>OY755216.1:11107510-11617616 GCA_963576765.1 Draba incana
AGCAAATGCACGTCTCAACATCTTTCTGCATAGTGATTAACTCAGAAGTCTCGCACCTCTCCCACAACCCTTACAAATTCAATTGTGTGAGTTACGACTCCTACAGATCTCAAGGGTCAAATGCTAGCTGCAACTGGCAGGGATGTCCTAGGAGGAATCATATGCAGGAAGTTCTCAAGGTACCTAAGCTTATTAAGGTACACAATCACATGCTGGATCTTCTGATGCTGGAACACAAGCACGTTTTGGCTTCTCTAATTGAAGATCAGGTTACATGCTCATGCTCTGTTTCATGTTCTGTATCATGGATTGTTTTTTCTATTTCTTTATCGGCTTTACTCTTTTGGATTCTACTATGGTATGATATGTATGTGTTTTGTTTTGGATGGGTTATGATATGTATGTGTTTTGTTTTGGATGGGTTATGCTATGTGTGTGTGTTTTGTTTTGGATTGCTTTTGATGCATAGCTTTGCTGCTTCTCATCTCATCTCATCTTCTTTCATCTCAGTTTATCAACACATACATTCATACAACACATGCATTTCCATAGATCAACACATACATTCATACAACACTAGTTATTAAATAGAAGATTGATTCCTTTCACCGATAACATGATGTAAATTATCACAAAAGCTACCACACAAAGACAAACAAAAAGTACCAAGATCTTCATTTTAGATTGCTCCATTTTGCATTCGAACATCTCTTTTGTTAGATTCTGGACTTCAATCTTCAACTCATTAATTTCGACCATCCCATTCTCAACATCATGTTCCCTTCTTTGAAACTTAATCAGCATCTCTTTTACTTCTTTAGACATCCCATCTTCTACCCACTTGAAGAAATAACTGTCCTCTCTGCTACATGCACATCGAAAGTAAGGACTACCCGGATTGAGTTTCGACTGTGGGGTATACACAGAAACATCACTACCACACAAACATTTCCTCGGGAATCCTCTTTCTCCATCGAAGAAACCATTTCTCGACGAATTTCCTATTTCTCCACTGAACGAACCACTTCTCAACGAATCCTCTGTGTTCTTGTTGTTCTTCATGACTCGAAATCGGAGAGAGGGAGAGAGAGAGAGAGAGAGAAGGAGAGAGAGAGAGAGAGAGAGAGAGAGAGAGAAATTAGGGTTCTTGTTCATTTGGGGGAAAAATGATTTTTTGATCTGTTTTAATCTGTTTTCCCCGTGTTTTTCCATGTTTTATTAATAAGTTAAACGGATATTAACGATGGTTTAACGGCTGCTGACTTTTTTGAGCATCGATTATCAAAGTCAAATACTAGTTGGGGAATAAAATGAATAATCAAGATTTGGAGAATAAATCAACCAAATTGAAATACTTGAAGAATTAAATAACTGTTTTCCCAGAAATGTGGGGCATGAGCAAAATTGCTTGTGGGAAATCCCCCGATTACTCATGTGCAGACACCAACGGGCAGGAGCAAGGATTCATGGGACTAGATCCATATAACTGTTGGAAATATCATAGATCAAGATTCCTTCCACATATACGCTGAGCAAACATAGGCGAAACTTCGATTCATGAGATCGTGTGTTCACTGAGCCATAAGCTTAGCTCTGGATATCGATAGAGCAATCGAGGATACTCGAAGGACTCCATTTGCTGATAGGATAACTAACACGCCTATCAGAGACATAGGGAAGATCATATTTCCAAAGTTCTTTGGGAATAGCGACCCTAAAGCTCAAGTGAGAGCGTTTTGGCTAGCTATAGCACGAGCTCACCTAGCTGATAACGAGAGAGAAACTGGACACTCCAGGCTATTCGCGGAAAGCTTAACTGGAGTTGCCTTGGAATGGTTCAGTGGATTGGACAGCTACTTGATCGACAGTTTTGATCACCTGATCTCACTCTTCCTAAATTAATATTCCATATTCATTAAGGCAAGAGCCTCAGAAGCCTGTCTCTGGGAGCTCAACCAAGGACCAACAAAACCCCTTAGGAACTACATCAAAAAAATTAAATTGATCAAATCAAAGATAGTTAATCTAAACGAACCAATCGCGCTAGAAGCATTGAAGAATAGATTGTGACACATGTCCAAGGTCAGAGAGGAGTTGACGGTCAACCCCACTATGCCACTTGATGATGCGCTGGATTCGTCCCCGAATCCTTGTTGTGATATGGTTTGGCTGGGTTCACACAAGTGAAAACTAGCTCCTTCGCTCAATGCAAAACCCTCTCGTCACGACCTTCCAAATACGCAGTTATTCCAACATGACTCTTTGAATCCTACTAAATCAACCAATTTTTTGCAACATTATAACTTAAGATTATGCTCAGGGGCGGATGTAGCCTAATATTTTACTGGGGGCACAAATTTCTAAAATTTTGAAATATTTTCTTTATAAAATATGTTATGTAAATTATTTTGAGATATTTAGCATATTTTTAGAAAGATAACATATAATAAAATTAAATGTTATTATTTTTTGGATGAAACAGAAAATAAAAAGTAAAGTGTACTTATTTTAAAGAAAAAACAAAGAGTTTATGGAAAAACTTATATTAGTGGGAACAATTTAGAATCGGATAATAAATAGTGGGTGCATTTTAAAGAATTTTTCATTTAATCTGTTCAATAATTTGAATTTTAACTTAACAAAATTAGAAATATCAAAATAATTATGGGGGCATGTGCACCATACTTGTTTAACTAAAACCGCCCCTGATTATGCTTCGCCGCAATGATCCAACATGATGGCTTGAACTCTAAGCATCCAATAAGGATGATATACCCTATATTCTACCTGTTTTATTATATATTTCAATGCATAATAAGTTTTTACACCAAAAGAGGTAGTTTTCCTCGTATTTGTAGTTTTAGAGTCTTAACAGAGAAAATCATCAAAAAGGAGCAAAAAGAGCTCAAAGAGGTGTATTCTAGTCCACAACAAGTTATACAAGTCAAGGACTTAGTACAAGCCAAAGAATTCTCAAGTTATCACATTTTACCAAGTTGGACAGAATTGAACGATATCTACTTTTCAAGATCTTTGAGTTAGCTTTCTAATGGAGCTGGAATTATCTCATTTAGAGTTGTGAGCAAGAAGATACACCCGAATTACTGAAGACGTGTCAAACTGCCTCGGAAGTGAAGTAAGCGCAGAATGGGCCTCGCACCGGACAGACTCGTGGTCCGGTGCCATGGACCGGTGCCACACACCAAAAACTCACTTATGGACTGAGGCACCGGACACGTTATTTTTTCCGGGGCCTTGGACCGGTGCCTGGAGCAGTACGACCAAAAAGACGCTTTTGCCCAAAAACTAAACCCTAGAATACCCTAGACCTATATATACTTGTTTTTAGCCTCTTGTTTTAGTGTGTGCCGAAATTATAAACACTTTTAGCATAGAGAAACAACCACCACGTCCCTTTGGGGATATCTCCATAGATTTGAGTATCAAGAGCTTCCGGTGGATGATCTCGCTTTGTATCTCAATATAGAGAAGAATCCTTCAACCTTTACTCTTTAATTCAAGTTTATTTATCATGTTTTCATCATCTCTTTGCTTGTTTTCGCGCACCATGCTTGAGTAATTCCCTTTGTTAGGTTATAGGAAAATCAAAGAGTTCATGGATTGTTAACTTTTGTCGATAAATTTAGGGATGCTATATTGTTCGTCATCTTTACTTGAGCTTAATGCTGTATGCTTTTCTGATCATCTAGCATCAGATCATGGGTTTAACATACTCTCCAAAAGCTTGTATGTTGCTTGAACTAGTATTTGATGAGTAATGCGTTATAACAATTCGAAAGGTTAGTTATAGAGTATTATGAACAATCGAATCTTGTGCTTTCCACGTGTTTTCTCTTTGTAATAACCATCTAAAGTTGAGTCTATTAGGGTGTTAAAATATAGTAGTCGGAGCCACAAAAGTGGAATGATTATACCTTTGTGATTTGAGTTCTAGAACAATTTCCCTGAATTTCGATATATCGTTAATGATTTGTGAATCTCTGCGATGAACCTATTTGCCTAACGCTTGTTTAATATGATTTTTCATCCTTATTATTTGTTATTTTCGTGACTTCAAAAACCCCCAATCTTTATTTTGTTTTAGCTTGATTCGATTCTAATAAATTTGTAGTACAAAACTAGGTCCTTGTGGATTCGATCTCATCTATACTATTGTGATTCCTGTGCACTTGCAGTTGTTTATTTAGGAAAAACATACACCCCATCAAGTTTTTGGCACCGTATCCGGGGACCTATTGTTCTTTGTCTACAAGTTTCGGACTAGAATCTAGTCTAAAATGTTTTTCTTTATTTTTGCAATCTTAATTTTCGTTTTTCTTTTGTTTTTGAGTGTTTCGGGAGTATAACGAAGCAAGTGTGGCTACTACGGTTCATGACCAGCAGCCGCATCAACCTTTAAAACCTCTTGAAGCCAACACAAGTGAGCCGTGCATTGATGGCGAGACTCACAATCAACCGTTGGAGACGGGACATCATTATGACGAATTTCGACAACAAACCTATGAAGAAGAAGAGCTGACCACAAATGATGAGATCATTGGAGATTCCTACAAGACCTCCATGCTCCTCTTAGACCGAAACCCATTCTATCTAACATCACAAGACGTGGACTTCAAAATAAAACCCCAAGTTATAGTACTTGTGAAGGGTGGACTTCCTGAAGAAAACCCTTTGGATCATATTGATTCTTTTGAAGACTTGTGTAACATCGTCAACACAAATGGAGCCCCGGTAGATCACCTCAAATGCCGATTATTCATCTTCTCCTTAACCGGAAAAGCACTTCGATGTATAAAACTACTACCGGCGAAATCCATAACTTCATGGAAAGAATGCTAGAGGCTCTTTCTTGAAAAGTTCTTCACTAAGAAGAAGCTACATATACTAAGAGCCAAGATAACAAGTTTCCAGCAAGGAACTATAGAGCCCTACCCCGAGTGCTTGGAGCGTTACAAGGAGTATATCAAAGATTGTCCACACCATGGTTTTTCGGAGAGTATTTTGTGGAACGGTTTCTACCAAGGTATTAACCAAGATTACAAGCGATATCTCGATATTGGAAGCAATGGGAACTTCATGAATAGATTCATGGAAGAAGAAAAGAAATTCATCGAAAACCTAGGCACGAGTTAGAGCAACAATCAACCAAACTACGAAGAGACCGTTAAAGCAATAAACTCTCACTACAAGAAAACAGTTAATTAGTGACTCTTGTTTGTGACAGTTTTTTGCGTCACAGATTTTTGTGACAGAAGTGAGACAGTTTTGCCACACTTTTGTGACTACACCTGTAAGAGTACCAATTCCGTCACAAATTTGTGACTAATATAAAGTGTAACAGAGACGTCACAAATTAGTGAGCGACTAGAGACAAATTAGTGATTAATACCAAGTCGTCGCAAACTTGTCACACATTTGTGACATTAATGTGACACGTTGTAGGCATCACAAATTAGTGATGGCTTTGCAACTACTGTATTCGTCACAGATTTGCGACACAACTAGAAGAGTGACACATTGGTGACAAAACAGATGTATTGGATTTGAATTTTAATTAAAAAGAATTGTTGGTTATTTACATATATTTGGTATGTCTTATATGTAAATTTTAATGAAATATAAATGTATGTAATATATTTTTGATTTTGTCAATGTTAAATGTGTGAATTTAAAATTAATTATAAATGTCAAAGTCAACTACTATACAACTAGTTAATATATTAGCTAATGAATAATAATACTGAATAATTACCATAGTCCAGTGCGTTTCACCTCAAAATAACAGCCCCCTGGTCTCGGGTTCAAATCGGGTTAAGTGCAATATTTCCATTTTTTCCTTTTTTCGTTTCCGGAAATATAACTAGTTAATATATTAGCTAATGATTAACAATATCGAATAATTACCATAGTCCAGTGCGTTTCACCTCATAAGAAAGTGCAAGAGTCCCACTTTTTCCCTTTTTTAACTGATGCGTCACAAAATTGTAGCAAAACTATCACATTTTTGTCCATATATACATATAGGGTTTGGGGATTCGTCTGTGACGAATAAACGCATCACAAATCTGTCACATTATAGTTACGAATGTGTAACACTTTTGTGACACTTTGACTAATTCGTTACAATTTTGCAACGCATTTGCAACTCACCATTTCAAATGTTTAATTTTTACACAAATAACTAACCATGATTTGTTACAAAATATTAGCTTTGCTTCCTAGGATTCTTAAATACCATGATTTATGTTATGTTTACAACAAAAAAATTATAATTTGATGTTTACAAAATTTTACTAACCAACTTACAAACTCTTATACTAAAACTCTTTCCATTTCATCTTTAATATTTGTAAGTTATACTTATTGATAATTATTTTGTTTGGAATTGAACATTCACCCTTAAAAATCAAAATATACTTTACCAATAGATACTAAAAGTATAGGGAACATCTATGCCTCATATGATAAGTGAAAAAATTTTAGGGTTTAAGGTTTCAATGTTTGGTGTCACAAATGAGTCACAAATCAGAAACATATTTGTCACATAATTAAAAGTGTCACACATTTGTAACAAATTTGTGACATATTTGTTACACTTTTATGACACTTTGACTAATTAGTGACAGATTTGCAACAGATTTACCACTCTACGTTTGAATTTGGGAGATTAAACACAAAATTCTAACCAAGAATTGTTACAAAATATTAGGTTAGCATCATAGGATTCTAAAATACCATGATTAATGGTATTTTACAAAAAATAATTTTTATATGAAGTTTTCAAAAATGTAATAACCAACTCACTAACTCTTTTCCTAAAACACTTTCCATTTCATAGTAAATCTTTGTAAGTCATAGTTATTGATCATTATTTTGTTTGTAATTCAACATTTAGCACTATGAAATCAAACTAAAACTTTAACAAAAGATGCTAAAAGTATAGGGAACATCTATGCCTCTCACGAGGTGTGCTAAATATTTAGGGTTTAGGATTTCAATATTTGGTGTGACAAAAGTGTCACAAATAAGTTACAAATATGTGACAGATTTTAAAGTGTCACAAATGTTTTAAGTGAACTAATGTTACATGTACATTATAAACTATGGAAATATACCTTACATTATCATCCAATAACACTATATCATAGTTATGTTCAAACTATGATTGCATATAAATCTATTTAAATTATCATATACATGTTTAAGTTTTAATTTGATTATAATGATACCAAATATATATATGCATGTACAATATAACACTAATATAGCGTATAGACATTGTATCAAGGGTTAATTTGCTTAATAACAAAGAAAACAAATTATAATTCAAAAACTAACCAAAAGTAGCATATGTGGCAATATTATGGCCATTGGATTTAGGTTTTTTAGCTAGATTTCAATTATAATTTTTTTAGTGTTATCTTTGCTAATTTCCCTTGTATCAAAATCCTAAATTAACCATAAATTAGAATTACTTATATATCTCATTAATAAACATCACACAATAATTCTATACCCTAAACCCCAAAATATCTATACTTAGAGATTTTTAATTGGAAAAGAACACCAAACTCTAATATAAATTTTGGTGGGAAACCAAAACCAAATCTTAGAACCAAATTTTTTTGGTTTCCCTCTCAACCAAATTAATTTAAAAAAAATCAAAATTTTTGCCCAAACCCAAAAATAAAATTTGGTTTACTTTCACACTTAGATACAATTTCTCATTTTTGAGAAAACCTAATCTGCGGCTTCTCCTTCATCGCTTCACCTTCTCCTTCTCCTTCATCGCTTCACCTCTTCGACAATTCCTAATCTCTCGCATTCTCGCTCTCTCGCATTCTCGCTCTCTCGCTTTCTCGCTCTCTCAGGTATGGTTCTCCTTCACCGTTGCAGGAAGGCCAGTGCGGGAATCGTTACTAAATGGTGCTCATGTATCAGACGATTTGGGGAAGAAGCAACCGCAGGAAAAGGAAGCTTAGACATATCTTCAGTGAACATCGACGGCTTCTCCTTCTCCGACTGACTCCTCCACCGTTCAAGCTCTACTCTCTCTCTCTCTCTCTCTCTCTCTCTCTCTCTCTCTCTCTCTCTCTCTCTCTCTCTCTCTCTCTCTCTCTCTCTCTCTCTTAATCCTTTTGCGGATTTTGGTTTTGGCTAGATCTGATTTTGGTTTAGTCGTTTAGAGACTCTTTCATCACTGTGCGTGTTAGATTCATTAGCCTTACTTGTTTTGATACTTTCTGAATCTGGATTTTTGTAATTAAATCCGAGTCATTTGCTGAATCGACGTTCTGGGTTTGTTCCAGTTCTTCCTGATTTTGGTGGGTTATATTTCGCTTTTCTAAATTCTGACCTATTGGAGAATTTTTTTACAAGTTTCTGTATGGTTTATATAAAAATTGGACTCAACTGTGAATGAGATTTTTGGTAAAGTTTACTTTGCCGCAGAGTAACCTCTGAGTTTTTCAGAAATCGGATGATGAGGATATCGACATTCTGAATCACGAGGAGGAGTTTACTTTGCTGCAAAGTTACTTTGATAAGGAAGACCAATAGCCGAAGAAGGTGTATGCTCCTCTTTGTTTTGTATATGGTTGGTTAGGTTTGTTCCTAGCTCTTATGATAAGTCCTTTTGTTCACTTTGTGATATTAGTTATAATTCTATACAACCGAATTTCTTCTCTCTCTCTCTCTTGATAACTGAAATGTTTTTGTTGATAGTCTGATCCATAGCCATTGATTCGTTTGCTTGTTTAGATAGTAACTAGTTTTCGTCTCTTTGTCTCTATGTGTTTATATAGTCGAAGGAAAGATCTGAGAACCCAAGGAGGAAACTGTCACTCTAGGTCCAGCTGTTCGTGAGGGTGTACAAGTTTTCGGTGTTGTTCATGTCTTTGCTTCCTTCAATGACACTTTCATTGTAAGTTTCATATCATTTTGATTTTCGATATAACATTCTGGTGTGGATTACATTTAGCTGAATCGTTATTGGTATTACTCTGAGCTATTTGTGTAGGCGATTTCATCCGTTAGAATTCTTAGGAGCTTGGCATTACTGCGATTCATGTGAAGCTCAGAGCTACTGGAGGAAACAAGACTAAGACTCCAGGTCCTGGTGCTCAGTCTGCTCTCCGAGCTCTTGCTCGTTCTGGCATGAAGATTGGTCGCATAGGTAACTTATATCATAAAACTAGGTTCCTAAGTTTTGACCTGCCATGTAGTTTCTGTTTCGATGACCAGCTGTTTATTTTTACTAACTTTTGTTTCAGTTTCTATGTATATGGAGACTGGTATAAATTTGAATGGATCTTTTGATAACAGTTAATGAATCGAAGAAATCTAACTGTTAGCTCTAGGTTTTAGTTTAGTGAAGGAAAATCTGATCTTCTCTGATTAGTTAGGAAGATTTGAATGGATTTTTGTACAAAAGTTGATGAATTTTGAACTGTTAGTAAAATATTGAACCATATGTCTGTGATTCTTCTTATTGCTTCAATTTTGGTCACTTTTGTGTTCTATATGCTTAAATACATCTATGGCTGTTTGTGATATTGCAGGGATTTGAGTTAAACGTAAAAATCTACAATGGTGTTGTTTCCTGCTACAACGGAGTCAATCTCTTTGGCTTTAGAAGCCAATAGCTTTGAAGCTATTCAGATTCTCTACCAGCTCTTGGAGGATCCTTCTGCATCTCCAGAAGCTCTGCGTATCAAGGAAGAAGCCATCACCAACCTTGCATTCCAACAGTCCCGCCACTGAACCAGAGACTGTACCAGGCACCGAACAAGCTCCTGGACCAGTCACCACTCCTCCTACCCAACTCTAGCCATAACCTTTAACTTATGCTTTCACAACTTGGTTTTTGAACTTAAGAACTTTTGTTAATCTTATGGTATGGAACAGTTAACATCTTTTGCACTTTGTTGTCTTTTGAACTATGTATTTTCAGAGTACAATATGAAGTAAAATACATAGTATAATACGAAGTATAATACAGAGTATAATACCAATAAAAATACTATCCCAATTGTCACATACACATAGCAAATTGGTCACTCTTTTGTGACACTTTAGTGATTAATTAGAGACTACCACTTTTCAGTAAGTAGTCATAAAAGAGTCACAGATTAATGACACTATAAATCGTCACAAAGCAGTCACACATTAGCCACTATACTTGTGTCACACTTCAGTTGGTAATTTGTGACACTTTCTTTAGTTTCTCTTATGTCACTAATCTGTGACGCCTACTGATCGTCTCAGGTCCGTCACAAATGTGCTACTCCATAAACTGGTCACAAAAGTGTAGCAAATATGTGTCACATTTGTGACGAATCAAATTAGCGACGAAAAAATTGTCACTCTTTAATTTCGTCACAAAAGTGTCACAAATGCTACTTTTGTGACTGATTTGTGACACAAATTGGAGTCACAAAATGATTGTTTTCTTGTAGTGTCTAGAACTACGCCTTACAAGGATACATCTAAGATGGTCTCCCAAGCTCGCGACGAAGACACCATGATGAACCGAGCCAAGGTCAGGAGAGTATCTTATCAAGAACCTTGTGAAGTCTACTTGGAAGATGGACCGGAAGATGACTTTAGAGAAGTAAATTGCGTGGAAATGCAGTACCAAGGAGCTAGAGTAATGGATTCGGATTATGGCCAACATAGAAGGTATTATGCTCACCAAAATCAGCCTCCTAGCACCTACCCTCAGCCCAAACCGAGCCTCTACCAAGAGATAAGAAGAGAACATTATCAACCGCCGAGGAGAACGTGGGGAGAATAACTCGACTCGATAGCTCAAGGAATTTATCATGATCTTGAAAGGTTAAAGAAGGATATATCCTTTCAAGTGAACAACTTGAGGAACAAATTCGACCACAAATTTGGAGTCGTTTCTTCTCACGTAAAGAATCTCGAATTCCAAATAGCGTACGTCGCGGAAGACATGGAGAGACCAAAAGGATTTTTTCCAGGAAAGGCGGAAACTAATCCAAGGAATGAACATGTGAAGGCCATTATTCTAAGGAGTGGAACAAAGTTGGACGAAGTCTCAATGCCAAAGGAAGCCGAAGCTCCAAAGCCAAGGGAGATAGAACCGGAGGTTGTCATCGAACTAGAGAAAGAGAAGGAACCAGAGACCAAACTCTTTAGTAGGTATATTAAAGAAAACGTGATTTCACCCCCAGAGCCTCCCATCTACAAACCTAAGGTGCCTTTCCCGAGTGCTTTGAATAAACCAAAGAAAGAGAAGGAGCAAGCAAAGTTAAAGGAACTCATAAGTCAACTAAGTGTGAGATTGCCTTATATTGACGCTTGTATGATCATTCCATCTTTGAGGAAGTATATGAAGGGGATCCTAACCAGCAATGTAAGTCTAGATGAAGGAGTAATGATGATCTCTCAAGACTGTAGTAGGCAGCTCCAAAACAAAAGTACGCGGAAGCTAGAAGATCCCGGTAGTTTTGTGCTTTCTTGTGACATTTTAGGAAGCACTTTCGAGCGATGCTTGTGTGACCTTGGATCCAGCGTAAACCTAATACCGTACTCAGTGGCTAGACGACTCGGAATCACCAACTTCAAGCCCACGAGGATAAAACTAGTCTTCGCAGATCGATCCGTGTGCGTGCTGGAAATTCACACAATCGAATTTGTGAAGATTCTTATGAAGTAGAGCTCCTTTAGGGTTTCAAATACTTAGAAAAATTTAGAATTAGATTATGAACTAGGGTTCTTATTTATCAAGATCAGAGCGTTTTTACCAAGTTTTTCCGATCCCTCACAAGTGAGGGGGGACATGTTTATTTATAGAGAAAGTAGGTCGGTTCGGATGAACAGTAATGGACTGTTAATGGGCCGCTATCTTCTAGATTTGACTATTGGGCCGTTTCGGTGAATACGACGTTGTTTAGGCTTATCGATTCTTCGAGGGGGGGGGGGGGATCCGACCCCTACACTCCGTAAGACGCCCCGTAGGTATTATTGTTGATTTATCGGTAAAGATTGGGGAATGTAGTATTCCTGCATATTTTATGGTGTTAGATCTTTATCAAGAGCCTAGAGACCCAATCATCCTTGGACATCCCTTCTTAGCTACCGCTGCGATGATAGATGTGAAAGGAGGGAAGATTAAGCTCAACCTAGGCGACCTCACAATGCACTTTGATGTCAACAACTACAAATAATCCCCAACTTTGAACGAGAGAGTCTCCTTCATGGACAAACTAACCAAAGCTTCCGAAGAGATACTTGAAGAACTCATTCTCAATGACTCTCTAGAAGTAGCGTTGACGTAGCAATACCAAGAAGACGGCTACTTGTAGGATGAGACTCAAGAATACGCAAAACTTCTAGAGATACCACATTCCTACGATAAGTTGGTAGTCTATCTTTTCTTGGACGAGAAGAAGGACGAGACAACACCACCTAAGCCAACAACAAAGAAAGACCATGACCCTTGGAGCGAACTCAAGGCTCCTAAAGTCGAACTCAAGGAGCTTCCCGTTGGGCTAAAGTACGCATTTCTTGGTCCTAATCAAACTTATCCTGTTATTATCAACTCTAATCTTAGTGAAAACGAAACTTCACAACTCCTTTGTGAGTTGAGAAAGCATCAAAAAGCCCCTAGGGTATTCTCTTCAAGCTATTACAGGAATCTCTCCAGAGTTATGTATGCATCAAATTCACCTTAAAGACGAGTCTTCCTCGTCCATAGAACATTAAAGGAGGCTAAACCCTAATCTCAAGGAGGTCGTTAAGAAAGAAATAATGAAACTCTTGGAAGCGGGAATCATATATGCCATCTCGGACAGCACATGGGTAAGCCCCGTTCACGTGGTCCCAAAGAAAGGAGGAGTCACAGTGGTGAAGAATGAGAACGATGAGCTAATACCGACGAGAACGATCACTTGACATCGAATGTGCATCGATTACAGGAAGCTAAATTCCGCAACCCAAAAAAATCACTTTCCTCTTCCTTTTACTGATCAAATACTTGAACGTCTTGCCAATCACCCTTACTATTGCTTACTTGATGGTTATTCAGGATTTTTCCAAATACCTATCCATCCAGACGATCAAGAGAAGACGACATTTACATGTCCTTATGGTACATTCGCTTATCGACGAATGCCATCCGGATTATGTAACGCCCTAGCCACATTCTAAAGATGTATGATGGCTATCTTCACGGATTATATCGAGGACATAATGGAGGTATTTATGGACGATTTTTTAGTATATGGCTCAGCCTTCGAAAATTGTTTGTCAAATCTTGGCAGGGTTTTACAACGCTGTAAAGACAAGCATCTTGTGTTGAATTGGGAGAAATGCCACTTCATGGTGAGAGATGGAATTATTCTAGGACACCGGATTTCAGAGAAGGAATTCGAAGTCGACAAGGCCAAGATAGAAGTGATGGTTGGTTTGCAACCTCCGACTAATGTTAAAGGCATTCAAAGTTTCCTAGGACATGCCTGTTTCTATAGGCGGTTTATTAAAGACTTCTCCAACATCGCCCGTCCACTTACAAGGTTATTATGCAAAGACACAACCTTCGAGTTCAATAAGGAGTGTCACGTCGCCTTCAATAAGATCAAGGAAGCACTCATTAGCGCACATGTGGTTCAATCACCAGATTGGGAGCTCCCTTTTGAGATTATGTGCCATGCTAGCGACTATGCAGTAGGAACCGTATTGGGACAGCGAAAGGATAAGAAGCTAAACGTCATCTATTATGCTAGTAGAACCTTAGACGAAGTTCAATGCAATTATGCCACGATGGAGAAGGAGCTACTTGCAATAGTCTTCGCTTTTGAGAAGTTTCGGTCATATTTGGTGGGAGCCAAAGTCATTGTTCATACGGACCATGCTGCTTTGAGATATCTTCTATCCAAGTAAGATGCAAAGCCACGCCTCATACGATGAATTCTTTTATTACAAGAGTTCGATTTGGAAATAAAAGATAAGAAGGGCATAGAAAATGGCGTAGCGAATCACCTCTCTCGGATGCGTGTAGAAGAACCATTGCCTATGAATGACTCTCTAGTAGAAGAACACGTCTACACATTGAATGCCATTCCTCGTCCGAGTAATCAAACCCACCCACATCCAGTCCAGAAGAAGAAGACAACATTTGCAACACCTTGGTACCGCTACATTGCTAATTATCTAGTCGCGGATATTGAACCTCCACTATTCTTTGGTTATAGGAAGAAGAAGTTCCTCAAGGAGATCAAATCTTACTACTGGGACGAGCCCTATCTCTACAAGAAGTGTCAAGACAATTTGTTTTGAAAGTGTGTTCCAGAAGACGATGTTGAAGGAATCATACACGGGTGTCATAGTTCATCTTATGCGGGTCATTTTGCAACCTTCAAGACGGTCTCTAAAATCCTCCAAGCTGGTTTTTGGTGGCCAACATTATTTAAAGACACTCACGCCTTCATCTCAAGATGTGATCCGTGTCAACGAATGGGCAACATAAGCAGAAGAAACGAAATGCCCCAAAATTTCATCGTCTGAAGCAGGACGAGGGGACACGGGCACCGGACCATGAAATTTTGGGCAACAGAAGCCGAAGTCTTTGATGTATGGGGAATTGATTTCATGGGCCCTTTCCCAATGTCTTTTGGAAACCAATAAATTCTAGTCGCAGTGGATTACGTTTCCAAATGGGTAGAAGCTGTGGCATCTCCAATAAATGACGCAGCGGTAGTCATCAAGCTATTCAAGTCAGTCATCTTTCCACGTTTTAGCGTTCCAAGAGTTGTGATTAGTAATGGAGGAACTCACTTCATCAATAGATATTTCGACAACTTCTTGAAGAAAAACGGAGTTAGGCAAAAAGTTGTTATTGCCTATCACCCCCAAACTAGTGGACAAGTGGAAATCTCCAATCAAGAAATCAAGGCCATATTGCAAAAGACAACCGCGAAGACGAGGCAAGATTGGTCAAAAAAATTGGATGACGCTCTTTGGGCGTATAGAACAGCTTTTAAAACGCCATTGGGAACAACTCATTTCCATATAGTTTATGGTAAATCTTGTCATCTCCCAGTGGAATTTGAATACAAAGTTGCTTGGGCTGTTAACGAGCTAAACTTCAATCTGAAGACCTTCGGAGAAAGAAGATTGATCCAATTGAATGAATAGGAGGAGATTCGCCATTTAGCTTATGAGAACACCAAGATATACAAGGAGAAGACAAAGGCTTTCCCCGATAAGAAGATCATACCAAAGGATTTACAACCAAATGACCAGGTTTTACTTTTCAATTCCCTCTTAAAACTCTTTCCAGGAAAACTCCGTTCTATATGGTCAGGACCCTTCACAATCAAGGAAGTAAAACCATATGGATTGGTAGTACTTTGGGATCCTCGTGGAGCTGAGTTCACGGTGAATGGTCAGCGTGTCAAGCCATATCTTGTCGATACCAAGCGTGATGAAGAAGTCAACATCATCTTGGACGAACCTCCCGACATCTGAACTTCAAAGGAGTCGAGCTATTTGACTTTAAACAAGCGCTTTGTGGGAGGCAAGCCACATTTTCATAGTTTTTATTTTCATTTTATTTTATTTAGTTTCATAATCATAAGTCTTACAAACATTTTCTCTTCATTTTGTAGGTTCCATAAAAAAAAAAAAAAAAAATTTGGCACCGGTCAAAAGAACCGGACGGCGTTGGTGACCGGTGCGAGACCGATCCGCGTCATAGCCTGATCCCAGACCCTGGACCATGGCACCGAACACGGGATTTGGTCCGGTGCCCGTGTCCCCTCGTCCTGCGGATCTAGTGACACAAGCACCGACCCGAGGCACCGACCGCGTGCTTCGGCCTAGTGTCCACCCGCGCCTCGACCCGTCCCGAGTACGAAGCACCCATCCGCGCCTCACATCCCCCGGACATGATAAATGGATCGGTGCCAGAACCCCGCGTCCCGACCATGACCCGCGTCATAGAATCTCTCGTCCCGCGGCTCCGCTTGACCCGCGGCTCGCCCATAGACTTGCGTCCCCAGCGACCTTGGTCCTCCGTCCTAACGCCCTTGTCACCAAGACCGGTCTGAAACAAAGAACACCATGGCTCGAACCATAGACCCAACCGGTTCGAGCCACAAGGTTAGTTTTCTTTTCTTTTCTTTTCAGTTTTAAATTTCAAATACCTATTTCCTTTGCCAAAATTCTCCCTTAATTTGATTTAATTTACACCGGGACGGTGTAAGTTACGTTTTCAAAATCGTTTTTAAAACCCGCTTTATTAAGTCAAATAAGTTGGGAATGATGATACTTTTCTAAGAACATTAATGTTTTGATTTCAGACACCTAGTGACCGAATGGAGTCCAAGGAGATTGCTACTTACATCATTCTGATGGATACGATTTTGATTCTGAATTTGGTTTACTAACATGATTTGCGATTATTTCTTGTTAAGGATATTACGTCAAGGAAACGAATCACATTCATGACATCTTATCCTCTTTTTACCCCTCTCTGTTGTCATGAATGGCCAGCTCCATTTTAGTTGGTACCCTACCTAAACCCTTAGCCTTTCTTTCAGTCCACATGCACTTCTTTTGCTATGACCTTAATGCAGATATGTGTAAAAACGTCCGAGAGAGTAGGGTCGACGCAATTTTCCAATCACTAGAAGATGCGACGATCAACACTAGAAGAAAGGAGTACAATGACAAAATTTTCAGAAAATTAAACGAGCTTGGCCGTTCCTTGGATGCTTAATGATGGTAACAACTTCGTGCCCTACTTGACTCATATCTTTATGAAATAATTTCCCCCCTTAAAAAAAAAAAAATAATAATTTTGAAAATTAGGGAAAGGGAAATGGTTTCCAAAGAGTCAGAGGCCCCAGAAAACCCAAGGAAGGCCATGATACAAAGGAGGGATGAGTTAGAGAGTCTTACAAGTGATTCCCGGAGAAAATTCTAAGTCTGTGGGAGTAAGGCGAACAAAAATGTGGTTGGGAAATTGTGGACTTCAATACATCCATTCTCTCTTGCGATTTAGCATAATGTCTCGCAACCGGAGTTTTTGGTAACCCTAAACACTTTTACCATCACCACTAAAATTAGCCTTTCAAAACACCTAGCCATATTCCTTGTAAATATCCCTGATCGTAGATTTTTGCGAATCTAAGAGAGTAAAAGAATCGATTGACTTGAAATTGAGATTTTGCAGGGACAGTAATCTCAGATATACTTTCGAATTCACAATTGAGGAATGAAAAGCGTCTATGAACTCACCTTGTCTTTACGTGGATCACAGGTTTAGAGATCGAAGCAAGTTCCAAAGAATATGTGAGTTTCCGTGTTTTCAAACCTCTTTTCTATTCTAGGATTTTGCTTGGGGACAAGCAAGGTTTAAGTCTGGGGGAGTTGATATACCCTATATTTTACCTATTTTATTATATATTTCAATGCATTTTATAAACACTTTAATAAGTTTTTACACCAAAAGAGGTAGTTTTCCTCGTATTTGTAGTTTTAGAGTCTTAACAGGGAAAATCATCAAAATGAGCAAAAAAGAGCTTAAAGAGGTGTATTCTAGTCCACAACAAGTTATACAAGTCAAGGACTTAGTACAAGCCAAATAATTCTCAAGTTATCACATTTTACCAACTTGGACAGAATTGAAGAGCCTGAAGTTTAGCCACGGACGGAGGATTAATTCAGATTGGATTTCGATTAACGATATCTACTTTTCAGGATCTTTGAGTTAGATTTCTAATGGAGTTGGAATTATCTCATTTGGAGTTGTGAGCAAGAAGATACACCTGAATTACTGAAGACATGTCAAACTGCCTCGGAAGTGAAGTAAGCGCAGAATGGGCCTCGCACCGGACAGACTCGTGGTCCGGTGCCACACACCAAAAAATCACTTATGGACTGAGGCACCGGACACGTGATTATGTCCGGGGCCTTGGACCGGTGCCTGGAGCAGTACGACCAAAAAGACGTTTTTGCCCAAAAACTAAACCCTAGAATACCCTAGACCTATATATACTTGTTTTTAGCCTCTTGTTTTAGTGTGTGCCGAAATTATAAACACTTTTAGCAGATAGAAACAGCCACCACGTCCCTTTGGGGATATCTCCATAGATTTGAGTTTCAAGAGCTTCCGGTGGATGATCTCGCTTTGTATCTCAATATAGAGAAGAATCCTTCAACCTTTACTCTTTAATTCAAGTTTATTTATCATGTTTTCATCATCTCTTTGCTTGTTTTCGCGCACCATGCTTGAGTAATTCCCTTTGTTAGGTTATAGGAAAATCAAAGAGTTCACAGATTGTTAACTTTTGTCGATAAATTTAAGGATGCTATATTGTTCTTCATCTTTACTTGAGCTTAATGATGTATGCTTTTCTGATCATCTAGCATCATATCAAGGGTTTAACATACTCTCCAAAAGCTTGTATGTTGCTTGAACTAGTATTTGATGAGTAATGCGTTATAACAATTCGAAAGGTTAGTTATAGAGTATTATGAACAATCGAATCTTGTGCTTTCCACGTGTTTTCACTTTGTAATAACCATTGAGAGTTGAGTCTATTAGGGTGTTAAAACATAGTAGTCGGAGCCACGAAAGTGGAATGATTATCCCTTTGTGATGTGAGTTCTAAAACAATTTCCCTGAATTTCGATATATCGTTAATGATTTGTGAATCTCTGCGATGAACCTATTTGCCTAACGCTTGTTTAATCTGATTTTTCATCCTTATTATTTGTTATTTTCGTGACTTCAAAAACCCCCAATCATTATTTTGTTTTAGCTTGATTCGATTATATTAAATTTGTAGTACAAAACTAGGTCCTTGTGGATTCGATCCCATCTATACTATTGTGATTTTTGTACACTTGCAGTTGTTTATTTGGGAAAAACTTACACCCCATCAAAGGACTTGACAATTTTTGATTCTTGACCAACCTCCCAGCTATCCGCACACAGCTCTAGCCTTACGCACTAACACAGTTGTGTTACCTCATTACAGAGGCTCAACCTCTGATTGTCTCTTGCCTTAAAGTATAACTTTCCCAAAAATACCATCAGACACTACATGACTCATTAACACATAGATATATTAATAATAATAGTTAAATCTCATCATACTTGATACAATTCACTACTACGGTGCCTCGCCGTAAGAGGCATCGGTTCTTTAACCAAGCGTTACTAGAGTGGCTATATGATAACCTCCACGATGCTGAGTTAGTGGATGGGATTCAATGGGCTACATTTTTTGCGATGGGGATATGGTGGAGCTGGAAATGGCGTTGTGGGAATGTTTTTGGAGAGGATAATAAGTGTAGGGACCGGGTTCGGTTTATTAAGGAGCTTGCGAGTGAGGTTTGGAGAGCAAAACAGGAGGTCCGGGGTGTGTGTAAGTCTGTTGGGCGCGTGGAGAGGATGATTGCTTGGGAACCACCGAGTCATGGTTGGCTCAAGCTGAGTACGGACGGAGCATCTCGAGGGAACCCAGGTTTAGCGGCAGCGGGAGGGGTCCTTCGGGATGAGTTTGGACGGTGGCGTGGGGGTTTTTCCTTGAATATTGGGGAATATACTGCACCACTAGCGGAGCTATGGGGTGTTTACTATGGTTTGGTTATCGCTTGGGAGAAGCAGACGACACATCTAGAGCTAGAAGTGGATTCTGAGTTGGTGGTTGGTTTTCTTAAGAAAGGGATTAATGAGTCTCATCCCTTATCTTTCCTGGTACGATTGTGCCATGGCTTTTTATCGAAGGACTGGGTTGTCCGTATTGTTCATGTATACAGGGAAGCTAATTGTCTTGCTGATGGGTTGGCGAACCTGGCTTTCTCTTTGTCCTTAGGTTTACATTCGTTCGAGTCTATTCCTTTGGCCAAAAAAAAAATTCACTACTATAGTAAAATTTCTATAAATTAATAATGTTGGGACTTTGAAAATTTATTAATTTAGAGAGTTATTAATTTATCGATAAATTAATATTTATTAATTTATTAAGAGATTTTCATATTTCTATAAAAAATACATTTTTAAAATAAAAAATTTGCTTTAAAATTCATACAAATTCTTCATAAAAATTTTTTATTCAAATATTTATATATTTTAATGTTTACATATTTATTTTACCCCATATTATGCTAATAATCTCGGTGATCATAATAGAATATATATATATATCATATATATATATCAATAGTCTACTTAAATATTTTGATGAGAATGATATATACTCCAAAATTTAAAGTTTAGAAGACATTACTGTTGTAATTCAATAAATTTTAGTACGAAATAAGAATACCCAAAGTAGTAACACATAAAGAAACATTAATCGGGTCTAAAACTCTTATAATTTTGGAATGCAAATCGAGATTATAATACTATAAATTTTTGATAAATAAAAAAATAATTTGGTTAGCACGAGAGTCCTAGTTTAAAATAAAAAGATAATACGGAAGCCATATTTCACTAAATTATTTAAGTATATATATATATGTGTGTGTGTGTGTGTGTGTGTGTGTGTGTGTGTGTGTGTGTGTGTGTTTGTGTGTGTGTATAATTCATGATTATTAATTTACACAAGAGTTTCAAAAAAATTATTATCTTATCATTTTATCGAATTTTGTTAATTTTTACGTAAGCCCGACTCGGGACCAGGAAAATTTATTAATATATGGAGATTATTAATTTATAGAATATTAATTTATAGAGGTTGTACTGTATATGTTTTTTTTTTTTTAACACTGGATTGAAATTATGAATCGAGTCTGAGTTACAAACTTTGAAAGACAAAGAAACAAACTTAATAGCAAACCAAAGGCATAAAAACCATGTAAAAACATCAAACACCTAAAGGAAGGGTAAAAGATG
This sequence comes from Draba incana, assembly GCA_963576765.1. Taxonomy (NCBI): domain Eukaryota; kingdom Viridiplantae; phylum Streptophyta; class Magnoliopsida; order Brassicales; family Brassicaceae; genus Draba; species Draba incana. The sequence goes on from OY755216.1 coordinate 11,128,407, forward strand.
TTAGTGTAATGCCTCTCGAGCTATCCGCTCTGCTAACCATGCCGGACCCCCATCGAAAGTTATGATTGAAACCGACCATCTCTAAGCACACTCTTCGCAATGTCACGAGCCACCGAATTTGAATTTCGATCTTCCACTTCAAAGGATAGACTTTCAAATTCATTCCTCATTTGCAAGATTTTCGTTGTAATCATACGATATCTCGGCCACATGGTTGGTTTCATTAAAGCTTCCACCGCCGGTCCGCATTCCGACGCACATATCACATACGTTATATGCAGATCATGCAAGCTTTGTAAAGACCATAAAATGCACCTCAACTCCGCCACAATCCGATTTGGTGAGCTCGTAAATGCATCTCGTGAATGGAAATTACATTCCCATCAAAATCTCTCGCAACCCATGCTCCACCACTATGTAATGTGGCATTTCTCCAATTAGAATGAATGTTACATTTCATTGTACCTTGTATCGGTGGCTGCCATTTCTCCAACAACGTACGGCTCATTGTTGCTCTGTTTTGTATCACCGTTTGATTTACTGTAGACCACACAATGGCCTCATCAGTCACTCTTTGAATTTGTGCTATTGGGGCTTCTTGTGAATTTGCATATAAGATGTCGTTACGGTTCTTCCAAATAGTCCACAAGATCCACGGAATTTTCAATCTCACCATTTCTGGAACACTTGTGTTCTCCATTATATCAAACAAGAACCATAGATTCTCCTCATCCGAGTCAGAGAAACCATTAGTGGGAAAAAGGTACATCTGCAATCTCTAACCTTTCCTTAGCAGCTTGACATGTAAACAGTACATGACAAATTGATTCGTTCCCTTGACCACATAGCTTACAATTTGCATCCAACATTAAACCTCGAGTGTTCAAATGCTCGACAACCGCTAAAGCTCCAGCAATTACTCGCCATAGAAACATTTTAATTTTAGGTAATGTCGGAAGTTTCCAAACCCGTTGCTTCAGATTAATTCGTTGCTTTGTTAAAATCGATTCCTGCAGGGGAGGCAGAGGAGAGAATGTGGATATAAACCAATATCCACTTTTGACCGTATACGATCCATGACTTGAATATGGCCATATATAGCGATCCTCTCCTAGACCGATAGGAGTCTGCATTACTCTCTTTGCATCTTCAGTGGGAAACAATTCATTTACCAAATCCTCTCTCCATGTTCCTTCTGGTGAAATCAATGCAGAGACATCCAGATTATTATCCATTTGTCTCTGTTTATTACAAGGTCTTCTTGGATGCTTATCCATGATCCATCGTTCCAACCAAACCTTTGTATTTGCCCCATTAGCAACATATTTCATGAGCCCCTTTTGGAGCATCTCACGTCCATGCATTATACTACGCCATGCATTGGACGGTCGAAATCCCTTACCACACTCCAAGAAATTTGTCTTTGCAAAATACCTACATCGATATAACTGAGATATTAATGCTTGTAGCTCATTCAACACTTTCCATGTCTGTTTCGCTAAAAGCGATTGATTGAAAAGACTTAGATCCCGAAATCCCATTCCACCATTCTCCTTGGATTTACACATCTCACTCCAGGCGACCCAGTGTATTTTCCGTTTCTTTGCACATGCTTGCTACCAAAAATCACTCATAGCACGAGTTATCTTCTTGATTTGATGTTTTGTAAGTCGAAAGCATGACATCGCATAAACCGGTAAGGCCATAGCAATAGACTTGAGAAGGACTTTTTTTCCTCCAAGGTAAAGTGTTTTGGCAAACCAACTACTAAGTTTCTTGTTAAACTTTTCACCAATGAAAGCTAAAATTTGTCGCTTCGAGCCACTAAAACATTCCGGCAACCCCAAGTAGGTACCCACACCTCCTTCTTTTTCAATATTCAATAGGTTCCCAAACACTCGCTTCATATATGAATCCACATTAGCACCAAAAGTAATAGCAGATTTTTGAAAGTTAATCCTTTGACCCGAAGCCTCACCATATAAATTCAGTAGACGCAAAAAAACCGAGCATTCCTTGAGCGTAGCACGACATAAGAACAAACTATCATTGGCGAACAACAACTGCTGAATAGATGGACAATCCTTTGTTAATCTCATTCCGGTAATCCTCCCATCCTTCTCAGCCTAGTTTCATGATATGCACAAGAACCTCAGCACATAAAATAAAGAGAAATGGGGACAACGGGTCTCCTTGCCGTAGTCCACGTTCCGGTTTAATATGCCCATGTGCTTGCCCATTAATTAGAACGGTATAACAAACCGAACGTACACACACCATGATCCATTTAACCCACTTCCAATCGAAACCAAACTTTATTAAAAGCTCCTCAAGGAAGTTCCATTCCACCCGATTAGTACGCAATCCATGTATCATCTCATGAGTTATTAATATATTATCGGAAATGAGTCATCCAGCAACAAAAGCTCCTTGTGTAGGTGAAATTAGGAGATGAAGAATCTTTTTCAGTCTTGAGCACAATACCTTCGATATTATCTTGTATAACACAGAGCTCGTAAGTGTTTTTTTAGCTTTTCCCAAGAATCGATTCGATCTTCCCTGCTCGTGATCGTTGTTCTTTCACCTTCTGCCACCAAGAAGACGCTTGACCTTTGAAACGAGTAGCCACCAAGGGAACTTGCATATTGTCAGGAACACCTTTGAAAATTAACAACTCCTCGGTTGAACTAATCCAATCGAGCAATTCTTCAGGTTGTAAAGTGCCATGGAAATCTGGAAGATCAAGCTTGAAACCTGATTCCCACCTTCGATTATCAAAACCACGATCAATAACAGGTTCACGATGGCGCTGTTGCATCGGAAGATCTTCGTCCACCGCGAACGGATTCTCGTTGTTGTCTTCTTCAACTTCTTCGTCAAAGATTGGAGCATCACGTGGTGGCAAATCTGGCGGTTGTTCTGTTGCTTGGAGGATTGCGCGTACGGCTGTTTCTACGGACTGTCGCAAAACGTCACGAAGATCTTGTTGAAACTCTGCGAATACTTCTCGCAAGGCGTCAGTTTGCTCGTTCTTTTGTTGCTGCAAATTCTTTCGTGGAGGCATGATCGTTTCGTCACTGATACCAACTGGTGTAGCTCACACTACGATAAATACAAGGATTCGTTGATCTAAAAGGATAACCGAAACACTCGTCCTCTTGAAAGCGTTGATTCCGCAAAGGAATACCAAAACAAGGAACAATGAGATGAATCTCTTTCTCTCTTTTATTAATTCTCAAAAAACCAACGATCAATGAAACAAAGTCCCTAAATTTATTCTACTCCTAATGATAAGCCAAAATCTCTAAAGAAATTAAGATGACAAGAATGAATCTAAGATAAGCTAAGAGTTAGAACAAACCTCTAACTTCCCGATTATCTCTAATGAAAATCAAAACAAAAGCAAAGCCCAATAACTAAACAAAAGATAAAGAAAGCCCAATTTGATGAAGAAACGTTTGTGTTACACACATGATGATGTGTGCTACATCACATATCCTCCATTCAACAACACGGCATCAGAGCATCAACAGCCATAATTGTGTTTTGGAGTATTTCGTATTCAATGTTTCTTGCTTAGGCACTAAAACAGATTTTGATGTTTTGTTAAGTTTTTATGTTTCAGGTTTTTTGGATTCTATTAAGGGGATTAAGTACAAGAATGTTTCTTGAATGTTTTCCTTCACAAGTCAATGCCAGAAATACTCATGACCATAACATTCATTACCATAATTAAGCACTAACACATCAAATACCATAAAATTTAAGCCAAACAACATTGTCTTCTAAAGCCATAAACACAATAAATATCATAAAAGCATACAACATTGTCTACCAGAAACACAACAAACACAACCATTTGCAAACTAACACATCATCATCTTCATAGACAAAGCTACATTCTACTGCTTCCACATCCCAATTATGAATCCAAGTGTAACTGTAAATCCAATGGTTGATGAAATGAGGACATTACGGAAAATCCTGCTCCTCTCAGTTAGAAGCAAGATGTCTCTTTCGGGTCCTTCGCTTTTTTCTCGATAGAGCTTTAACTCTTCTTTTAGTGCGCTTAGGTCCTCTACACTCTCAGTTTCCCGGCTTGCTGCTCTTACGGCATCCTTCAACTTCATAATCTCATCTTTTTGTTCCCGCATTATATCTCTTGCCTCCAACAAAGCTAGAAATTGCCATCCATTTTGTTTCTCTAGATTATCCCAACGGAAAAAGTTGCAATTTTGATAACCTTCCGCAAGCTTACGGCCTGGACAACCATAAAACCTCCGTCCAGGGTTGTCTTTTGTCCAAGTCCTCACAATCTTGCTTCTCGGGTTACAATTACAAAGGACACCATTGTCGTTGTTGGATTCATTATTTGAAGAATTTGAACTCTGAGCCATCTGCAATCACCAGACTCTTCTATGTCACTAATTTCTCTGATAATCGACGAGATCGACGAGAAACCCAGATTTTCTCTTCAACCCGTAAGAACCCTAGATCCCAAATCAATTTGGGGATTTTGCTTTTTTTTCTCCCAAACCCGATGGTTTATATTTTAAGAATAAACATGTTTTTCATTATTTAAATCAACACGTTTTTAATAAACCGTAAAACGGTGTTAACTGATTTTAAACGGAGTTAAACCATCCATAAACGGTGTTTACTATTCCGTTAAACAAATTTTGTTAGATAATATATAGTTACTTACCTAAGGGAGCAACAAGATTTTGGCTGACGAAAAGATCGACGAAGGTGAACATAGCATTGTCGAAGTCATTGAACTCCTTGATAAGAGCTATGAAATACTTGTTGAAAGGTTCAACCGCATTGTTCACCTCAGCGGCGCATCACCGTCTCCATGGGAGGCGATCATCCAGGGCATGCATCCGAGTTTACTGACCCCAAATACCGCCACTTTCCTTGCTCCTAGCTTAGACAATGACTATACAAAAAAAGAAGGTATATATAAAGATGTAGTCTTTGTTTCTAACGCAAATCTTGATACATCTGTATGTATACATTAAAAGAACGTAAGAAGTAAGGTGAAAATATTAGAAAATGTTATTCATATTCCAATCAAGCTATAATGCTTTATTTTAAAGGTCTATAATTCCTTTACTAACTTAAAAAAGAAAAAAAAAACTTTGGCATATATAGAGTTAAATTATTCTTACCTTCAAGTAAGAGTGATAAAGTTGACTAAGAAAATCAGCATATTGATCATAAGTAAAGTTGCCATTGGTAGTGTACGGAGCTGGCCTAAAATAATTGTTGAGATAATCATTGCTTCCAATATGAATTGTGTATAGACATCTCTTCAGTTTTTCCGATGACACATTCGCTGTCTTAATCATCTCCCGGTGAATCTCTATTTGTCTTTCAAAACTGACTAGGCCAATACCCGCGGGTTTTCTTCTTAAAAATGTATTTTTAATTTGGGTGTTACAACAATTTCATAAGAACTGATATTATAATCTAATTATTGCATAACAATAATAGAAACCAATAAAAGAAAAATGGAAAAAAAATAGCTTGCAGTTCGAACATTTTTTACCATCAAATTACTATATGTCATCCTTATACGAAAGTATCTGACAACATATAAATAAGAAACCAACACCAGATATATTTGAAACTAAATGTAGACCATGCCAAAACTAGAATTTGTTTTTTTCAAACTATGGACTTAAACGGTTACACCCAAACAATTCATGATTTGGTAATAAATTGTACCATGTAAAAGAGTATGTCTTTGTTGTGGATTCTAAAAATATAGAGTTTTGAAACAACAAGCCTCTCAAAAAAAACATATGTAAGCATGCTAAATCGATAGAAAGCCGAAGTAGAGAAGTTTTTGACCACTTTTGTAACCTAGACCCGTTGTGAAGCCATATATATCAATTTAATGATACTTCGAAAGAGCTAACTCAAGAGCCTTAGGGCTGTTTTTTTTTTTGCAGTTGAGCCAAATTAAGCAACAAGTATTTAGGATACGTTTTTAAAAAACTTTATGCAAAGAAAGGAAAACTACAAAGATGGTCAAAATGACATATACTTTAAAACCATGCACAGAGGTAAAAGGCTAGAACTTCTTGAAAATAACCTTTACAGCCAAAAGGTGATTGCTCTGTTTCATATATGTGTGGGCTTGTTGGGAAAAAAAAATGTAAGAGCTTTTAGAATTATTTAATTTGAAGCTAGAACTTAGTGTAGAACCTAATAAACTTAGTCTAGGTCCTCTAGGATTAAAAATGAAGTAAAAATATACTTCCTCGAATTTTTGAAGCTACATATACTTCCTCGAATTTTTGAAGCTAGATAGGTTTTGAAGCTAGATAGACTATGTCAAATAATTACATAACTTAAGTGCAGCTCCAGAAATAGAATGAAAACCATTTTGAGACATTTTAGCTTTACGACATGACAATGAGAAAGGGGAAACAAACCTGCTTGACTTTAAGCATTTTAAAATTTGAATATCAAATATGAATCATGAACCCCACCAGTGCATTTTAGCTTTGACACTCAGTTCGTTGGCTTCCAAATTTCATTCTTTCGAAATTGCTATACCTCCATTCCAGAGCCAATCTCTTGTAGTGTAGTCTGCAGAGGTAAGAGCAGGCCAGTTTATTTTGAATCGATAATTAGTGGTTAAACTTACAAACATGATAGTCATTTCTCTAAATTTCCCAGAATTTTTGTATTTGCGATTCACATCAATGATTATATTATATACTCTCTCTGTTTCGAATGCCTAATAAAAATTTAGCAAAGATTTGTGATTCTAGAAAAGGAAAAAAACCTATCAAAGAGGCATTGGAAACCAGAGAGAGTATATAATATAATCATTGATGTGAATCGTAAATACATAATTTCTGGGAAATTTAGAGAAATGACTATCATGATGTGAGGCTTGGTGAAATATTAGATCATAGACGGAAACGTATCTTCATCGAACGAGACGGCTTTCCACACCGGTTGAGAGTCTTTGTTACCCCTCCTCTATTTGCGACATCTTCTCTGTTTGGATGCATTCTCTCTCTCAGTCACTTGCGTGGATTTCCCATGGAAATCATATGAAAAGGGAAATCAGTGGCACATAGAAGGTACATAAGAGATTGTACTTAAGCCCGAAACTTGAGGAGGCGAAGGAACTGAGACGTGTACCAGATATATCTCTGTGGTGGCGACCGTGATTGAGTTCTTTTGATCTTCCTCCTCGGTGTAACTCCGTAGATCTAATGATTAAAAAAAAACGATTGGTAAATGTGTTCCTTGAATTTGTGACCTAGAAGCATCGTAAAAGACGGGAAAGTGAAGTAGGAAGTCTATGCATTATGTTTACAATTTTAAATATAATTACTAAAACTCCATGACAGAAGACGGAGCGATGAGTAAGTGAAACGTTTCAGAACAAACTCATTAATGTGAAGAAGGGAAGGGGATGAAGATTGTAGGTTTTTTTTCCTTGTGTACGTGGCAGGTAATTGTGTGCTGATGTGGTGCAAGCTGGAAAGAGCCGAAGAGCTTTCATATAGTATAGATGATACTAGAACAGACAGTAGCTTCTATTTCATCGCATTTAATAGAAATAGATGAATTAAGGCCGATAGCTTAACGAAACTAAATGCAATTCTACGTTCACCCATTTTAAGAGAAATGATAAATTTGTAGTACTTTTTGCAACAACAATATTTCTTAGGATCCTTGGGATCTTTAGGATTACGAGAACATTCTCCACCACCTGTATAGTCTTTCATAATACAATCAGTTAAACATGCCAAAAAAATCGTCTCCAGCCGTACACACAATGCCGGTGCAGAAATTTGCCATTTTTTTTTGTCAAGCGCACCTACACAAATCCACATTAAAAGTTAGTTAGATGTGTCCATAAATATATATAATATATAATATATATATAGTTTTCTACATGTTTACAAAAAATCAGTTAATATAACTTGTCCATAAAGTAAAATTAGGTTAATACCCGTGTTGTACACGGGTTTAACTGTAACCGTTAATATAACTTTATAATTGTTTGATTATGTGTAAATGAATATAGATATTGCTATAGATTGTTGATATTATTAGGCGACAAAATTATCAGATGCAAAAAATTGTGGGTATGTACTTTTGATTAGTTTTATAATTGTCTAATATTTTGTTTGATATACAATACGTACTATTCGAATACGCATAAACAAAATTCAAAATCTTCTTGTTCATATTCGAATTTACAATTATTTTGTATAGGAATGAGTTCACCTAGGCAAAGAAAACCGCATAAACCGAACCAAATCATAATTCACCGATTCCAACCCGAACCAAAACATATAATAATCCGAATGGATACAAAGAAAATTTACACTAAATTACCTAAATGAAACCTAATTATAAAAGTTTTATCCAAAAAAACAAAAAATTACTAAAAATTCTTACTTTATTTCTATATTTATACTTTTTGAATTAATTAACTAATTTGTATCTCATACTATTTAGTCTAGTATTGCTCACATACTCTAGTTTTAGTTTTTTAGTATATTTTATGTATGTACCAAATTTTGTAACTGTTAACCCATATAATTTCAAAGAAAATTGGATAATGTTTTTTTTTAATCTTAAATGTGTCTGGTTATATATAAACTATTGCTAAAATATATGTTGAAAAATTCTTTTACATGATCATAGATTTCAAACAAAAAATAAAAATTTATTGAGTTTATTTTTGCTGGATTATATATTCATTAATGGCAAGTTTATAAATTTATTATTTAATGTATTAATTTCAAAATCATAATTTTGGCAAGTATATAGATATTCAAATGTGTTTGGAAATTAGGTTTAGAATATATTTGGAAATGATTGTGTTTGGTAGTGAGTATAGTATAATTAATTAAATCTCTTTTATATAAATGGAGAAGAATTAGAGGCTTCTAAGGTCCTCCACATCAGCAAAAATATTGGGATAAATAATCAACTAATGAGATCAACTCTTTAAGACATGTATTTTCTAAACTGGATGAGATCAAGAAGAATAATAAAGTAGGCCCTCACACGCTGCCAACTCTTCAACAAATTTTCTAAACTGGATTTTCTAAATTTTCTAATCAATAATAAAGTAGGTTTCCAAGCTTCTGAAATTAAACAAGCCTAATTAATCTTCTTCATATTTTCAGAAAGAAAACCCAACCGTGAAGCCCAATTAAAGTAGTCGCCATAGGTTAAAGTTCAACGAGAGGCTCCTCACATTCTCTCAACACAACGTTTTTCGTGTCTCTTAGAGTTGTCACCATCCTATCTAAACTACGTATGCTTCTTCACCATTTCCAATTGAGATCCCCAACACCTCTGAAGTGGCCTTTCTCCTTCTGCTTATGGATGATTTTGTCTTCTTGCAACATGTGGATATGAGAATATATCATATTTGATGGTCGAGAACAGTGTCTAATATACAACTCATGTCTTCGATCTGTACGCTTCGTTGTTTTCTTTTTGGTTTCAATAATAAGGATTAAGGGCATTGGTTTGGTATTATATTGTTGACTAACTGAAGAGATTCAATGAAACAGTCAGGGGCGGTTTTAGTTAAACAAGTATGGGTGCACGTGCCCCCATAATTTTTTTGATATTTTTTATTTTGTTAAGTAAAATTCAAATTATTGAACAGATAAAATGAAAAATTCTTTAAAATGCACCCACTATTTATTATCCGATTCTAAATTGTTCCCACTAATATAAGTTTTTCCATAAACTCTTTGTTTTTTCTTTAAAATAAGTACACTTTCCTTTTTATTTTCTTTTTCATCCAAAAAATAACAACATTTAATTTTATTATATGTTATCTTTCTAAAAATATGCTAAATAACTCAAAATAATTTACATAACATATTTTATAAGGAAAATATTTCAAAATTTTAGAAATTTGTGTCCCCAGTAAAATATTGGGCTAGATCCGCCCCTGGAAATAGTGCCCTAAAACCTTTGGGGAGCTACGTATAAGGCATTACCTAGCAAATACCGTAAGGAAACCAAATGATGATCCCATGCTTAAATTATCATCAAACATTTTGTCATAAGAGATTACTAAGATTTTTCAACTCCTACTCATTTCAGTTCGATCATTCTTTTGTGTTGTTGGTGAAGTTAGGGATGGAAAAGTGGAAGAACAAAACCTTGAAAAAGGACAACAAAACAGAGAGAAAGCCCGTGACGTAACAAAACAGAGTTGGTCCAACCTGAGAGGCATTTGGTCAGCCAAAATACCTTTAAGATGGTTCGAGTGATATGGAAGAGGATCGTTTCCAAATCTGATGGAAACATGAGGTTCAGTATATATTTTAATCCTCTAACTCACATTTTCTATATTTATTCTTCCACTTAGATTTTTCGCTTTTAAACCCTTCCAATTTGTTTGTTCTTCCTGGCTATTTAATTTTTCTAATCTTCGTCTCTGCTTTCGGTTTGGATTAGTAGCTAACTGTCTATAGAATTAGGTTAGAATTTAATTTCCAACCAAAACTAAGTGGATCTTCGAGGCATATCTAAGTTCCCTAAAGTAGTAAGTAATATGATGCACATGCTTTAGGGAATTAGTTTTGCGTACTACCAAGAACAAAGAGATGATAATCTAGACTGTTCTTCAAATCAACTTTAGGCATCAAGAGTATTAAAACTTTAAGGCACAATCAAGACTGGTCGCAAGACTGTTGCTTTCCCGCACAACAAGCAAACACACGTTTATAATTAGATCATCCATCGAAACGCTCTCTCTCCTCTCTAAGATTTTTTTATATCCAAAGACAACTAAACTACTTTTATAAATCGTAAAATGTATAATGTTCTTCCTTCAAATGCATAACAAAAACAATTTCCATTTGTCATCATTTACATCACCGTATGTCTTTTAAGTGTTGTTTACTCTCTCTTAAATTAAATTGTTGTCATCATTTACATCACCGTAGTTCCTTTTACGATCTTTTCGTGGATATGTAATAGTTAAACTGAGAATTTTCATCATACTATATATAATCTGTTATTGTGTGCAAGGGCGTCTATTTATGTGTGCAAGTAGTGCGGTCGAACAGAGCCCATAATTTAGAAGAGCCCAAATATATATATATATATATATATATATATATATATATATATATATATATATATTTTTATAAAAGTATATGTTATTAAAAAGATTTGAGTTTGTTAACCATTAAAGATTTTTTTTAAAAAAATAATTTTGTTTATACAACCAAATAAAAAAGAACTAAATTGAAGATTACTTACCTTTGATATATATAATTAGCATAGGAAAATGATGTAGGAGTTAGTATCAATTGTTAATATTATAGGAAAAAGGCTTTTGAATATTAATTAGGTAAATTTTTTTTTAATTGACTACATTTAGATATTTTTTATTAATTAGATTTGGTATATATATTGGAAAAATCAAATAAATTCTTCGCCAATTCTCGAAAAAAGAGTTTTTGCAAACACTTTTATAACAAAGCTATAAATAAAATTGATTCGAGTTTCACAATTTGTCGTCTTTAAGACAACATCTTAAAGTACTTTCATGTTTTTACTTATTTACTTAGTGATATGTTGTTTATGATGTCTAATATACTAAACATTCTTTTTATTATATTTTTTAAGTAAATTTATTCTTCAAGTTACAAATTCAAACTAAAAAGACTCGACGTGATTTTTCTTTGATCGATAAGAAGAATGACTTTGTTTAAATATAATTTTTTAGTTGTAATTGTATGAATGAAAAAATTTTGAGTGATAAAATTTTATTTGTAATAAAAAAAAATAAGAAAGAATATTTATGATTATAAACTATTCATTACAATAAGTTATTGGAAATTGTTTTTTTATAATTAATATTTAAAAACTAATAATATTTATGATCTAATTTTGATATTTGAACAGGGTCTGTATAAAATTTGAGACGACCCTGATTGTGTGGCTAAAAAGATTTGCTTTCACTCACTGCTTCGTCATGGAGCCTGGAAGGCGTTATGTGTGGAGGTCGTGGCGGATCGATAGTGTTTACGTCATGCATGTGGGGGAAGAGGACAAGCAAAGAGCTGTGGAAGCTTTAAGACAATATGATTAACCAACGAAGATAGTGGTTATGGAATTTATTATTTTTACAATCCATTCTTCTATTTTCTCTTTGTGGTGTAGAAAGTGAGCTGAGGCAAGTCTCCCTTAGCGGTATTCACTCCAAGAGATATCATGCATAGAGATATCTTGGAAGCTTGAACAGTCGTTCTTCTATGAAATCAATTTCGATCTTCTTTCTTAATTTGTGATTAGGTAAGATGACTAAGGAACGATTTATGTTTACTTCGGGTTTACATCGCTATTCCAAAATGGAATCATACGCTTCCACGACGCTTCCAAATTGACAACTATTGTATCGCGCTTCTGCGATGCTTCCGAGAGATTGATTCTGATTCCGATTCCGAAGTGTGAAACGTGAACAAATGGAGTTTCCGTGCAACATAGCTTCCAAGTTAGCACCATCAACCAAGCATTGATTTTTGTAACAAGATCCCGTGGGTATTCTTCATGGCAGCTTTTGTTGTTGCTCAGATTGAAGGCAAGAGAACATGGAAAAACCAAGATTTGTTTTCCTTTGGAATCAATGAAGTCAAGAATGTGATCTTTTTCGGTTCATGATCATGATGGATATGATTTTGAAGGCCATCGTTTACGTGTTTCTTAATCATCACATTGTAACTCAAATTTTTCTTTACTGGTGGCCAAAGAAATTGAATATTTTTAATTACAGTGTCCCAAGAAATTATCCATTATAACGTGCTTCTTTGCATGTTTTTCCTTTTTTTGAAACTTTTTTTACCATGGTTAGGAGAAACGACATAAATGTATATTCAATTGTTCCATTTCTTTGCTTTGATTTCTATGAAATGATTAAGGATTTGTTTCTTACGGTTCGTTCACTGATGTTAGAAAATATATATGAAATTTAAAAATTTATATAAAAGAATCATCATAAACAAATAAAACTCTGAAATTTTAATTTTTAAAGGTTCTGTATGTGATAGAAAAATGTTTCGTGATTTTTAATTTACAAACACTCACTGAATCAAAGAGTTTTTCTAGAAAATGAAATAGGCATAAACTTTTAAGTGATACAAAATTAGATTTGAAGCTTTATTTCCAACCATAAGACCGAACATGAAACCAATGCCAATCAAAGTCGATTTGAAGAATGTTTTCCAACCATAAACAACACATCTTTGGTGACACACCACAAAAAAACATAAACAATCGAAAATTATTCAAAACAAGTATATATAACACTATCAAACGAAATATATGTTAAGAATAACAACATAACTTTTGAATAAGTCATTTATAAAAGTTTACCAGCCAACCAACTCGTAGCGTGGGGAATCCCCTAGTAAAATATAAAAATGTTAAGAAAAAATTGTAGTAGTGACACCTAAGCAAAATGATCCCAAAGTGTTCCTCCTTTAATATATAGATGATTATATTATTTTTACTGATTAATATTTAAGAAAATAAAACGTAGAGTTTATATTGTTCTAATTAATTTAGCACTTGCAATGACACAATTTTTTCTTGCAAAAGCCATCTTTCCCATTATCACAGCCTTTAAGACACCAACTATTGCATTTGCCATCGTCATTACATACTCCAAACTTAGGATGATCGTTGCAACACAATGAATTTCCTTTGTTGGATGACCAAGTTGAATCTTTGCTCACCATTTTTGAGGAGTTAGCACCTACAAAAATATACATATAACACATCCAAATTCATGGCTTTTCCTTTAATATATAGAGGATCTTATACAATAAATTTGAATGCATGTGTATTACCAATTCTAAATGTTTGACTTTTTAAACGATCAATAAAACAGTAAATTTAAAACAAACCTGATGCCAAAACGTTGTTATTGGACAACAAAACTGCTAATAATACCGCCAATAAGCAAGCTACAAGAGTTTTTGTTATTCTCATACTCTTTTCTTTTAGAGAAATCTATTGAATGGAAAAAATGTTCTTAGTTTTCGGGTCTTAAATAGAGGTTCTCTTTGTCGTTAATATATTGAGAGATGTACTATTTATATAACTTCTAGTCCTTGAAATTTTTGTAAATATTAATTGCTTTTCCATATTTTTGGCAAACAAATCATTGACTTAGATTTCTATAGCTATTTTTTCCTTAACAAATTGTAATTGTCACGAATTTGTCAAAGAAAGTTTAATGCATATATTATTACTGTGAGAAAGTAAATCTTATTATAAATGCAAAACATTTCCTTTAGAAGTCAGTGCTGTAATCTTTTGTAGTTATAATTAAGTAAGATGTAATATACAATTGATTTGATTTCAAAATTTCCATAAAAACCTGAAATAAAAATTACGTGTAGGTTGTATACTTTGACTGAATGCAAAACTACCATATTCTGTTTAACATGTATATTCAACATGTATATTCATTTTTCTTCAGTAATTCATCATAATCTCTAGTTGAAATTAAGAGTGTACTTGTTAATCATGCTAATCAGTAACAAGCCAAAGTACTCTGCTCAGCTTTCTCGTGCCTATCTCCTCTACAAGTAGTATGCTTTTGTCCTTGGTAAAATTGGGAGGAGCCGTCTGATCTTGGATGATATATATCATATGCAGTATGTCTGTCGCAATTATTCAAATATAATTAAGAGTGCTTTTTGTTTTACTTGATCACAATTCATATGCAGTAGTGTACTAAAGCAAAACGTATTCTCTAACGCAAATCGTATTGGATGGGGTATTTCATCTTCATCTCTCTGTTTGATGTGCTCCTATTTTTCGGAATCCAGAGACCACTTGATGCTCTCTTGCCACTACTCTACCATAATCTGGACTCAGGTATTCTCTAGACTCTCTCCAAATCAGGGATATTTATTATCTTGGACAGAGCTGCTCTCGTGGACTAGACGCTCTTCTCCGGAAGGGCCATCCCATATACGCTCTTCTCCTTTACATATATGGTATTCCTCGCTTGTTTTTAAATTACAGGTAAATTGATAAAAACATATATAGTTTACACTTTATTTTACTGATTGATTGACGCTCTTCGTACTATTTACCTATTAAATAATGAGTATGCAAATGTGGTCATTTATCACATTTGGAGACAGAGGAACAACATGCTGCATAACAATCAAGCTCTTCCTCCTTTGATCCCTTTCAAACATATCGATTCTGAAATTCGCAACACAATCTCTTCGAGAAGACATAGGAAGCACTGGTGTGAGCTTATGTCGTTGTGGATTAGATAGCACCTCCCAAATCATGCCTAACTCATGCTCAAATTTATTGTAACCTTGTTTAATTTTTTTTGCCTTGGTTGCTTTGAACAATGGTTACTAGGTGATTCTCCGGCGTACAACGCGGATAAACTATTCATAATTTTGTTTTTAATTTTACAGTTTAAGAATGTGAAAATATGTATTGATTTTAATTATTATTGTATATGTTGTAGATCATATATTTTTTTTAAATATGAATTTTTAGAAGTTTAATTTTACTATTTATTATTTCATATAAGTAAACATGTATTCAAATTGAAATATATTATTCCTAATTGAATACATTGGAGTGTAAAATCTATTATATATAAGTTAAAAATTCTATTTGAACATATTTGTAATAAAACCTGAATTTGACATAAAAATATTATAAGAATTGACATCTAAACATCTTCTGTTTGAATATATTATATTTTAAATTTTTCATTTTTTCTCATTAATAATTTGTAATAAAAACTGAATTCGACATCGAAATATTAAAATGTCAATATGATCTTCTTAAACAAAGAAAATTAATAATTTTTTTCATACAACATAAATTTAGTAGTACTCTACCTTTTCTTTTTCTTTTTTTTTCCAAATTTTTTTGTTTATCTTTAATAAAAATGTAATCAGAAAATTCATACTAAGTTTTGAGAGTATGCATAAGTCAACGTGTATGTAGTAAATTATTTTGTCTCTCACTTGATAGTGTAATAGTTTCCATGTTTTCTATTCCATGGAACTATGGAAAAATGACTAGAATACCATATATCTTTCAAAAATTACTCAAATCTTTTCACACCCCTAGTAAATTATGATAAACACTCTTGATTAGTTTTTTCTTAATTGATAACCTAGCCGCTGATTTAGATAACTCAGCCGTGTCATTTAAATAACTCAGCCGTGTCATTTAGATAACTCAGCCATACCCTAAAATCATTTATATAAGATTTAAGACTTACAAAATTATAATTAAGCTCATTTTATTAATATAAAATGAATATAAATCAACTGAATGTATATAGTTTCTTCAATTTATACAACTGAATGTGTATAAAATCGAAAATGTAATCTAACTTGATCTTGAGATATATGTTGTGTTACAAGTACTTCAAACTTTACCTATAGATGATTAAGACCCAAAATCATATACAATAGACCATATACAATTTTTTTCAATTGAATGTGTATAATTTGATTCAGTTGAGACTCTAAATCATATACTTCCTAAATGCTATACATTAAACCCAAAACCATGATCCCTAAACCCTAAACCCTAAATCCATAACTCAGCCGTCAAGTGTAAAATTCTATAAAAATTTTTTATAGAATAACCTAAGAAAAAAAAACCTAATCTCATCAAAATTTTACAACTGAATCTCCGGTCAAGCAGCGGCTCAACGGAGGCTGACATGTACTTATCATTCATCCTCAAGCTCCTGCTCAGTGACTGAAACGACCTCCGATTGTAAAATGACGAGTTTGCCCCTGCAGCTGTTTCGCCTTCGAAATTCTGAGTCGAGCTCTGCGACTGGGTGAGGAACCGGAGAAGGAGTCCGCCAACTTCCGCCGTTGTTGTTCTCCGGGAGACTGTTTAAGGTTCTTCTGATGAGAGATACCCATTTCCTCGCCGGTTCGTTGTCTTCTGTACCTAATACGTTACCGGCGTTTAAAGGAACAATCTCCTGGAATCTGAAAATTGGGGAAACCCAAATCAGAGATTGAGTTGAGTCAAAATCGAGTAAAGTTAGCTGTTTTACGCGTACCCAAGAACGTAAATGTCGGAGGGAGGTAGCGTATGGAGCCAATCGTCGAGATTAAGGTTCGTCGGAGGAGATTTTCCGGCGACGTTCCATGTCACAATAAAAACCCTAAAAATGCGTGAATTTTAGAAAAAAAACCCCAAATTTAGATTTAAATTGAAGAGACGAAGCAAGACATGTTACCGAAGATTATGAACTTGTTTCACAGTTGGTGAATCGGATTCGTGTTTGTTTCGTTTAGATCTTCCGGTGCTCCTTTTGGTCGGAGTCGTCTCTGCAATTTTCAAATAAAGGTGTAAAACTTAATTTTTTTTTTTTAATTGGAAAAGAGAGATATAAATTTTTTTTTGCAGCTGAGTTATAAATTATGTTGTGGCTGAGTTAAAAATTATGTTGTGGCTGAGTTATAAATTATGTTGTGGCTGAGTTATGGTTATATTGCGGCTGAGTTATAAATTAGGTTCTGGCTGAGTTAGTTTTCTATTGCGGCTGAGTTATAAATTATGTTGCGGCTGAGTTATAAATTATGTTGTGGCTGAGTTATAAATTATGTTGTGGCTGAGTTATGGTTATCAAATTATGTTGCGGCTGAGTTATAAATCCTAAGAAATTCAAAACAATATAACTTTCACTACAGGAAATGTGGGTATTAATAGCGGTTCGTGATAGCGTTTTGGATGATTGAGCTATAGTTGATAAACGGTTAATTTTTATAGCGTTTATGAAATGTGAAACGCTATTATATAATGGACGGTAAAAAAAATTGGAATCCGGCTTATGATTTTTGGTTATACTTTTGTATTGTACATAGAAAACGTTATGGTAGATATAACCGGGAATCTGAAAAATTTTGGCTCCAAATTTGTATGAGTCAAAAATAAAAAAAATAAAAACAAAGCAAAATAAAGAAAAAAAATTGTCACGATTTTATTAAAATTAAAAAAAAAACACTTTGGTCTTCTCTTCTCTTTATGAATCCTAAATTTTGGATCTCGATCTAGAGTGTTGAAAAATCTCTTGCAAACTCAGTCATAATCTTCTTCTTTCTTAGTTAGATATCGATCCATCTCAATCCGTCTCCAACTCGATCCGTCTCCATCCCGATCTGTCTCAATCCCGAACCATCTCAATCGTCTCCATCTCGATCCATCTCCACCCCGATCCGTCGCAGCTTCTATCGATCTCAGGGTCGATTTCAATCCGCCAGTATCGATCTCAGTCTCGATTTCGATCTACAGAAGCATTCATCGTCACTTGCATCCTTTTCAGTCGAATTGGACCGATTGGAATTGAGGTAAAATTTATATTTGCAATCATTCATTGATTTTTCATTGTGGGTTGTAATCCGTATGGGTTAGTTGGGTTTGTTGCACAAAGATTTCATATAATGTTCTAATAAGGTTTAATCGATGTTGGTTCTGAATATGAGATGTTGGTTCTGAATATGAGATTTCTTTTTCATTTTTGCAGAATCTTGTTCAAAGTGTTAAAGCTTGTTGTTGCTTATTTGTGTAAGCTCTCTTATTCCACTATTATTGTTCTTAATAAACTTGTTGTTATTAAGCTTAACCATTCTGAATTGTTATGATAAGGACATACTTGATACGACGTTAAGTGAGTTTGATGCGGTGGTAGAAGAAGAAAAATAACTGCAGACTGTGCTTAAGTCTTTTCTCAAGACCCCATCTTGTAAGAGAGAAAGAAGACAGAAAAAGTTCAAAGTGTTGTTTGTGTTGGGTAATTTAGCAAGAATAAATTAAAAAGACAACAATGGTGATGATTTTGGTGGAAGAGTAACGAGAGAGAGGACATGGGTTTTAAGACAAGATCAAAGTCAGTAGTTTGTGGAAGTTGAAAGAGTTTCTGATGGAAGTTAAGAGCTTCCATTGGTGTTTGATTCATGACCAGCGCTCTTAAACTTGTGCATATTCAAAGTACTTGAATCTTTGTAATGGATCTTCCGTTTTCATTATTTTAATTTCATATGGGCAATTCTCCTTTTAAATATGTTATTGCTATCCAAAACCAATAAAAATAGTATTAATACACAACTAAGAATTGAAATTACAAAATAACAAAGGAAAAATCGTGATCTTTGATTTACAGTTTACGGTATAATGTTTGCGGTTTAGGGTATAGGGTAAAAGTTTAGTTGATAACACACACATACATAAGTTTTGATATAGGGGTTTCTTTCATTTTGTCATATTCCTAATAACTTATCCAATCTCCTGAAAATAAACAAATGGTTCATATAGGGTTTATGGTTCAGAGTCTTTAGGGTTAGAGTTTAGGGTTTAAATAAAACATGAAACTTTAAACCTAATTTGGTTTATCAATGCATTTGGTTCATAAAAAAAAAAAGATGATGTTTTACTAAGTTTTTTCTATCTAAAAGTCTAGGGTTTAGGGTTTCATATATAGTTACCAATAATTACAATAGTTGATGTCTCTAAAAATAAAATAAAAATGGACACAAAATATTTTTGATTTATGGTTTTGAGTGTAAAGGTTATAGTTCATGTTAAGATTATCACATTACATACATAACTTTGATATAGGGGTTTGAATTTTTAGGAGATATAATTGTTTGATTTAGGGTTTGTGGTTATATATTTTTAATTATTTTATTAAAATTATATGAGGTTAAATGGAAATTTTATCCTTAATCAATTTTTAATACATATAATTGTTCATTTTACAAATTGTTTTAATCTATTTAATAAATTTATTAAAATTATATGAGACAAGGTACTTTTTTGTCACGTTTAAGGTTTCCTAAAAGGCTAAAACTATCAATAATGACAAAATAGTCATTATAAACGTGACAAAAAGATTTGGCTCTAAAATTGAAAATTTTGTGTCCAAAATATTCATTACCGCGTAAAATTTATGGCCTGAAATTGGTTTTCCCGCGTAAGAGCTGTTGACATGGAAAATAAGAGCTGATGACATGGAAAATCGGAACTGATGACATGGAATATTGGTAAGTCACCCGCCAAACAAACACATAACTCAGCCATTAATAAATCAGCCATCAAGTATAATGTAAGTCCGCCGCAACGTGAATAGTATTTCAGTAATTAATCTTTCGCTAATAAATCAGCCGTAATTAGGCTAGGAAATATTAAGTCAGCCGTATCGTCAAATAAATCAGCCGTCAAATGAATGTTATTCTAGTAATTAATCTTTCGCTAATAATTCAGCCGTAACCAGGTTGAGTTATTGTTAACCCAGCCAATTACGGCTGATTTACTTAAGTCAGCCGTAACTACCTCTCGTAAGTCAGCCGTAACTACCTCTCGTAAGTCAGCCGTAACTACCTCTCATAAGTCAGCCGTAACTACCTCATAAGTCAGCCGTAACTACCTCTCATAAGTCAGTCGTAACTACCTCTCGAAAGTCAGCCGTAACTACCTCTCGTAAGTCAGCCGTAACTACCTCTCATAAGTCAGCCGTAACTACCTCTCATACCTCTCATATGTATAACTCAGCCGTAACTTGTGTTCGTAAGTCAGCCGTTATCTCATAAGTCAGTCGTAACTAATGGCTGATTCATGTTTGTAAGTCAGCCAAATTATGTTTGTAATTACTATCATCTCATAAGTCAACCGCGTTTTTTAACTCAGCCGCAACGTAACCATAAATCAGCCGCAACGTAACCATAACTCAGCCGTAGCGCTTTACGGCTGAGTTCATTAATACACGTTAGTAATTTCCTACGTGGTTGCTTACGTGGATATGGCATTTTTGTAATTACGTTTTTTGTCACAACGTAACAAAAGGGCACGCTGGGTATTAAAAAAATGCTAGTAATAAAAAAAAGTTTTATATGATTCTAGTCATATTACCTGATTTTTGTGAGATTTGAGCAAAGAACCCTAAATTTAAAAGTAACTACAATGTTAATGGCTAATTTGCCAAAAAGATATATACATAAATAATATAGATAAGTGACCATAAGGATCCATGTATATTTGAAAAGATGAATGATCTAATACATTCAAAATTTTATATTTGGAAATCATTTTGTTTCTAGTTCCCTATAAACATTGAGAATCGCTCAAGAATTTATCTAAAATTTCGATACAAACGAAATGTCAAGTAATTAATCAGATATGTAGAATATATTTATATTTTTTTAATTTGAATATTACCAAATCTGGTTTGTGGAGATTTTTGAAAATAAGATTTTAGAAGAAGATATTTGGAATTGATTACCACAATATTCAGAGTTTTAAGTCATAATGGGCTATGATAAAAATTTAACAGATTAACATGTATTAGTTAGGGGATTAGTTAGCTGATTTTAATGTTTTATTTTTGTTTGATTAGTGGGCTAAACTTTGTAAATTTTGAAAATTTTTTTGCCATGTCATAATAAGTGATTGCCATATCACATTTTAGAGGATGTCATGTCATACTTTTTAGGTGAAATCACCTCTCTTATAATGTATAGGGGATTACTGTATGTAATAGCTTAAAAATGAAGCAAAACGTGGTAACTATTGCAATTTCATTGCAATTTGCTCCACCAAAAGCTAGAATACTTGCAGCTTCGAGCAAATGAGATATGATCCTTAAGAGCTCCGGAATCTTTCTACAATGCCTATTTCAAGGTTCCACATACATATACACTTACACAGTCTACACATTTGTTTATTGGCTCTCTTTTGTGTGTCTACATTTGTTTGTGTTTTGGTGTTATGAAGGAAAAGCTGCATTGATCTGATTACACGGTTTATGAAATGAAATAAGAAAGAAGATGGTTGCATAACAATGTGATTTTGGCATAGCAATTAACATAACACACAAGACTAATAAAGTTACTTACCAACTACTTTAGTGACAATGTACTCAGAGAGGATTATTAACTAGAACTAGATCATTAGGCTAATCAACAACAATAACAAAAGCCTATTCGGTTTCCAACTTGTTACTAAACTATTATGCTCTCTTGCTATTCGGTTTTGGTGATAGGCTCTCCTCCCATTGCAAGACTTGTCCAAACCCACTCTTCACTTCCGACATTCTCATGAGCCTTGTCCAAAGGAACTCCACACTTACAACACATGTCCGGTGGATTTTCAGGTTCAGCAAAGAGGATATTGTAGCCTCTAGCTTTCCACTTTAAGGTATTTTTTTGTCAAGCGCACCTACACAAATCAACATTAAAAGTTAGTTAGATGTGTTCATAAATATACATAATATATAATATATATATATATATATATATATATATAGTTTTCTACATGTTTACAAAAAATCAGTTAATATAACATGTCCATAAAGTACACAGGTTTAACTATAACCGTTAATATAATTTTATAATTGTTTGATTATATGTAAATGAATGTAGATATTGACATATTTCTATAGATTGCTAATATTATTAGGCAACAAAATTATCAGATGTAAAAATTGTGGGTATGTACTTTTCATTAGTTTTATAATTGTCTAATATTTTGTTTGATATACAATACGTACTATCCGAATACGCATAAACAAAATTCAAAATCTTCTTGTCTATATTCGAATTTGCAATTATTTAATAGGAATGTGTTCGCCTAGGGAAAGAAAACCGCATAAACCGAACCAAATCATAATTCACCGATTCCAACCCGAACCAAAACATAAAATAATCCCAAAGTGCTCCTCCTTTAATATATAGATGATTATATTATTTTTACTGATCAATATTTAAGAAAATAAAAACGTAGAGTTTATATTGTTCTAATTAATTTAGCACTTGCAATGACACAGTTTTTTCTTGCAAAATCAACCTTTCCCGTTATCACAGCCTTTAAGACACCAACTATTGCATTTGCCATCGTCATTACATACTCCAAACTTAGGATGATCGTTGCAACACAATGAATTTCCTTTATTGGATGACCAAGTTGAATCTTCGCTCACCATTTTTGAGGAGTTAGCATCTACAAAAATATACATATAACACATCCAAATTCATGGCTTTTCCTTTAATATTTAGAGGATCTTATACAATAAATTTGAATGCATGTGTATTACAAATTCTAAATGTTTGACTTTTTAAATGATCATTAAAACAGTAAATTTAAAACAAACCTGATCCCAAAACGTTGTTATTGGATAACAAAACTCCTAATAATACCGCGAATAAGCAAGCTACAAGAGTTTTTGTTATTCTCATACTCTTTTCTTTTAGAGAAATCTATTGAATGGAAAAAATGTTCTTAGTTTTCGGGTCTTAAATAGAGGTTCTCTTTGTCGTTAATATATTGAGAGAGGTACTATTTATATAACTTCTAGTCCTTGAAAATTTTGTAAATATTAATTGCTTTTCCATATTTTTGGCAAATAAATCATTGACTTAAATTTCTATAGCTATTTTTTCCTTAACAAAGTGTAATTGTCGCGAATTTGTCAAAGAAAGTTTAATGCATATATTATTACTGTGAGAAAGTAAATCTTATTATAAATGCAAAACATTTCCTTTAGAAGTCAATGCTGTAATCTTTTGTAGTTATAATTAAGTAGGATGTAATATACAATTGATTTGATTTCAAAATTTCCATAAAAACCTGAAATAAATATTACGTCTAGGTGGTATACTTTGACTGAATGCAAAACTACCATATTCTGTTTAACATGTATATTCAACATGTATATTCATTTTTCTTCAGTAATTCATCATAATCTCTAGTTGAAATTAAGAGTGTACTTGTTAATCATGCTAATCAGTCACATACCAAAATATTCTTCTCAGCTTTCTCGTGCCTATCTCCTGTACAAGTTGCTTTTGTCCTTGGTAAAATTGGGAGGAGGAGCCGTTGGAGGTCTGATCTTGGATGATATATATCATATGCAGTATGTCTGTCGCAATCATTCAAATATAATAAAGAGAGTTTTTTGTTTTACTTGATCACAATTCGTATTGGATGTAATGACATTTAGTAGTGTACTAAAGAAAAACTTGGTAACTATTGCACTTTCATTGCAATTTGCTCCACCAAAAGCTAAAATACTTGCAGCTTCGAGCAAATGAGATGTAATCCTTAAGAGCTCCGGAATCTTTCTACTATGCCTATTTCAAGGTTCCACATACATATACACTCACACAGTCTACACATTTGTTTATTGGCTCTCTTTTGTGTCTACATTTGTTTGTGTTTTGGTGTTATGAAGAAGAAGCTGCATTGATCTGATTACACGGTTTATGAAATGAAATAAGAAAGAAGATGGTTGCATAACAATGTGATTTTGGCATAGCATTAACATAACACACAAGATCAACCAAAAAAAAAACATAACACACAAGACTAATAATGTTACTGACCAACTACTTTAGTGACAACAATGTACTCAGAGAGGATTATTAACTAGAACTAGAGATTAGGCTAATCAACAACAATAACAAAAGCCTATTCGGTTTCCAACTTGTTGCTAAACTATTATGCTCTCTTGCTATTCGGTTTTGGTGATAGGCTCTCCTCCCACTGCAAGACTTGTCCAAACCCACTCTTCACTTCCGACAACCTCATGAGCCTTGTCCAAAGGAACTCCACACTTACAACACTTGTCCGGTGGATTTGCAGGTTCAGCAAAGAGGATATTGTAGCCTCTGGCTTTCCACTTTAAGAGAGAAGAGGTGTAATCCGTCTTGTCTCGTGAGATTACCAACACATTTGATTCACGATTGTCACACATCCAGAAAAGCGTCTCCTCAAACATCA
Source organism: Draba incana (assembly GCA_963576765.1). Classification (NCBI taxonomy): domain Eukaryota; kingdom Viridiplantae; phylum Streptophyta; class Magnoliopsida; order Brassicales; family Brassicaceae; genus Draba; species Draba incana. The sequence continues at coordinate 11,153,214 of OY755216.1, forward strand.
TCTTAAATCGACCATGTTTATCTCCTAAATAGAAGAAAGAAACATCATCTTATTCAGCTAAATAAACAAAAAAAAAATGCACAGTTTTTGAAGAGGGTTTTTCACCTGCGATTGCCAATTCGATTCCGGCGGCTTGAAAATCATTTCGGATTGGCTTTTTCTCTTTGTAAGCTTTGATTGAAACTTCACCTTGATAACCCTGTTTAGCGAGAGCTGATTTGATGTTCTGAGAAATCGTAACATGATCCAGACCATTAAGGATTGGACAATCCTCTACGTCCCAGAAGACTCCTGTCTTAGCCTCTGCGAGGTTTTCACAAAACAATCAGATCAAGATTCAGACAAACAATTTATGGTAGAGAGTGAGAAGAGAGAGCTTACCGGCGTATCTGCTGGTGGACGAAGGCATGGTTTCGCCGGCGATTGGGGATAATTAGAGAGGAACATAGAACCAAAAGTAAATTAGGGCTTATAATAAGGAGGATGTATTGCTCATTTACTCTTCTGGGTTAAACCAATTGCTCGTTTACCCTTTATTTAATAATAGATTTTGTTTTTATTTTGTTTTAAATGAAATGGAATGTAAAAGACGGATCGATCCTTGATATTTTTGGATCTCAAACGGGTCAATCCGCCCAAACCCGCAAACCCACCCCACATAACCCGTATCAGATCCAATTGGATCTAAAATCCCTAAAATATTTATGATTTTTTGAATTTCTTGTTCTTTCTCTTCTCCTTTTTCTGTCGAACACACAGAGACTTCAAATCCAAAAGAAATGTTCATTCTCAGGTGACAGATTTGGAGAAAATGGCTCGCACTAAAGAGGCGGCGCGAATGACGACTTTTACCGGCGTCGCAAAATCAAATTTTCAAGACCCAACAGTAGCAGAGGAGGAAGAGAGGAATAGAGAAAAGGATAATAATAGAGAAGAAGAGAGCAGTGGAGACGTAGAGAGCAACAAATCCGAAGATGAATCCGAGAACGAATCCAGGGACGAATCTGAAGACAAATCTAGAGAAGAATTTGAAGACAAATAGGGAGAAGAAATAGAAGAGGAATCAGAGGAGGAAAGAGAAGAGCCATTTGTGGATGAAGCAGAAGAGGAAGTTGAACCAATTCAACCATTGGAGATGTACTTTAATCCGAGTGAGTATACCAAGTTATGTAAGATTTCAACAAGGTGTTTTGTAAAAGAGGCGGTTGATACAATAAACCGTGTACTTCTAAATGATGAGAAGAGGTGGTTTCACGAGCATTCTCAATTTAAGCACTTCTTCCACATGTATAAGGAGCCAAACCATAAGGTAACTGCAATGTGGATGTTAATTCTTCACATGGCTCGTACTGATAAGTCCAAAGAATGTTGGTTTGCTGTTAATGGAACTCCCATCCGTTATTCCTTAAGAGAACATGATCTTCTCTCTGGACTAAACTGCCATTTATTGCCTGAAAATTATGCAAATTCTTGCAGCAGTATGGATTTTGTGGAAAGATATTTCGATGAGGGAACAGTAGTAACCATCAAACGTGTTGAAGAGAGAATATGGGGGCTTGTGGAGATAGACTGAAAATGTTTGTACTTTACTTCTTAGGAAGTGTCTTGATTGGCCAGTCTAAGACTGGTAGGAAGGCAACAGAGGTAGAGCCTTTCTTTCAAAGAGTTGTAGATGATCTGGAATTGTGTAAGACATTTCCATGGGGGCGTCTTACATTTGAAAAGAACATAGAAGATCTATTCCATATGATAGATCATTTTGGTGGGGTTGGTAAACCAACATGGAGATTTCCTAGTTTCTGCATCCCTTTGGAGGTAATTGTAGTCTAAACTTTATCAAATTTTATTGATTGTGTTTTAATTAGTCCTCTAATGCTGGCACTGGTATCAATATTTGTAGCTTTTGGCATTTGAGGCAATTCCAGATCTAAAAAGAAACTTTAGAGTAGATGTTAGAGGTGATTGGAGTGAATGTCCAAGAATGTGTAGGATGAAGTTTAAATCGTATTCTCTAAAAGGTTTTCCGTTGTCTGTCATAAATAAGGCCCTTGGATCAACAAAGGTAAAAGACAGTACAATACCTTGGTTTGTTTCATAGTCATTTTTAGATTGTTGTTCATTAATTATGTGTATATTGTACAAGATATTGAAAGTATGTTGCATACATCTGAGATGGAAGAAGCTTTGTTGCAAAAGGTCATGGATGAATCCGATGATGAGACAGACACATATAATCCAATTGTTGATAGTTGGAGAAAGTGTTTAGCTAAAAACAGGTCTGTATGCTGGAAGGAGATGCTCAATTCAGATGTGGATGCTCGAAAAGTAGAAGAGGTGGCTGAGGAAAATGAAGGTGCGCCTTCAGATCCTCCTCCATCGGATCCTCTTCCATCAGAGCCGATGGTTGGACTGGCAGACATTATGGAGAGTGTGAAGACCTTAGGAAAAGAACTGAAGGATGGATTAAAGAACATAGAAGATAAGCTTACTTCACATGATACAAGGATCAAAGTGGTTGAAGAATTTATGAAGAATGCTCACAATACAGAGAATAGTGTGAAGAATGCTCAGAATACAGAGAAGAGTGTCCCTAATATGGTTGAGGATGACTGGCCCAATATGGATTTTGCTTGTGATTTGACTGAAGCACAACAACAACAAACACAACATAATGTTGTTATGGAGGATGTCCAGACACAACAAACTGAATTAGAGACTGAAGGAGGTGTTGATACTGAACCAGAAAGAGTTCAGCCTGAAGCAGTGCCTGAAGCAGTGGAAGTTCAGCTTGAAGCAGAGGAAGTTATGACTGAAGCAGAGGAAGGTGTTGATGAAATGGATGAGGAAGTTCAGCCAAGTCGGACTCCTAGTGTTGTGGTGAGGAGAGGTTCTTTGAAAGTGAAGGTCATACCCATGAAGGAGAAGAGAGAAATCAAAGCTTCTAAGTGGTGTAAGTCTCCTTATTTTGTGCCAAAATGATATTAATGATAGTCATGTATAGTAGGGTAAGATTTTTTTGGGATAATGTTTTGGATTGTATGTTTTTTTTAAGTCTCCTTTTGTATTTTAATGTTTAGGATATGTTTTGGATCGTATTTTTGGATTATATTTAATGTGTTGGATTTTACTACTGAGTACAACTGATAAAACTGGTACAACTACGTATGTTTCGGTACAACTGGTACAACTGAACTAAAATTAAAATACAACATTAAATATTACAAAGTGTAATTGTCAGATTTGAGTGACCACTCGAATTTAACACATATATGTTACCTTCAGAATTTTCTGCGTAACAACAGAGTCACCACTCGTGTTAAACACATAACTTTTGTCTTTCTATTTTTCTGAGTACAAACTGAGTGACCACTCGTGTTAAATAGAAACATCAAATTTCTATATAGCACAAACATATTACATAGAAAATGCTAAACATCAAAGTCATTACATCATTAAGCTAAAATATTACATCAAAGTTATTAGTCATTAAGTATTCCCGAAAATATTACATAGCAAATGCTAAACATCAAAGTCATTACATCATTAAGCTAAAATATTACATCAAAGTTATTAGTCATTAAGTATTCCCCAAAATATTACATAGCAAATGCTAATATTACTTGTAGAAACAGAAGATTGCAGTGGATACGACAAAGATTCCCGCACCAAGAAGACACTTGAGCACCCAATCCTTCACACCTCCCTTGGTAAGCAACTCCAATTCCAACTCTAATTCCTTCAGCTTCGATTCATACTCCATTAGGCGGTTCTTCATCGCCTCAAATTCCCCATCATCAGATGCCTTCGCTCCAAACACTCTAATGTTCCGAATCTTATCATTCGCCTCATTAACTGCGCTTTTGAGGATGGTGAATTCCTCCATAACTGCATCATCCCACCACTTCCATATGTGAGCACCTCCATCCTAGATTGAAAAACAATTATTAGAAGATAGTTCCACAAGATTGAAAAGAAACAAACTGACAATAAAACATCATATACACTTACGTCATTGTTCTTACAAACGAAGAACTTCCTTCAAGGGTTATACTCAGTGCGGGAAGTCTGCAACATGATTAATCCACCACAACAACACTTACTTGCCGGGAACCCATACTCAGAAACAGCTTCTCGACATTTGCTAGGGACGCTAGCTGCAGCTCCGGATGAAGAACTGCTCCAACTGTAACTAAAGGTCCTCCCCATTTTCTATACGAATACAAACAAGAAAAATTAATTAGAAATCCCAAAATCGGAAACCTGGATCTACAAGTGGAAATCCCCAAATCGTAACCCAAAATCGAAATCACAAAGCCAAGATCTACAAGTATAAACTCTAGATCTACAAGTTGAAATCCCCAAAACGTGACCCAAAATCGAAATCACAAATGAAAATCCCCAAATCGGAACCCTAGATCCAAATCCGTAGTGAAAATCCCAAATCTAAAACCAAAAATCGAAACCCAAAACCGAAACCCAAAGTAGAAAGAGAAGAGCTAACCTGAAAATCGCCTGAAATTTGCTTGGAGACTATAAACCCTAGTTTGAGAGATGAAAACAGAAGAAAATGAGTTGTGTTATTCTCGAGACCACAACTGAGAAGTAAAAGAAATTTTTTTTTTCTTTTCTTCTTTTTAAAAAGTTGTAAAGGTTTTTCAATTTTATAAACTTTTAAAAATTTAAAATTTAAAGGGTTTCCGCCAAAAATATTAAAACATTTTTATACACTTTTTTTAATACACTTTTTTATACACTTTTTTTATATAGACGTTTTGATTATTTTTATTGGAACCGAGTGACGTGGCACCGCCAAATGAAACACATAGTTGTACCAAGATGTTAGTTGTACCAGATATACCGTAGTTGTACTTTCTTATTTTTTTGTTTAACCAGTTGTACTACATTATTACTTGAATTATCATAGTTGGACATACCATTGTTCTAAATTCTTTAAGATTCTCAATAGTTTCATATGAAAATATTAGCCTTATCACACATTTTCCTTAAAAAAACAACTAAATGTCAATCCCATTACAAAATCATCCTTATAAGTGTAAACCTTTTTCATAACTTACCATTTGTTAACTTCTAAATACACAAAACATAAGTACTAAATTTCCAAAAATACATTAATACACAACACATAAAAACAGAGATCATAAATGATTGTAATAACAAAGAAAACAACAGTCTACTTGTCATAACACAAAGTACAAACATAACTTGTCATAAAATTTAAAGGAAACAAAGATTGTCATGAAATCCAAAATAAAAACATAAAATCTAAAACATATTAAATTCTTCTCCCTATCAGATTGTACGATTATCACCACCATTAAGAAAATCAAACAAAGAACTCGTCTTCTGCTTCTTCTTAGTGTTACAACCATGTTCTCCCGTTGACGTGTACCTTTTCTCTTTCCGTCTTCCTAATTTTGGTGTATATGGTGGAGGTAGCAAAGACTTTGCTTTTATACCATCTGGAACCTTCCACTATGATTGATGTGGCACTAAGTAGATAGTCCTCTTGTATGTTAATGACCATTCTCGCACCAGAAAATATTTGGCGCACAACTCATATAATTTGAAGGTCCTCTTCTGGTCATTCACAGCTGCCGCAATACCATGGTCACAAGGATACCTACCAATGTCAAATCGCTTGCAGCGACAACTTCTCTTTTCCAAGTTCACCAAATACTTCTTACCATCTTTACCTGTGACACTAAACTCAAGATCGAGACTGTTTAGCTCCGTCACCGGAAGCTTTCTTGCATTCTCAATGCGTTCATCAATTATGTTGTCCACTACAGGAACCAACATCTTACCAGTCGGAATTGCATCAACCTCTTGTCTATGTTTGTTAAACCACTCTGATACTTTCTCAACAATCGCGTCAATCAATGGTATCAAGGCGTACTTCCTTGCATCTCTAAACACAACATTAATAGACACAGCTGAGTTAGTGGTGTCTATATTGTACTTCTCACCAGGAAAACAACACCTTGCCCACTTGTGCACAGTTACACTATCATCTAGATATTGTCGTGCAGCTGGGTATCGTGATGAGAAAGCGTCATACATTTTCTCAAACTCAGCAACTGTATACGCATGGGCACACTCCCTAAATGTATTTGCAACTACATCTTTCTTCATATAAGACACTTTATTTCTCACATTTTGCGACAGATGAAAGATAAAATACCCATGATGAGCCTTCAGGTATAGTACTTTCACTGACTTGATGAGGCTCTGATTTCTATCCGACATAAACACCAATTCATCATCATCAGGTACTATGGTTTAAAAGATTCTGAAAAACCACATCCAACTCTCATCTTTCTCACCATCAACCACAGCAAAGGAAATGGGATAGTGATGGCGGTCTGGATCCTGAGCTGTTGCAACAAGAAGAGTTCCACCGTACTTAGAATTTAGAAAAGTTGCATCAACCATCAACACTTTCCTCATCGCCTTAAACCCTTCTATGCAAGCACCCAAAGCAAAGAAAAGATACTTAAAGGAGTTGGTTTTCTTGTCTACTTTCACCTTTGTAACTGTGCCCAGATTAACTTGCTATAGCATGTACAAATAGGAATACAACAAACTGAAACTGCTCTCCGGACTTCCCCTAACATCATAAACCGCTTGTCTTTTCCCTCTCCATGCTGTAGTGTATGAAGGTCTTACCCCAAGTCTTCCTTGAACCAAATCCATGAGAATTTTTGGTTTCGGTGTCTCAAATTTTCCTGGATAATCTTCATGCACAACACTAGCAACTAAACGTGTTGAGGCCTTCTTTTTATTTCTGCTTGTACTTGTATCAGACCGAGAACACGTATGTATCTTTCGGTAAGTTCTAACCGAGAAACGATCTGATTCCCTATCCCTTGCAACTCTTAGATGCCACTTACAACCATTCTTAACTTCACTACATTTTGCCACAAACAACACTGTATCCGACTTCTTCGTAACATACCCAAAACAGTTCGTATGTGCAGCCCTTTCAAGCATATATCCTGAAGTGCTCTCTTACTTTCAAATTCATCTCCTATCTTCATACTAATACCATCCTGAAGTGCTCTCTTACTTTCAAATTCATCTCCCATTCCTTACCTCCTTGACTTCCTTGACTTCCTCCTTCACTTCTTCCTTCACCACCTGATTTCTCTACAATCACCTGAGTTTCTCCTTCACCTAAACCACCTAAATCCTCCACAACCACCTGATTTCCACCATTGGCTACATCACCATCATCATTAACCAATGGCTCAACGTATATAGTCATAATTCCTTCATTAACCTTATCTCTCCCATTAGAAACCATCTCATCATCACCAATCTCATCATCATTAGAAACGATCTCATCATTGGAAAGCATCACATCATTATTTCCACCAAATTCACTTTTCTTTTCTCGCTCTACTCTTGAAAATTCTTCTCCCCACTGATTTCCTCTATCATCTCTATTAACCTCCACATACAAAACATTCCTACATAGCTCTTTACTCATTTCCATCAAATAACCATAAACACCATCATCATCATAAATATATGATGGTTTTTTCCTCAAGACCATTGAGAAGTAACTCAATTTAACTGTTTCATCTTTATCTAAATGAATCTTCTTCCTTATACTCTCCACTAATAAAGAATAAGTTACCTCTTCCACATGTGTTCTAAAGACTAAAGTATGATATTCATCCTCTCTTGACATCCATTCTACGTGACCTTCTCTCTTGTCATAATGTCCACCATACTCAAAATGTATTATTATGCAATGACTACTACTCATTGTACCCTACAAAAGAATGAAAACCAATTACAATCAATATTAACTTTCCCATTTACACTTACACACAACAAGAAGCAATATCAAAATGAACTAGCCTCAAATCGTCTACTGAGCAAATCGAACAAATCGTCTACTCAAATATTAACTAATCCATTGAGTTCAAATTAACTCAAATCTGAAATAATTATCAATGCTTACTCCATCATTCACAAATTTACAACACCACAATAATTCAAACAAATCGGAGCAAACATTATGATGATTTAGCTTTAAACAAAGAAAAACACAAGAAATCTCCAAATCCGAAACAATTATCAATGATTATTCTATCATTCACAAAATTACAACACAACACAAATTCAAACAAATCGGAGCAAACCCAAGAATAGCAATTATAACTTTATGATGATTTCAGCATAAAACAAAGATAAAGACAAGAAATCTCCAAAATAGTCACCTGAGATGAACGCAAAGACGAGCTGAGCTCCAACTGATGGATTTTCGATCTCCGACAACGACGTTAATGGTGAAGACCGGGTGCGTCAACGGAGTCCGAAGACAACTGAGCTCCAATGGATTGATTTTGGATCTGTCCCGATTTTGATTTTTACCAAATATGAAATTCCGATTGGTTGTTCTAACGGGTTGATTTCCTTTTTTTAGATATAAAAGAGAAAGTGATTTATTCTCATTGGTTCACAATCTGAAAAATAAATTTCTATTGGCTAACAAATAAACATTTCTGATTGGTTGCTAAGTTTTATTTTATTATTTAAAAAACTGTAACTTACCCAGGGGGAAAATCGTCATCGCAACAACTTATCCATTAAAGAAGGGTATAGAGAATAGAGAAGGCTAGAATTGAATTGGCTTCAACCCAGAAGGGTAAACCAGCAATTGATCCTAATAAGGAGTGATGAATTGAAAGGGTAGTTTTGTAATAAATTTGGTTCTGGTTGGGTTTGGTTCGTAACATTTTATACTAGTAAATATTTAACGGTTTGCTATATTGTATGTTCAATTAAGACATGGTTCGAATCTAACGCGCCAGAGTAAGGTTCTGGTTCGCAAGGGCTGGTCCAAATCCCTCACTTGGTTTGGAACAAGTGCATCCAGCATCCTCTCCAGGACACATGAAAACATCTAGTAGTTTTGCATTCAATCCAAGTAAAAATATGTACACATTATGGAAGCTAGATTCCGCAATAAGAATTTATATGTGAATTCGGGAAATAAATTATGGTCCTAAAAAATGTCGATAAATCTAACTAAGATCGAGACCAAAAGAACAATAAATGTATTTATATTGATTAATCGTGAGGTTTTACAATGAGATTTTAGCTACAACAAGTGTGATGATCTAAAGTGTATGTGAGTATAAACAAATGGAAAAAGTTAGACATTTCGGCTCTAAAACTAGCTATTTATACTATCTTGAGCTGAGCGGTTCAGCTCCGAATATCTCGCTTCACCATCGGAGATCTCGGCCAGGTCCAACTACGTTCTCCGAAAATATCGGGATTTTACCATTACTCTGTTGAGCGGCGCTGACTCGGTCCTGCTGAGTTGAGCTGAACAGTTAGAAAATCTTCAACTACGGTAGTCAATATCATCTGAATATGCTGACTCTTGACTTTGGTCAGCGCGGCTTTGGGCTTCAGACCCTAAGCTGAATAAAACGTATAGTGGACTTGGATTGGTTATGAGCCGGATTTAGTAGTGCAAAATCCAGCTTCAACAGTTGCCCCCCCCAACCCATTAAGCTTTTAATGATAAAGATTAATGGGTGGTTGCTTTTATTAACACGTTTGGGTATAAGGGAATGTTCCCTAGGTAAAATCATTACAATCGTCAGCACCCGTCAAAGACTCTGGTGGATACTCGTTCATAGTGTATATGTGGTATATACAGTACATGCAGAGAGGCTTAAAATAATTGATTTGGCTACCTATATCACCAAACTGCACTTATCTTTTTAGTCACAGGTCTTGAGAGAACTCCAGAGTTAAGCGTGCTTGAGCTAGATTAGTTTCAGGATGGGTGACCTATTGGGAAGTCATTCCTAGTACCGTGTGAGTAAGGTCAAAACACGAGGATATATCGCGTGGTAATTGCAGGGTTAATAAACATGACTTCAGAGCCTCCCGGATTAACGCACCAACCGTCGGGGAGTATGGGCCCACGGGCCGAGAGTGGAGGTGGAGCCCATGGATAGGGAGGTCGGGGCATTACACATCATACGCCTTAACTTTGTTATTTCATAAGTCCTTAAGCTCCTCGATCAGTGGTTGGAGGAAAACATTGTTGGGGTCGGTATTCACCCGCTCGACGTTAAAAGTTCAAAGTCAAAAGTTCACCAAAGTCTTTCTGCGAATAGAAGTAAAGAAAGCATTCGTGGAGTGAGGTGAAGCAAGGAGGACCCAGACTGGGCAGGACCGAGCACGGGCTCGGTGTATCCAGGAACCGACCACAGGGTTGGCATGCCGAGCGACCGACCGTAGTCAGCACAATATTGCGATCCTCCCATCATCTTGTTGATGGCCCCCACACTACCGAGCGAGTACGATGAAAAGTTGTATTGTGAATTCCACAAGGCGACTGGGCATTCAACCGCGAGGTGCCGCGAGTTGGGATGACAGCTGGCTGCTAGGCTGGCCGAGGGCACCCTTAAAGGCAACATCAGCCTATCAGACTTCAAACCGGAAGAAAAGGCCCAAGACGTTACTAAGGGACAGACGGAGAATCCCAGGCGACAGCGCCATGGTGATAATCCCAAGAGCGGGAACCCTCAAGGCACCATCAACATGATCATGGGAGGATCGCAGTATTGTGCTGACAATGACTGCGATCGAGGCTTACCAGAGGCGCGCCGAAGTCTGCGCTAACATCTCTACATCCCCAAAGGCGAAGCGTGTTAGTGATCCTATTATTTTTGATGAAGGGGATTTCGAAGGCAGTGACCACCCGCATAACGATTTGTTGGTAATCAACCTAACCGTCTTCGATTTCAATGTTGCTCGAGTCCTCATCGACACCGGAAGCTCGGTGGACGTTATCTTCAGAGAAACACTCGAGAAGATGAAGATCGACATGTCACTCATCACAAGGCAGCCAAAGCCTGTAACGGGCTTCTCAGGAGAGACAACCTGGACTAGGGGAATGATTCGCCTGCCAGTTCAAGCTGGAGGCGTCAAGAAGATGGTCAATTCCGCGGTGTCCGATCATCCCGCCATCTACAATTTGATCATGGGAACACCATGGCTCAGTCAGATGAGAGCTGTACCGTCAACATACCACTTATGCTTGAAATCCTAACCAGTGAAGGCGTGCAGACAATCTTTGGTAACCAGAAAGATTCACGCATGTGTTTTCTAGCAGAGCACAAGTTGCACAATCGTGAAGAAAATAAGGGTTCGGACCCAGGAACTCACGAAGAGAAAAAAGACGTCTCAACCTCACAAGGCCTACAGAAGAAAGCAAGGATCGATTCCAGTCAGGCCAAGGACTTGACTAATCTCTTATAGAAGCCTTTCCAGGCCAAGGGGAGTTTAATGGTCCCCAGCGCACCTCTCCCACCTTATCAAATCACTATCTCTAGTTTTCTCCACCAAATGAACTACAAGACGACTTGATCCCTGCAAAGGGTACGTAGGCAGCCTGTCTTCGGATAGGTTCAGTTGCCTCCCTCCGTCAAAAGGGTGGGGATTACATTTCACTTTAGCCTCATTCCGGACGAGCTCGCATGATCTCCTCCGCCTTAGGGGGGGGGGGGGGGGAGTGAGTGTTTTCACCAGTCTCTAGACGACTTCAGTTCCCTCTTTCGTCTAAAAGGGGGGGAGTGGGGTACCCATACGCCACTCCTTGACAACATCATTGACAACATCATCATCAAAAACCATAAACACTCGACACAAACCTCATCACGAGAACAGCTTGTCCTTTATGGACTGATCAAAGCTTTAAATCGAGTAGAGTCGTTCTGCATTTATTGCTACTGGCCACAGCAATAGTATGGAAATACGAACACAATGACATCCAACATCGGATACAGCGCGCTATATAAATTCCAGTGTTCAGAATTGGGGCGGATGAACCCAACTGATCACTCAGAAACCAAACAAACGTCGTTGGTAATACAGCTGCTAATGACCTCTATTCGGCATGTACTCTGAACGTGTCATTCTGAAACCCAGGACGCACTTTGGTCGATGTCAAGGTGACCTTGCTCTCGGACAGACGTGTCTAGAAGAGCAGCACTAACACACAAAGCCCAACGGCAATGTTGGCAAATGCATGACAAAAACACATAACAGTCCAAAGGACCCCTAAGAATAGGAACAACATCAACAACACCTAAAGCAAGTACTTATATCCGAAACCATCAAGGTTCATCATGAACGAAAAACTACAAAGTCATCCCGCATTCTCCACAATGCAATGATCCAAAATACTTGCAACGATACAAACCATCCAATGCTACAACCGAAATCATCAAATCCAACAAAGGTTTTCAGAAGCAAAAGTCATAAAAAGACTACAAATCAACTAAGTCACGAACGAAGAGGAATGGTCACTCGTCGTCCTCATCCTCATCAGCTACACCAACATCCTCAGGAATCTCTAAGGATTGCCTCACGCTAGAGACAAGCTCATCAAACACATCACGAGCATCGTAAATCAGGATCTTCCTCTCAACTAAGAGCTGCTCCGGGGCATCCAGGGTTGGTCCATCGGGCCCGCGAAGACGTTCGATCAGCTCCAGGTTTGCGTCGATCTCAGCAAGGTCCAGTATGTTGTCTTTCGCTGTACCCTCAATCCCAACAAGCAACCTGGCGACCTGTCTGGTCCGGGTAGCAAAGCCGCGAGCCGCCTCATCCTTGGCCTTAGATACGGCTTCCTCAATCTCGGAGTCCCTGAGACCCTCAGCCTCCAATAGCTTACTCCTAAGCGAAGCAATCTCCTCCTTGTCCTTCGCGTGCCTCGAAGACGCTCTCAACAGCTTCCCGCTAAACTCATCTAACCTCTTCTTCGCAGAGGTGACATCATCCTCAAGAGCTTGGTTCTTCTTAGCAAGCTCAGCGTTGGCCTTCTTGGTCTCGCTAATCTCATTATCACGAGAGCGAGAGTCCTCCTCAAAACAGAAGGCCATGTGATCCAGCTGGGTGGAAAGCTGCATGCACAGAGAAGAACAAGAAGAATGTTGTCAAAACTAAAGGAAGTTAAACAAAGAACAAGGAGGGAGAGAGATCAAACCTCAGCAACTTTGGCTTTCGCCAGCGCAAAAGCCTTCCCGCCAGAACCGGGAGTCGGAGAGTGCGGTGCTGCGACGCCGTGGTCCGTCAGCTCGGCAACGAAGGCCGGAGAGGAGCCCGCCTTCTGTCGCTTTGGAGGCGCCCCGTCGGGAGTACCTCCCGCCTTGCCCTCCAACCTAAGGGCCCTCTTCCGCGACTGCTCACGCCGCCTCGCAATCTCATCAGGGGTAAGGTCAGAAGCGCGAGAACGCTGAGCTGGAGCAGCAGGAGTCTTAGGCGATGTGGTCGTCGGAACATGAGTCTTCGAGCCTGCCCTCGCAGAGATTGCGGTGCTCGTTGACACCGCCTTCGCCTTCTCCGCTCGCTGATAAGCCGAAACTCTGGGAGCACCCCGTCCAAGAACCTTCCCTGGGAAGATCCTGGTGGAAAGCGCCTTCTGGATCCTCTGACGGGTAAACGACTTCACCCAGTCACCATCCCCAGAGGCGAGAGCGCTGTGGATGGCCACAACGTCACTCCGACTGACTGTCTGAGATGCTGGTCTCACTGCAAAAACAAAACAATACAGAAATCAGTACACAAAATATAAACATGATACAAAAGAAAATATTTCTAAGTATAGAATTATCTCTTTTCTCCCAACTCGTCCTGACGACGGAGATACAATCCGCCTCAATGGTCTTCTCCGAGATCTTGACAAAGAAGAATCGATCCTCAAAGTGATTGTCCTTGCTCGGGAACCCGTCAATGAGCACACGACCTGGAACCGGAGAAACTAGATACCTAAGCTCATCTGCGCGGCCCTTAGGCCTGAAGTCCAGAAGGCTGGACCACTGCTCGGTACTAATCTCTGCGTTACACTCCCTACTAAGCACGTAGATACCAATGACGTGCCTCAACCCCCTGGGGTTGATCTGAGCAAGGGAGATACCATTCGCATCTAAGAAACGAAGAAGGAATCCAGGCACCGGAAACCACAAAAAGCAATGCTCGATGAAGTTCTCATACACGGTAAAGTATCCTGGAGGCGGAGCATCAGCACGCTGTGTGCGATCGGGAACAACCAGCCTGATCTCATCCGAAATCTCGCATCTCTCTCGGAGAAGCTGTAGCGACTCCTCGTCAGAAGCAGTGGATCCCGGAGGGTCCGGGTGTGCCTTCTTCTTCTTAACCACTATAGTTTGGTCAACCTCATCACCATCCTTAGCATCGGAAGGAAGTGACCTAAAAGGAGAAGAAAAATCTGGCAGGGCGGCGTCGGCTGCACCATCGGGGAGCCCCGGGTCCTCATCATTAAGGGAGAAGGAGAGTCCAATTCCTCCGCCGCGGGCCATCAAATCCTCATCACCGCTAGGCCTCCTCTCTTCTTCAACATCAGCTAAGTCATCGAAAAAACTATCATCACCCTCATCGAACTCATCGAGACGACGCCGCAGAACGGTCAGTTTACTACAGAGACGAACTCCGATTCCGGCACTCTCATGAGACGCCGAGACCGCGCGATCAACTCTAAACATGACCACGGGGTCGGATCCTCCCAAAGGCACGACCGCGGGTTCAGTTCCACTCGAGAGTGCGAGCACGGGCTCGGTCCCGCTTGAGGATACAGCCGCGGGTTCGGTCCCGCTCAAAGGCACGAGCACGGGGTCGATTCCTCTCGACATCGCGACCGTACGATTTGTTCCACCCAAGGGTGTAAGCACGGGGTCGGTCCCGTTCGAAGACACGATCGCGAGTTCGGACTCGCTCGGTACCGCGACCATGGGGTCGGTCCGGGTCGGAGGCGCGGTAACGTTTTCATTTTGACGCAACGGCACCGCCGGTTTGCTACTATCAACCAAACCAAGTGTGGTTCTTTCCATAACAACAAGTTCCCCTACAACAAGTCAACAAATTAAATCAAAGGTCAACAATTTTCATCCTTTACCAAGAACACACATCAAGAGCAAGCTCTATCCCTAAACAAGTTTCAATGGGGAATCTCCAAAAGTCTATGCAAGTTCAATGCCAATTCCATCAACAATCGAAGCTTATGAATCAAAAGCAACCAAGGATTCAAGGATTCTCTTAAGCAATCAACAACCTCACATAACAAAGTTTGATTCTCCATGAAAGAAATCTAGATCTATGAGCTATGGGGATTTAGAAAGACTTGTGCAAAGGGAATCAATGAGGGAACT
Organism: Draba incana; assembly: GCA_963576765.1. NCBI lineage: Eukaryota > Viridiplantae > Streptophyta > Magnoliopsida > Brassicales > Brassicaceae > Draba > Draba incana. The sequence continues at coordinate 11,168,438 of OY755216.1, forward strand.
CACCAAGAAAGAAAAGAAGAAGGCACTAGTCCACGGTTGGCGACAGTGTGAGTTCGTGGTCAACGGTGGCGTGGAGCTTCGGCGGCGGCACTAGGTGGTGATGTAAGGAGATGAGTAAACCTTATCTCTCGAGGGAGATGAGTAACATGTGGAGGAGAAAGGAAAAGAGGAAAGAGAAGGTAAAAAAAAAAATCATCAAAACCTTATCCTCTCTTTCTCTCACCAAACGGGTCCCGCCTTCACTCAAAAAAACACAACACTCTTCCCTCCGGAAATCGCCTGGCTATTACCCGGGAACGTCATTGACGTTAGCAATCGCATCACGGAGTCTTAAAACCTCCATCGGAAATACGAAGTCTTAAAACCTTCGGGTAAAAAAAAATATATCTTCTGCAGAAAACGCAGTAGCTTCAGTGAATGAAGCAAGAAGTCTTAAAATCTTCACAACACCTGCAGAGTCTTAAAACCTTTTGCAAAAAATCACTCTCTACTACTGTGAAAAAGGAGATAAGCAAGCGCCTTGACTTCAAACGTTAACGCTGATACTCAACACATCTTTTAACTCGGTACCATTATCTCTAACATTAACGAGCTGAGGGGCTAACTGTTAGGGTCGGTATTCACCCGCTCGACGTTAAAAGTTCAAAGTCAAAAGTTCACCTAAGTCTTCCTGCGAATAGAAGTAAAGAAAGCAGTCGTGGAGTGAGGCGAAGCAAGGAGGACCCAGATTGGGCAGGACCGAGCACGGGCTCGGTGTATCTAGGAGCCGACCACAGGGTCGGCATGCCGAGCGACCGACCGTGGGTTCGGTATACTCGGGAGCCGACCTCAGGGTCGGCATGCCGAGCGACCGACCGTGGGTTCGGCATACTCGGGAGCCGACCATAGGTTCGGCGCTGGGGGTGACCGAGCACAGACTCCGTTCGGCGATGCCTCGATGGGCTGACCGTGTCTTCGGCTCGATAACACCTTCGGCCCAGCCACCTGAAGACGGTCCGAATCCATAGCATCACAGCCCAGACGCAAAGCCCACCCCAACATGACCGACCCAAGCAATACGATTCCGCGAAGACTTAGGGAGCAGAACCGACTTAGAATAGTATATATACTTCTTTTGTACAAACCCTAAGGGGATCCGCAATTTCATACACAAACTCTGTACTCAAACTTTACACATCAATAAACACAACGTTTTCTCAATCTCTTGTGATCCCTAGCTAAGCATAGAAATCTCTATCTCCTCAAAACCCTTACAAATCTAATTGTGTTGGTTTCGACCCCCACAAACATCAAAACTCGCTCGTGGATAAGTAGATCATGAATTCAATACCGTCATAAACAAAACCACATTATTCAATTACATCTACAGGGATAAGTTGTGGGGGGTCAGGATCACATGCCACAACAAATAGTTTTTGACATACCAAAAGGATTAAAACCGTTTATACATAATCCCAAGTACACGTTTCGGGTTTCTGCTGCAAAATCCGGATGGATATGATTGAAAATTTTCCTCTCTGTTGTATCAGAAGGAGGACACATAACTTTGTCTTTTGACGCGTGCTCAACAAGTCATCTCATCACCGATGCAGTCTTCTCTTATTGATATAATCTCTTCAACCTGTCGTCAATGGGTAGATATCGCATTTTACTGAATGCAACTCTCTTCCTCCCCCAATTACTAGGCTTATATCTTGTTTTTCCACAGAAGTTGTAGTTCTCCAATGCCTTGTCTTGTCTCCGGTAAAGCATACAATTTTCTTCACATACATCATATATTTAGACCGACAACCCAAGCTTTCGCATCAATGTTTTTGTCTCGTAGTATGAACCAGTTGCCTGATTAGGTTAAGGTAAATAGTCCACAATCAATTCCGCCCACGAATCCATACAACTTTACGCCAAACTGTGGTATGCCTTGATGTTCATTTCCCGAGCTGCTAATGATAATTGCGACTGACCATCTTGACAACCTTCGTACATCGGCGTATTAGCAGCCTCTAACACCTCAAAGAAGTGTTTTGCCTCGTGGGTAGGTTCATCATAAACATAATCATTTCCAATGTGATAATGTTCATGTTAATAATCATTCAATGGCGTATAACCATGAAATCCATCATAACCCATCCCGGTATACACATTTCCGACATCGTAGTTAATTCTTTACTACCACTACTATAATCTATATTCTCGTAGTTACTAATACTTTCTACTCCAACAATATTGTAATCTTCCCCATGTTCCGTCCAAACATAATATCCTTCCATGAAGTCACTACTAGGCAAATGATTCGAAACAGTTTTAACTAGTTTTGGTTTATGCGTATTTTTTACAGTTAGCAGAATTGCATTATATCTTGCCTCCACTACCGAGAGCAAAGTCTTGGGATGCTGTGAAACTCGGAATTTTTCAACCCCCACCACATATTCTTTGGATAGATTATTGGTACTAAGTCGAATCAATTGTCCATCCAAGACCGCGATGAATAAGGCCTCATTTTTTTCTCTATTTTTTTTTCTCTCCAAATTTTTTTTTCAATTATTTTTTTTTCACGCAAAATTTTTATGAGAGGGAGAGAGAGAGGTGAGTAAGTGAAATGAGATGAGGGTGTGCGGTATATATAGGCAAAATAATTTCCCACTTATATGCGACGTCACCGGCGGAGTCATAAATTAGTGACGCTTTACCCACTATTTTGCCACAACCATAAGAGAAAATATTTCGGTTAGGTACATTCGTTATTTAACACGTTTTTTTGTTTGTCTCTTTCTAGCTAACATAGATTTTCATTTGTCTTCTTCTACCGACATAACATTTGCGACTCTTTTGTGACTTGATGTGGTGTAAGTTTTTCCACTTAACCAACTTCCTCCAAATGCACATCAATCACAATTAATAAAGATAAGGGATCAAATCCATGAGAACTTGTTAACCAAGCTACAAATTTTGTAATGAATAAAACAAAAATAGAACATAATATGTTTATCGTTTGTGTGATTGTGAATGAACACGAATGCGATTATGAAATAGAAACTGAAAATCAATAAGAGAACAGCGTTAGGACTTTGGTAGTTTGTAGAGAATCATTCAACAATAACGATTAATTTAATCTACGAACTTAAGATATATCGGACCATCTAAAACTCATAAACACTAAGGTATAGTTTTTCCACTTTCGTGGCTCTAACCACTTAATCTCCCTAATCGACTCAATTTTCAATGGTTATTACAATTTGAAAACATGCAATATAAGTTCAAGTTCTGATAAAGTTCACCAAACTTCTTAACTAACCTTTCGAATTGTTAAGACGTTTGGCTCATCAAATACTAGTTCAAGCAATATAAAAGCTTTTGGAATATATATTAATCTAGGATCAAATTTCAAAATGCACGGTAAAGCAATTATGCATCAAGTACAAGTAAAGATGAAGATTCTATTTATCCGTAAACAATCATCAACCGATTATCAAATTATGAAACTTATTGAAAACCTAAAACCTAACAAGTGAATTACTCAGACATGGTGCACGAAAAACAGCAAGAGATAGATGAAATCATGATAATAAACTTTATTTAAAAAGTAGGGATAAGAAGATTCTTCTCTATAACGAAGTACAAAGCGAGATCATCCACAAAAGCTCCTAAAACAAGATATATGATCAATCCCTCAAAGGGAGACGTGGAGGTAGCTATCTATCAATAAAAGAGTTTAATATTCTTAGCATACCTTAAACAGGAGGCTAAATACAGGTATATATAGTACTAGGGTCTTTTAGGGCTTCTCTTGGGCAAAAACACCTTTTTGTCGAAACTGCTTAAACCTAGGTCACTCATGACGGCCACTTGAAGTTGGGCCAATGTATGGGCTTAAAAACACTCCATATTGAGCCGAGAATGGAATGTGCACAGTCCTTAGGTCCATTCGGTGTTTGACTCAATTCTGCACCTTCTTCATCTTCGAGGCAATTTGACATGTCTTCAGTAAATCCAGTGTATCTTCTAGCTCACAGCTCTAAACGAGATAATTCCAACTCCATTAGAATTCTTATCTAAATACCTTGAATTGTAGCCAATTATCATAAAACTCCAAGTTCATTTGACTTTCCGTCCGTAGCAAAACTTTGGGTTCTTCGATTATGTCCAACTTAGTAAAATGTGATATCTTGTGAAATTTTTGGCTTGGACTGAGTCTTTGGCTTGATAAACTTAATGTAGCTTAGAATACACCATTTTAAGCTGTTTTGCTCCTTTTTGGATGCTTTTCCTTGTTAAGCTCTAAAACTACAAATATGAGGAAAAACTACCTCTTTTGTGTAAAACCTTATTAAAATACTTATAAAATGCATTGAAATAGTAACTAAAATAGGTAAAATATGAGGTATATCATGACTCCACACTTGGAGTCGCTAATCTGTGACTGACAAATTTGTAACAAATGTGTCACAAATTTGTGACGATATACTTTGTCGTTCAGGAGTCACAGATATGCGACTATGTCGAAACCTTCGCAACAATGTCGCAAATCAGTCATTTACATGTGACTCTGTTACGATCAGGTTAATTGGTCACAAATTTTTTAACTACTTTGCAATTGATATTACTGAAGTCGCAAAATCAGTCACAAAACAGTCTCAAGTTAGTCACAAATATTAGTGACTGATTTCGCAGTCACAAACAGTAGTCACTTATGACATGGTTTCTTCCAGTGTTGGTCCATCAACTTCCACTTAAAACCAAGCAACAAAATGATTACATCGGAGATAAGGGCTGTGAGTTGAAGTTTCTTAATTATGTAACAGTTCCACCAATAGGACTAAGTGGTGGTTTAGCTATCTTTTGGAAGCAATTTGTAGACTTAGCTGTTTTATTTCAGTCTCCAAACCTTGTAGATTTTTTTGTGGCAATGAATGGTCTAGTTTTTTATTTGACCTTTGTCTATGGCCATCCTAATCCGAGCTTAAGAAACCATCTTTGGAAAATATTAGAACGCATATCGACCACTAGAACCAATCAACCATGGCTCATTATGGGTGATTTTAATTATTTACTTCATAAAGAAGAAAAAGATGGGGTAGAATAAGAAATGAAATTTCGTTACAAGATATACGTAGAATGGTCATAACTTGTAACTTATCTGACTTGAAATCTTTAGGAGATAGATTTTCTTGGTATGATCAAAAAGGTGACCATTTCATTTTTGAATGTTTAGATCGCACTATGGCTAATAAAGAATGGCATGATTTATTTCCAGCCTCGGAAACAGAATTTTTGGAGTTTGGTGAATCGGATCATAGACCTTTGGTCACTTATATCTCCAATGAAGTAGAAGAAAGAAGACATTTATTCAGATATGATCATCGCTTAACTGACAAAGAAGGGTTCAAAGAGAGTGTTATCAGAGGTTGGAATACTTCTACTTCAAAACGGCACACAACTCAGTCTCTATTCACAAGGGTTTAAAGATGCAGACAACAAATTTCAAGTTGGAAAAAGGCCATAAATTAAATGCAGTAGAGAGAATCGTTTCCCTAAGATATAGATTAGATAAATCTATTTCTTCCGGCAACTCATCACCAACACAAAGGGCAATGCTCAAGCAAGAGTTGAATAAGGCATATATTGATGAAGAAAATTTCTGGAAAGATAAAAGTAGGAACATTGGGTTGGTTGTAGGTGATCGAAATACTAGATATTTCCATAACCAAACAAAAGCAAAATGGAGTCATTCTCGGCTCCATTCAATTCTAGATAAAGCCAATGTTGTTCAAAGAGGAGACAAAGCCATTGCTAAAGTTGCAATGAAATACTTCCAAGGTCTACATGAGTCATCCGGTGTGTCAGAGGATATGATTCAAGAGTTGTTTGATGTTTGATGACTATCAAGCTATTGTTTCCGGTGTGATGAATTGAGACCTCACTCGATCAATTTCTCTTGATGAAATCATAAAAGGCAATGTTTAGTATTGGTCCACATCCTACACCTGGACCAGATGGTGTTACTGGAGTTTTCTATCATCAATTTTGGAAAGAGATTGGTCTTGCGGTAATTCAAGAAGTGCAACAATTTTTTGAAGAAGGAAGAATGGATCAAATTCATAACCATAACAATTTATGCCTGATTCCAAAAGTTACAGCCCCTACAACTATGATGAAGTTCATACCAATTGCTCTATGCAATGTAAGCTGCAAAATCATTTCAAAAATTCTTGTGAATCGACTAAAACAACATCTTTCAAGCATCATAGCAGAGAGCCAGGCTGCTTTTGTTCCGGGAAGGATGATCAATGACAATATTATCATGGCTCATGAAGTTTTTCATGCTTTGAAAGTGAGGAAAAGACAATCGAAATCCTACATGGCCATCAAGACTAACATTACAAAACTTACGTTCATTTGGAATGGGGATTCTTAGAGAAAACAATGAGAAGTATGGGTTTCAATGACAAGTGGATAGGTTGGATTACGCAGTGCATTACATCGGTCAGTTATTCAGTTCTCATTAATGGTGTGCCAAAAAGATATGTAAAACCATCAAGAGGAATTAGACAAGGAGATCCTCTATCTCCTTATCTATTTATCATATGTGCCGAAGTTCTTTCCCAAATGATGATTAAAGCAGAAAAGAAGAGGAAGATTCAAATAGTAAAAATTAGCAACAATAACCCTGCTCTTACCCATTTATTATTTGCAGATAATTCTCTTTTTTTCACTCTTGCAAATGATAACTCGTGTAAGGCCCTTAAGGAGGTTCTATCGAAGTATGAAGCCGTTTCAAGTCAATATGTAAATTTGCGGAAATCATCTACTACCTTTGGTGGTCGAGTAAACCATAATGTGAAGACAAGAATGAGAAGCATCATGGGAATTCACAATGAAGGGGGAGGCAGTAAGTATCTTGGTTTACCATAACAATTTGGTGGCAAAAAGAGTGAACTTTTTCAATTCATAATTGAAAATGTGAAAGAAAAAACCCAAGACTGGAACAAGAAATTTTTATCACTTGGTGGTAAGGAGATACTACTGAAAGCTGTGGCGCTAGCGATGCCGGTTTATGCAATGAATGTTTTTAAACTTACAAAGGAAATATGTGAAGACGTCAATAATTTGCTTGCTAGTTTTTGGTGGGGATCCATTGATGAAAGAAGAAAAACACACTGGTTTGCTTGGAATAGAATGAGTTTACCAAAGAAAGAAGGAGGAATGGGATTTCGAGACATTGAAAATTTTAATCTTGCTTTGCTTGGAAAACAAGTATGGAGAATAATCCAACAACCGCAATGTCTGATGGCGAAGATGCTCAAAGGAAGGTATTTTCATGATACTCATCTTTTAAATGCTACAAAAAAGAAAAAATAACATCATATATATGGAAATTACTTCTCAAAGGCAGAGATGTAGTCAAACAAGGCATTCGATTTGTAATTGGTGATGGTTCAACAATAAGTGATTGGCATGATCCATGGCTGCCACTTAATCCACCGAGACCACCGGCTCAGAAGATGGGGACTCTACCATATTTGATGGTCAAGGAATTGATGAATGACATAGGTTCTGATTAGATTGAAGAAAATTTTTGAGAACTAATAGTTGATGAAGATGTGGATCATGTTTTATCCATAAAGTTAATTAAGCTCCACGTCAAGAGGATTTGTTTGGTTGGCACTACATCAAGGATGGTTTTTATACAGTTAAATCAACATACTGGCTTTCTACTCATCTATTACTCAAATCAAATCATGCCACCTCCAGGAAATGTTATGCTCAAGAATTCGATGTGGAAGATCAATACAACACCTAAAATCAAACAATTTCTCTGGAAATTGATTTCGGGGGCGTTACCAACAGGAAAAACTTTTAAAAGAGGTCATATAGCATATTTTCCACATTGTTGTCGATGCTACGTACAAGAAGAAACTATTGATCATCTTTTCTTTGGTTGCATATATGCACAATATATTTGGAGAGCATCATGCATTGCAAATTTGATAGTCTTACAACAAACAACATCTCTTGATGCAAAGATGGAAGTAATTTTCTCTTCCAATTCGTCAGTTATATCTCAAGAACACCAGCAACAAGCTATTTGGATCATGTGGAGAATTTGGACAAGTAGGAACTCATTGCTGTTTCAACAAAAGAGTCAATCATGGAGAAAAACATTACGTTTAGCAAAAGGTGACGTGAAGGATTGGAACATCTCTCAAGAATATTTAGAACAGCGTAATAGAAGTCAAAGAAGGAGTTCATACAAAGGATATGATAAGAATAAATTATGGCAAACACCACCTCACAATTGGATTAATTTTAACTTTGATGGTTCTTGTCCACAATCAGAACTAGTGACCAAGGCAGGATGGATCTATCATAACGAACATGGTGTTTATCAAGGGGCTGGTCAATCTTAAGGGAAGAAAAATATTTCGGTATTAGAAAGTGAACTTCAAGCCCTACTATGTGCAATGCAACATTCTTGGACTAAGGGATAGAAGAGTCATTTTTGAAGGTGATAGCCCAGAAGTTTTTAATCTACTCAAAGGAACGACGATCAATTTCCATGTTCATAATTGGATTAGAGACATCAAAAGAATGGAAGACTCGTTTTGAAGAAGTCAAATTTCAGTGGATTTCACGAACCCAAACGCTCCGGCTGATCTCCTAGCTAAAGCTCATATACCGCTTCATGTTGATTTTATTTACCATTACTATGTTTCAGTTTATATTGTAGAAAGTTTACATTGTAACCGATTACAATCATCATAATAAAAGTTTTGTTACGAGGAAAAAAAACAAAAAACAAAACTTAAAAGTGGAGTGGAAGCCCCTTGGCCCAGTGGTCAAAGGTTTAAAAGCTTCTACACCAGATATATGGTTTGAATCCCAGATAAAACAAATTCTTGCATATTAATGGAGTCGTCCAGGGAGACCATGTCCATCGTTGGGCATGTCATACATGTAGAGCCGTTGGTCGGGGAGAGTCTATTGATATGTTAGTATTTTGGTGTCTTTTACGCTTTATTTCTTTAGTCTTTTTGGTTCTTTCTAGTTTATTTTGTGTCTTTTCAGGTTCTAGGAGGCTCTCGAGCATAGATTAGAGTCCGTGAGGGTCATTGGAGCAAAAAGGGACGAATCTGGAGGAAAGACAGTGATTTTCATAAATCGAGCACCTGCTCGGTTTGGAGCGAGCACCTGTTCGCCTGAAGACTCAAGGAAGTCGAAGTCTCTGGAATCCGGACCGACCGGTCCGGATGAGAGGACCGACCGGTCCACACTCGAAGACCCGAAGCCAAAAGTCTCTGGAATCCGGACCGACCGGTCCGAATTGTAAGACCGACCGATCCCAGACCCGAAGACATGCCTCGTGCTGACACGGACCGACCGGTCTGACATCAGACCGACCGGTCGGGCTCCCAGACCCAAGTTGCCCTAAAATTTCCTTATAAATAAGTTGTAGCCACCTTCCAAGTGGAGTGTGCTATTTTTCTGAGATATTTTTCCCTGAGACGTTTTTTTGAGAGCTGAGACTACTTGTTTCCATTGTTGAGATCCTTTCAAGGTGTTTTTTCATTTCCAAGGATTTTGATTGTAAGAATTGGAGGATCATCCACAACTTTCCATTGAGAAGATTTCTTAAACCCTATTCTCTTATTTTATCACGATGCTTTCTTCTCATTTGATTGCTGTGATTTTGTCCTCCATGACTGAGTAGTCTCATTGCTAGATTAGGGAAATTCAATGGTGGATTAGGATGATAGTGACTGAGCCAAATAGGAAATGTTATCATTTGTCTTCATCAATCGGGATTCATATTGCTTAGGCTAATTTGATCACCTAGTCTATGATTTTAGGATTAACTTATTCACGAAAGTGCTCTAGGTTGCTAGATAAACCATTGATGAGCAATCGGTGTGTAACCAACGACAGTTGATTGTTACCATCGATTGTGAACAAATCGAACCAAATTGTTAATGCTTATCTTCATTTCTGAATTCGAACGACAGTTTATGCATTTAGGATGCTAGATAAAGTTATTGATGCATCACGACAGTGAGGCAATATTACATTCATGTTCGAGTTCTAGATTGCGCTAAATTGAATCCTGAATAGATTGCTCAGTCCATAATCCGAAACCACCGGCGAATGACTCTAATCTAGTGCCTTTATCTTATTGAATTTACATCATTTTTAGTTGCTATTTCGTTCATTAATTCGTCACAAACAAATTCCCATTTTATCTTAGCTTTAAACGATAATCCATATTTTCATAGTGTGATCGTGGTCCCTGAGGATTCGATACCTAAAATACTACTGCTTTTGTCTGTGCACTTGCGGATACTATTTAGGTTTAAAACTTCACGTATCAAGTTTTTGGCGCCGTTGTCGGGGACCAATTGCGTTGCCTTTGAATTTCGATTTAGTTTATAGTCTAAGAATTTATTTTTGCTAATTTTGTTTTCTTTTGTTTGCATTCGGTGTGTTTCAGGTGCATGACCAGTAGAAGAACAAGAAGAAACATCACCGAATCCTTAATCAACGTTTCGAACGAAGAGTTAGCACGTATTGAACGAGAAAACCGTCGGCGAAGAAACTCACCGAATCCGGATAATATGGCTAATCAGGAGGAGATGAATGCTCAGTTGCAAGCGCTAAGGGATCAGATTACTCAATTGCAAAGAAATCAACCACATGCCCCTCCAGCACAGCCGGGTATAGGGGATACGGATAATCCCCATGCCTTCTATCAGAACCGTTCCGCCATTGTGATTCCAACTATTCAGAGGCAGGATTATGAGATCAAGCCTCAGATGATATCTCTGGTGAAACAACACTTGTTCCATGGATTACCGGCTGAAATACCGATGGATCACATTGAGAATTTCGAGGAAATCTGCACTACTACGGGGTCTAATGGAGTGCCGAGTGATTTTCTGAAGTGCAAGCTGTTTCCGTTCTCACTCTCGGATAAGGCTTCTAGATGGTTGAAGTCTTTACCGGCTGGTTCTTTAAAGCCTTGGGACGAAGTTAGAGCTGCGTTTTTGGACCACTTCTACACCAAGTCCAAAACTGCGTCTTTGAGGAACAAGATTTCTTCGTTTCGACAACATTCTGGTGAAGCTTTCTGTGAAGCTTGGGAGAGACTCAAGGAATACCGTAGCGAATGTCCTCATCACGGTTTCAAAGATGAGCAGATTCTTGGAATTTTCTACGATGGAGTTGAGTGAGACTATAGGAATGCTCTTAACGCTGCAAGTAACGGGGACTTCATGACCAAGACAAGGGATGGAGCCTTTGAGCTAATTGAGAACCTCGCTGCAAGTTCCAATAACAAAGCTCCCGAGTATGATAGGACTAAGAAGGTCGATAATGTTGACACTCAGAAAATGGACGAGTTGACGGCAAAGGTTAATCTGCTTCTTCGTGAGAATCAAAGGTCGGTAAAGCTTGTGGAAGAGAATGAGGGAACTCTTATCCCTCAAGAGTTTGAGGATGATGAAGATGCTGGAGTTCAAGAGGTTAACTTCGTGACTGGCCAAGGATATCAAAACCGCGGTTTTAATTCCAACTATCGAACCCATCCTAACCTCTCTTACCGAAGCACTAATGTTGAGAACCCACAAGATCAGGTTTACCCGCAGCAAGCAAGTGCGAATCAGAGCAGACAAGGACAAGGATATCAGAAGTTCTATCCTAGTAACACTCAAGGGAAGCAATACGTCCCTAACCAGAACCAACAACAATTCACTCCGCAACCGCAAGCTACTACCGCGCCTACCTCTCAAGACGAGTTGAAGAGTCTCATGCAGCATCTCATGGTCAATCAACAAAAGGCATCTACAGAGATAAACACAAGGGTGGAGCATATGTATAATGATCTAAACGCAAAGTACGAAGCTGTCATCGCGCACGTTAAGAAACTTGATACTCAAGTAGCTCAAACCGCTGAAGCTATCAAAAGACCAGCTGGGTCTCTTCCGGGACATGGTGAAGTTAATCCTAGGAAGGAGTATCAAGTTAATGCTGTTGAGTTGAGGAGTGGAAGGAAGATGGTACCGCCTACGATTACAAGCTCTCAAGTGAAGGCTAAGGAGAAGTTACCCGAGCATCAAGCTCATGAGGATGGTTTATTGGAAGAAGACATGAATGAGGAGGTTGAAACAAGCTCAAGAGCACCTCGGGTTTCTGTCCAAGTCGATTCTGCGAAAAAGTTTAGTGAGCACCTGCTCACTCCTACCGAGCACCTGCTCAGTCGAGATGCTTCCAAGAAAACTTCCGAAATTCCGCCCGAGCGAATTTATGTACCAAAGGTCCCTTACCCAGTACCCCCAAGGAAGTCTAGAAGGGATTTGGAGAATGCTAAGTGTAAGGAAATGCTTAAGGATATCACGGTAAAGCTTCCTTTAACCGATGCCGTTCAAATGATTCCTTCACTCAAGAGGTACATGAAAGAGCTAGTCGCTGGAAAAGTCGTTGAGGATGAGAATGTGATGATGGTTTCCAAGGAATGTAGCGCCATACTTCAGAGTAAGGTGTTGACAAAGAAGGGTGATCCGGGAAGATTTGTGATCTCCGTGAAGATTGGGCCTTGCACGTTTGCATGCTCATTGGTTGATTTCGGTTCCAGCGTTAATTTAATGCCTTATTCAGTTGCTAAACGTTTAGGTTTAACTCATTTCAAACCAACTAAGATCTCTTTGGTTTTTGCAGACCGGTCTACAAAACTTCCTATAAGTATTATCGAGGATTTGCACGTCCGCATAGGGGACACTCTTATTCCAGCTGATTTCGTGGTTTTGGAGCTCGATGAGGAACCGAGAGACCCGCTGATTTTGGGCAGAGCCTTCCTTAACACGGCGCGCGCTATCATTGATGTCGAACAAGGCATAGTGGACCTCCGTCTAGGAGATATGGTGGTTCGATTCGAGATGAGCAAGCTCCTCAAGAGGCCAACGATAGATGGGCAGACATTTGTTGTCCATAACGGGTCAGAGTTATTAGAGGATGACGTTGAAGAGATTTTAGCAAAAGACCCGCTTGAAGTCGCGTTAAGTAAAGCCGAAGGAAAACATGGTTTTCTGAGCAGAGACGCCCAAGAATTTGCTAAGTTTCTGGATTCTAACACCAAGATGGATAAGGGAGTGGAGTTTCTAAGTTTGGAAGATGATACGAGAATCGAGGAAAACCGAGCACCTGCTCAGTCTACTGTTCACAGTTCTTGGAGCGAGCTGAAAGCTCCAAAGCTGGAATTGAAGACCCTCCCAGCAGGGCTCAGGTACGCATTTCTCGGTCCTAACTCTACTTATCCCGTTATAGTGAATGCTGAACTGAACAATGTTGAGATTACCTTACTTTTGTGTGAATTAAGGAAGTATAGGAAAGCTCTAGGATATTCACTTGATGATATTGCTGGGATATCTCCTAATTTATGCATGCACAGAATACATCTAGAAGATGAATCTATGACCTCTGTCGAGCATCAGAGACGGTTAAATCCGAATCTCAAGGATGTCGTCAAGAAAGAGATAATGAAACTTCTAGATGCTGGGGTGATTTATGCTATATCTGACAGTAAGTGGGTCAGTCCTGTGCATGTTGTGCCAAAGAAAGGAGGTATCACGGTAATTAAAAACGATAGAAACGAATTGATACCAACTAGAACAGTAACTGGACATAGGATGTGTATAGATTATCGGAAATTGAATGCTGCTACTCGCAAGGATCATTTTCCTTTACCATTTATCGATCAGATGCTTGAGCGTTTAGCTAACCATCCTTACTACTGTTTCTTAGATGGTTATTCAGGTTTTTTTCAGATTCCTATCCACCCAGAGGACCAAGAGAAGACGACGTTCACATGCCCCTACGGCACTTTCGCGTATAGACGCATGCCTTTCGGTTTGTGTAACGCTCCAGCAACGTTTCAACGTTGTATGATGTCCATTTTTACTGATCTTATTGAGGATATTATGGAAGTTTTTATGGATGACTTCTCTGTGTATGGGAGTTCTTTTTCTGTTTGTTTGTCTAATCTGTGCAGGGTGTTGCAAAGGTGCGAGGAGAAGCATCTTGTTCTAAATTGGGAAAAGTGTCACTTCATGGTCCGTGATGGGATAGTTCTTGGGCACCGGATTTCAGAAAAAGGGATCGAGGTCGACAAGGCTAAGATAGAAGTGATGATGGCATTGCAACCGCCTACTACGGTAAAGGATATCCGAAGCTTTCTAGGACACGCTGGGTTCTATCGTCGGTTCATCAAGGATTTCTCCAACATTTCTAGACCCCTCACTAGATTGCTTTGTCAAGAGGTGAAGTTTGACTTCAATAGTAACTGTTTGGCGGCGTTTCATACTATTAAGGATGCCTTGGTTAGTGCGCCAATAGTACAACCACCGGATTGGGAATTACCTTTTGAAGTCATGACTGATGCGAGTGATTTCGCTGTTGGAGCTGTTCTGGGTCAAAGGAAAGACAAGAAGCTCCATGTGATATATTATGCTAGTCGGACTATGGATGATGCTCAATGCCGGTATGCAACTACCGAGAAGGAGCTATTAGCAATTGTATTTGCTTTTGAGAAGTTCAGGTCATACCTCGTCGGATCTAAGGTGATTGTTCACACCGATCATGCTGCGTTGAAGTATTTGCTAACCAAGAAGGATGCTAAGCCTAGATTATTGAGGTGGATTCTATTGCTTCAAGAGTTCGATCTTGAGATTCGGGACAAGAAAGGGTCCGAGAATGGAGTTGCGGATCATTTAAGTAGGCTACACGTTGAAGATGAAACGCCAATGGATGATAGTCTGCCGGATGAGCATATCTATGCGATTGAAATCTACGATAATTTCCGAGCACCTGCTCAGCCAGAATTCTGCGGTATAATTTAGAATGCCCACTCTTCGAGTTTCCCTTGGTTTGCTAAGTTCGCTAACTTCCTTGCTGCTGAAAAAGTTCCTGAGAACCTAAAAGGAAGTGAGCGAAAGAAGTTCTTCCGCGATATTAGGCGCTACTTTTGGGATGAGCCGTACTTGTACAAGCATTGTTCGGATGGGCTCTATAGAAGATGCGTATCAGAGGCTGAAATACCTGGGATTTTGCAACGTTGTCACAGTTCATCTTATGCTGGGCATTTCGCCACATTCAAGACGGTTTCGAAGGTGTTACAAGCCGGTTTTTGGTGGCCAACGATGTTCCGGGATGCGAACAGATTCGTGTCTAAGTGTGATGCCTGTCAGAGGCAAGGCAACATCAGTAAACGCAATGAGATGCCTCAAAACTTCATTCTGGAAGTAGAGGTCTTTGATGTTTGGGGAATAGACTTTATGGGACCTTTCCCATCCTCCTATGGGAATGAGTACATCTTAGTGGCTGTTGATTACGTGTCCAAATGGGTTGAAGCCATTGCTTCCCCAACAAATGATGCCGCTGTGGTTTTAAAGATGTTCAAGACCATAATATTCCCCCGGTTTGGAGTCCCCCGAGTGGTGATAAGTGATGGAGGGACTCATTTCATCAACAAGGTTTTTGAGAACCTTCTACGGAAGCATGGCGTAAAGCATAAGGTTGCAACAGCTTATCACCCGCAAACTAGTGGTCAAGTTGAGATTAGCAACAGAGAAATCAAGAGTATCCTACAAAAGATAGTAGGAACCACTAGAAAAGACTGGGCCGCCAAGTTGGACGATGCAATATGGGCCTATAGGACTGCCTACAAAACTCCGTTGGGGACAACGCCTTTTCATTTGGTGTATGGGAAGGCATGCCATCTCCCGGTAGAACTTGAGTACAAGGCGGCATGGGCTATTAAAATGCTCAACTTCGACATTCTTAGTGCAGCCGAGAGGAGGTCTATGCAGATCCACGAGTTAGAGGAGATCAGGCATCTAGCTTATGATAGCTCGAGGATCTATAAGGAGCGAACCAAAGCTTATCACGACAAGAGGATTATTCCCCGTAACATTGCTCCTAACGACAAAGTCTTGTTGTTTAACTCGCGCCTCAGATTGTTTCCGGGCAAGCTCAAATCAAGATGGTCAGGACCGTTTACGATCAAAGAAGTGAGACCATATGGAGCTATAGTGTTGTTGGACACTAAAGGAGGAGAGTTTGTTGTGAATGGCCAGCGGGTCAAGCCGTATCTTGCCGACACATGCGTCGAAGAAGGTGGATCAATTCCCCTTAGCGATCCTCCTCAAGCTTAAATGCTTTACAAAGTCGAGCTAACGACTCTAAACAAGCGCTCGATGGGAGGCAACCCATCGGTAAGGTTTTTCGTACATAATTTAGTTTTAAATTCCTTTTATCACTAACATTTTACTTGTGTTTTCAGTACTTGAATTCTAAAAAAAAAAAAAAAAAAAAATGGTGAAGGAATCTCTTTTGAGCACCTGCTCAGTTTCGGAAAAAGCCCGGATTAAGTCTCTGGAAATGAGACCGGTCGATCCCATAGAGAGACCGGTCGATCCGGAGCAGTCAGGAGACTCAACGGATCGAGAGTAGCCCCTGGAAATGAGACCGGTCGCTCCTTGACCCGGATCGGTCGATCCCCTACGCGGATCAGAACACGGCCAAACTCTCTGGAAACACGACCGACCGATCCAGTATCGGGACCGGTCGGTCCTGTGCCCGAGCAACCAATCCGACTTTTCCTTCCCCCTTAAAAAAAAAAAAAAAAAAAAAAAAAAAAAAAAAAAAAACCCCTTTAAAAACCTAAAATTTTTTTTACTAACTTCTTCTTCTTCCCTATTTTGCAGCCGCTCACTTCCTCCCCCTCACACGATCAAGCTATCCCTCTCACCAATCTCTCCATCAAGCTTCAATCCTCATCAATCTCCATCATCCACCACCGAGACTTCTACTCGCTCCAAACCAAGTTCCTCACCGTCGCTCGTCTCTCTCAACGATCTTTAACAATGCCACCAAAGATGCGATTCGGGAACAAGGATAAGGGCAAGGGTATTGCCACATCCTCCACTGCTCGGAGACCCGTAACCTATCCGTGGCCTCGCCCCGAAGAGACTCCGATTGACATTAATACCGCCGAACTCCCACCTTCTTCAGCAACCGCGTGGGACGAAATCGACGCTTTCAACTACAACAAGCTTTTGGCCTTAACGCTCGAGCCAACTAGGTTCTTGTGTGACCAAACATTGACTGAGCTTGGCTTAAAAGAGCAAGTCCATAGCATCCTTCTGCACGCTCGTTGCATGTGTTTCGCTTTAGAAGAAGACGTGCTTTACCCAGATTTGACAAGACAATGCCTCGCGACCGCCACTCTCACGTATGCAAATCCGGAGTCACCGTCCCTTGAAGAGGCTACATTCTCGTTCTTTGCTGGAGGAACGAGATACGAGATTCCAATGATTGACTTTTGCAACGTCTACGATTTTCACACGACCGATACGAGGCTAGAAAGCCCCGGGAGACTTAAGGAATCAAAGACGTTCTGGAACGTCATAGCTTCGGGAACGTACTCAAGCAACTCTGCAAGTCAAAACCGGCTCCGTCATCCCGCTCTCCGCTTTGTTGCGCGACTTCTAAGCAACATGCTCTTCGACCGACTCGTAGGTAACAAAGTGCATAATGATGAGTTGATGCTTTTGTTTTTGGGTGTTGGTAATATTGTAGGAGATGGAGACTTAGCGCAATTTGAGCACTACCGTTATAATTTGGGCATCCGGTTTGCCGAGACATTATGCGCAATCAAAGCTCAACCTGCTTCAACCGCTAGTGGCCCTCGTGTTGAGCGCATTGGAAGCTTGCTCACGTCACTATTTCGCCACCTTAAATTGGATTTATCCAAGGCTTCCTGCGTCGACGAAGTTTCACGTGTGGATATGCAGCATTTGCTAAACTCGAAGATTATCGTTAAGCCGAGTGCTTATCAGTTCATTGCTGCAAATGGAGAACCTAACTTCATCATGCTTCCATGCCCCCTCCTCACACAGCTCAACACGTGGGAGGACCTTGCGTTTCAGCCACCTCTGGAGTACCTCGTGCCAAACCCGAGCCGTTCTTCTTCAGCCGCAAAACCGAGCACCTGCTCGCGCAGAAGTACATCCAGACCGAGCACCTGCTCGTTTTCTCAAACCGACGAAGCTGCCCCATCCATTTTGCGCCTAACATACCACACCGTTCCCCAAGGTGAGTTTGATCTCCCACACATCGTTGATGATGCTGACAGTGGTGCATATAGGCGATGGATGATCCAAGCAACGAAGAAGAACAACAGCCTAATGCAAAGGATTATGGAGAAGCTCTCAAAAGGATGTTGTCATGCTACAGTAGCAAGAGATGCTCAGCCGGTCCCTTCAAGCTCTACCTCCGGTTCGGGTCAACCATTGGAAAGGAAGAGGAGGAGAACGCGCAACGAAGGAGGCGATGAAGCCTCTACTCGGTGATATCTCTTTCACCCTCCACTATCATTGTTTTATCCGTTTCTTTTATTTATCTATGTTTTGTGTTCACTAGTTTCTTGTGTCACCATTCTCTTGAACTTTTACACACCGGAGACGGTGTGATTTAAGTCCGGGGGAGCGGTTAGTTATTTGAATTTTCATTGAGTCGGATTTTTAATTGTTTTTAAAATAAAATAAAAACAAAAAAACAAAAAAAAAACAAAAAAAAAAAACGAATTTCTAGGATTGCATCTGCATTTTTGCATAGGGAACAATGATGAAATTTCCTTGTAAAGTCTCATTTTAGGATTTAATGATATGCCCTCGTTAGAACTCTTTCGATGCATTAACAATCATGAAGTAGAGGCTCATCCATACTTGGATCTTATTTCTTTGAAAGTCCCATCTCATTAGAAACTTGCATGATCTAGATTCGACTCTATCAATTTGAACTTAATCCTGACTAATCTCTCTCACTTTTGGACTTTGAATCATAACCATGGATAAACACTTGACTTTCAAATCATGTTTGCCTCATTTTTACCACTCTTAACTTGATTTGAATGGCTATCTCGATCTAAGTTCATCTTTTAGATGAGGATAGTACCACACCTTTTAAACCCGACCATTTTGTTCAAGCCCTTGCATATGTTCTTTGAGTGAGGCCTTTTTCTTTGTGTTGCATTGGCAAAATCTTGCAAGCATTAGAGACGACAAGGCAAAGTTTCCAATAGACTAGTTTCTTGTGTCTAAGACTAGTCTTAGGTGGGAAATGAAACCGAAATGGTTAAATGCTTATTTGAATATCTTTGGGTTTGTGGTTGAGTGTGAAAAGAAAGAAAAGGAGAAGAAAGAATAAGTTCTAGGAAAGGGAATTAAAAGGACCAGTATATAGCTCTAAGTGTTTGAAAAGAAAACGGCATTCTCCTAGAATAAAATCAAAAGAGAAGAAAATATGTTAGAGAATGCTAAGATAGAAAGAGCTAGTGCAATGAAAAGAGTTTTCCCTAGGATTTTGATCGAAAAGGAAAGAGTAAGGTTGAGAAAGATTTGAAAGAAAAATTTAGCCAAAAGGGCTAGTGTTTAAACATGGGATAGTGAGAAAAGAGAGATGAGAGAATGCAACAAGGGGATAATGGGTAGAACTTTGGATTCCTAGCCTTGTATGCATCAATTGTCTCTTTTCTTTCTTGCTTTTGCTAAATGTGACACTTTCATTTGAGAGTTAGCCACCAAAAAGAGTATGAACCTTCTCTTTATATCATTTTCAAGCCTTCTTCAACCTAGCCAAATGGTATTGATTCAATTTCCAATTGTGAGACCGCACCAAACACAATAATGAATGTTAAAGAGTTGAATATTTGTTAATTGCAAGATTTCTTTTGAGTCTCAGGATTTGGAGTAATATTTCATAAGTGATGAGTATGGCGAAAGCTTCTTGAGTAGAGTTTGTTGTGCATCGAGTTAGTTCTTTTTAGGACATGTTGTTGAACCCTTTAGTGCTTCTTTTGGATTTGAGTTCCCGCCTTCAAACCTCTTTTCCGGATTCGTATTTTCTAGTTTACTTGCGGACAAGCAAAAGGCAAGTCCGGGGGAGTTGATATGTTAGTATTTTGGTGTCTTTTACGCTTTATTTCTTTAGTCTTTTTGGTTCTTTCTAGTTTATTTTGTGTCTTTTCAGGTTCTAGGAGGCTCTCGAGCATAGATTAGAGTCCGTGAGGGTCATTGGAGCAAAAAGGGACGAATCTGGAGGAAAGACAGTGATTTTCATAAATCGAGCACCTGCTCGGTTTGGAGCGAGCACCTGCTCGCCTGAAGACTCAAGGAAGTCGAAGTCTCTGGAATCCGGACCGACCGGTCCGGATGAGAGGACCGACCGGTCCACACTCGAAGACCCGAAGCCAAAAGTCTCTGGAATCCGGACCGACCGGTCCGAATTGTAAGACCGACCGATCCCAGACCCGAAGACATGCCTCGTGCTGACACGGACCGACCGGTCTGACATCAGACCGACCAGTCGGGCTCCCAGACCCAAGTTGCCCTAAAATTTCCTGATAAATAAGTTGTAGCCACCTTCCAAGTGGAGTGTGCTATTTTTCTGAGATATTTTTCCCTGAGACGTTTTTTTGAGAGCTGAGACTACTTGTTTCCATTGTTGAGATCCTTTCAAGGTGTTTTTTCATTTCCAAGGATTTTGATTGTAAGAATTGGAGGATCATCCATAACTTTCCATTGAGAAGATTTCTTAAACCCTATTCTCTTATTTTATCATGATGCTTTCTTCTCATTTGATTGCTGTGATTTTGTCCTCCATGACTGAGTAGTCTCATTGCTAGATTAGGGAAATTCAATGGTGGATTAGGATGATAGTGACTGAGCCAAATAGGAAATGTTATCATTTGTCTTCATCAATCGGGATTCATATTGCTTAGGCTAATTTGATCACCTAGTCTATGATTTTAGGATTAACTTATTCACGAAAGTGCTCTAGGTTGCTAGATAAACCATTGATGAGCAATCGGTGTGTAACCAACGACAGTTGATTGTTACCATCGATTGTGAACAAATCGAACCAAATTGTTAATGCTTATCTTCATTTCTGAATTCGAACGACAGTTTATGCATTTAGGATGCTAGATAAAGTTATTGATGCATCACGACAGTGAGGCAATATTACATTCATGTTCGAGTTTTAGATTGCGCTAAATTGAATCATGAATAGATTGCTCAGTCCATAATCCGAAACCACCAGCGAATGACTCTAATCTAGTGTCTTTATCTTATTGAATTTACATCATTTTTAGTTGCTATTTCGTTCATTAATTCGTCACAAACAAATTCCCATTTTATCTTAGCTTTAAACGATAATCCATATTTTCATAGTGTGACCGTGGTCCCTGAGGATTCGATACCTAAAATACTACTGCTTTTGTCTGTGCACTTGCGGATACTATTTAGGTTTAAAACTTCACGTATCATCTATCCACTTGGAATATGTCGTATATGCAAAGCCGTTCATCGGGGAGAGCTTGTCCATAATGGAAGATGTCGTACATGGAGAGTTGATGCATTATGGAGGCCTATGTAGAAGCTGTTTACCCTAATTGCAAAGACAACATGCAGTGGAGTATCATCAAAATAGGACTAGGTCAAATTGATCAAATTAGTCTAACGATGATTGTAATCTCTATATAATAATTCCAGACGATTAAAAAAATAAACTTAAATGTGGATTTTCAATTAAAAAAAAACAAATTGAACGTGGATTATGGGTTTTCATGGTCGGGTCGGGTTTTATATTGGATCACTCGCTTTCCAATTCAGTCAACTTATTGGTTTAATTGATTTCTGATCTGGTTATATAATAAACCGATGGTACCGACAATTAGGGGAAAATAAGATTTTATCTTCCCTATGGTCTATTTGATGTTATATAAAACTTTTGAGGAAACTAGTACGTTTTCCCCTAATTTAGCAACTGTCCCAATATTCAATGACTAATACAGGTACTAAACGCTTGGACTTTTCTACCAATTTACGAATCATAGTGAGTAAAGTATTAAACTTTTTTGAAGAGAGATAAGAGAGTCAAAACGAACAAGCTGCCAAATATCCAAAAACAAACTTAAATGTGAGAAGATAAAACACCAACTAAAATATCACAGTTTAAGAGAGATTTGAAGAAGGAAATTTTGCTTTGCATCCATAAGAGCTTTGTCCGTGTTTGTGTGTCTCATACGACATCGTCCTCTGACAGAGACAGAGTTAGGTTTTCTTCTGGTCCGACATTGTAATGTGCAAGTGACCGGTTATCCTCTAAAAACTTTTCCACTCAGCTTCTGTCGGTCGGCCGTGATCTTGATCTCCCCAGCTATTCTCTCCTTCAAACTTGCCACACTTTCCGATAAGGACTCCACTGTGGTCTCAATGGCCAGACAACCACCATCGACATTGGCAAGAGAAATCATGACTGTAGACGAACCTTGATAGAAATGGTAATTATCAGATACAATCATACAACATAGACGAAAGTAGGAAAGAAAAAAAGACACGAAAGAAGCATCACCGGGTGTTGAGCAAGAAACTGGTCTTCTGGAACAAGGCTGGCTCATCGAGCTTTTGTCTCTTTGCCTCTTCATCATCCAATACCTTGTTAGCAAAAAAATCTTTCTCCACAGAAGCATGCCATTCAATCATAGCCTTGACTCCTCCGTGCCGCCATTTAAATTCCTGGAGGGAATCCCACTGAAGAAGTCGGAAAAAACCATTATGAATGGCTGCTGCATAAGCGTCACTCTCCAACATTTTTCTTTCCAAATCTTTGCGGGGCTATATTACTTTTGAGTACTCAACGACAAATTGAGATAAACTTGGGAACAGGCTATCATTGGGATTCGTAAACTCAAAGCCAGCTCTTTCCATCAAAGGCAACAGAAAAGGGTACCCAAACCATGCCGCAAGCTGCGCTGTGACCTTGAGAGTAACAAACTGCTTGAAACACATCCCTTTTTTAAGAAGTCTAACTTGTAGAAGATCAGGCAGAACAATGGTTTGAGGGTGATCAAGATAAAAACCATCTTCTTGTTGATCAGTACTAGCAGTTTCCTGATTAGGTTCATCTTTCTGATGGGAACGGTATTCGCTAAGCTTGTGCTTGTAGAAAGCATGAAAGGGATCTGACCTCTTCATAAAGCTGTATCTTGGCTTGTTTACTTTACGAGCCATCATCAACCTCTCAGTATGCAGCCCCTTTTTGGAAAGGTAACGTGTCGTGCTCTCGATGATAGCTCTGAGTGTACAACCTGAAGGCGGCTCAATGATTTCGGTACTTGCTACAACACCGTCTTCTTCACGAAGAATCTGAGAAAGAAATTGACTAACCTGTTGCTGGTAAAACCCGTGAAAGGGATCTGAGCTCCTCAAAAAGCACAGCTTTGGATCCTTGGGATGATCCATGTTCTCAAACTCTATACCGTATTCAGCAACAATACGTGCCGTACTGACAATCATACTTCTCATATCTGGAGGTGGCTCAATGATTCCGGTACTTGCTACAGCAACGGCATCATCTTCTTGATTATTCTGAGAAAGGTATGCAGTAAGCTTCTCCTGGTAATATGTGTGAAAGGGATCTTCTGAGCTCCTCAAAAATTTGAAGTTCACTCGGGGATTCGCCTCAATCAAACTTGTCTCATACTCCAACCCTTTTTTGGCAACTAAACGTGATGTATTCTCCACTAATTTTCTCATCTTTGGAGGTGTGAGAATGAATCTCTCATCACTCGCCATGGCTTCCTCTATTCTTTTTCGCAAAATCATTCTGCTGCTCCAAACTCCAACTCCAACTCGACATATTTTCTACAAAAAAAATCAGATGTCAGTTTTGACCTAAATTATTGATTGCCACAACAAACTAGGCATCCAATCTATCGATGATAAACACCGTACCTCAGCCGGAAATATACAGCCTCGCCGTCAAGAAGCAGAGAATGGTCGACTTTGCGAATGATCGACCTAATCAATCGACGAGAAACCAAAATGAACGTCGTGTTTCAGCTACTCCGATCATTAGTTCTCTCTTATTTTTTTTTTAATCAACCACTTTAACCCGTCAAAGCAAGGTTCAATACATCAATTTCGTATCATACATTTGTTAACTAGATTCTAATCCGCAGTACGGGAATATTTGTTGTGTTCTTTTTGTTTTATATATTACTAGATTTTGACCATGTGAGAATATAAATTTCAGTTTATTGTAAAATAAAATTATATTGTTTGACATCATGCATACTAAAAAATATTAGATAAATAATTATATCCACTTAAAAAATTATTTCGATTTTTGAATCTTGAGTGTATTAATATGTGATAGGTTTTACGTTTTAAGTCTATACAAAATATAAAAATGAAAAAAATTGATTTACAATAACAACACTAAAAAGCGAAACATTATCTTATAATGTATGGCAAAGAATGTAATCGAGTGATATACATCTTATATTTACAAAAACAAATATTTTTCAATAACTCTATAAAATCTGTTTAAACTCAACTTTATCACTAACCAAAATACTACTAATTGAATCGGTTTGAGTTTTCTGGTATGGTAATGGATTTGGTAAGTATATATTTTTGTCATCAATACCGCATATATATTAAAAATATTGAAATATGTAGATATTTCCACCATACCAAATTGAAATATTTTCATTGGTTGATTTAATTAATGTGTTCCTTAAGATCTTCTTTGAATGACACCTAGGATTAATATGCTCCTTAAGACTCTCTTTAAATGACACCTAAGATTTTTAACTTTTAGTGTCTCGTCAATTAATATATATAGGATTGACTAGATATTGACCACGCGATGCGTGGGTTTATTTACTGTTATATCTTTGTAAATTGTGCAATGTGTTCTTTTTGTTTTCGGGAAAATTGGTTTAAAAGGTCTTCTAAATTTAAATTTGTCCATTTACATTTTTTTTTGACATTGCCAAATTTTGCCACAATTACCCTTTTAATATAAATAATTAGTTTTTTCAAGCTTTTTTTTCAAACATTTTTTACAAATGAAATAATAAGACTTTTTATCAAAGGTGAAAATTTTAATTTGTAACCAATAGATTAAAATTTAGATTTCTAAATTCAATATATTCTGTACAGAATGTTGTTTATACATGTTCCTAAAAAGTTTAGAACATGTAATCTACCGATTGTACATGTTCTACAATTTTTAGAATTTGTATTTTTAACTTTGTTCTTTTTTCTCAAAATTTGGAGCACACGCACATTCCAAACGATTTAGAACAAAAATATCAGAATACGTCATCTGCACATTGGTCTATGTTCTAAAAAAATTAGAGAAACACTAATATTCTAAAAGTTTTAGAATCAAATTTTAGAATATGTAATCTTTACTTTGTTTTACATTCTACAAAATGTAGAATATGTATTCTTCAGTTTGTTCTATGTTCTGAAAAATTGAGAATACCATTTTTAAAATTAATTTTCAAATTCCAAAAATTTAGGAAATCAAATCTTTCAGTTAAGAAAATCAAATATTCAGTTAGATTAGATTCTGCATAATAAATAATTAAATTTAATTTCCGAAAATGAAGTAAATAAAATATTTAAAATCTTTAATTATATGACGCGGTTAAGGAAATTAGATATTTCAATTATATGTTTTTTCCATTTGATATAATTATAAACAAAAATCAGAATATAATTTCAATTAATGTAAAGGGTCAATTCTCAAAAATACCACCCAAAAAAAGTTTTTGTTCCAAAAATACCACCAACAAAGTTTTTGTTCCAAAAATACCATTTTTTCAAAAGTTCCAAAACTACCATAAATTTCAAATTAACTTTAAATATTCAAAACTAAACTCTAAACCCCAAATCTAAACTCTATCCCCAAAAACTATACCCTAATTATGTATTAGTTAACCCAAACCCAAAAAATTTAATTCGAAACTCTTTTAAATCAATTTTTGAACTTGTGGTATTTTGGAACTTTTGAAAATTAATGGTATTTTTGGAATAAAAACTTTTTTGGTGGTATTTTTGGAACAAAAACTTTTTTTATGGTATTTTAGGGAATTTCTCTAATGGTAATTAACAAGTATATAAAAGTAAATGAATTTTCATAATAAAATTAATATAAATCCGAAATTATTAAATAAAATCAGAATTAAATATGAAAATCAATTTTCAGAATATAATTTCAATTAATGTAATTAATAAATATATAAAAGTAAAGGAATTATCATAATAAAATTAATATAAATCCGAAATTATTAAATAAAATCAGAATTAAATATGAAAATAAATTTTCAAATAGTACAATTAAGGAAAAAAATCTTATATTTTGGAAACAAATCACAAAATTAATAAACTTAATGGTATTAGAGGATTCTAATTCCAACTAAAGTGTATGTCACCAATTTAAAAAAATAAAGGTGTAGATCACCAAATCCAAAAAAATTTGGCTTAAAAATTCAATTTTCCCGTATATATTGATGAGTAACATTCGGTTTAGTAAGTAAATAGTAATGTTTCTTTTATTTTATATTAAGAAAACTATTGTATGCAGTTTTCAGTTTATAGTTTGAGTATTACACTAAAACCTCTACAAATTAATAATATTAGAACTTTGAAAATTTATTAATTTAAGAATAAATTTATGAACAAATAGATGAATTACGGCCGATGCAATTCTACAATCACCCATTTTTCGGGAGATGATACATTTCTATGACTTTTTGCAACAACAATATTTCGTAGGATCATTTGGATGCTTAGGATTATGAGAACATTTTCCACCTTGATCCCCGTCTGCGATACAGCCATCAAAACATGCCATGTCATTGTATTGAGCCGTACACATAATGCCAGTGCAGAAATTTGTTATTTTTTTGTCAAATGAACCTACACACAAATCCACATTAAATATAGTTGTAATGGAAACAAAGATGTATCCATATGTATATATATAGTTATACAACATGGTTATAAAATAATCAGTTAATACAACATGTCCATAAAGTATAATCTTATACAATAAATATGAATGCGTGTGTATTACAAATTCTATATGTTTGACTATTCCTTTGAAAGGGTCAACAAAAACATTAATTTAAACAAACCTGATGCCAAAACGTTGTGATTAAACAACAAAACCGTTACTACTACCCCTAATAAACATGCTACAAGAGTTTTTGTTATTCCCATACTATTTTCTTTTAGTGATTTCTATTGAAAAAAATTTGTTCTATATGTTGTTAAAAGAGAGAGAGAGAGAGAGAGAGAGAGAGAGAGAGAGAGAGAGAGAGAGAGAGAGAGAGAGAGAGAGAGAGAGAGAGAGAGAGAGAGAGGGGTCCTCTTTTAATCCTTGGAAATTTTGTAAATATTAATTGTTTTTCCTCTTTTTGTATTGAATATAGAATTTAGATATAGAATTTAGATTAAAGTAACAAATCTTCTCTTGTTCAATTATAAATTTTTTAAAATATATAAAATCCAGTGTTATTGGAAATGTTTTAATTAGTGGATTTTAGGAGATTTGTTTTAATTTTAATGTGTACCGGTGGATTTACTTAGTTTAATAGTATGAGAATATCAAATCAGTAAACTTAAAATTGCAATATGTATGGCTATTTTTGCTATAACAAAAGTATGACAGTGGTGAATTTCCATATATTATTACTGTGAGAAATCAAATCTTAATTTAAATGCATAATAAATTACTTAACAATTCAATGCAGGAAATTTTGTGGTTATAATTTGGTGAGAATACAATTGATTTGATTTCAAAATTTCCATTAGAAACTGAAGTAAAAATTACATTTAATTATACTTTGATTGAATGCAAAACTACAATCAGATATATTTTGTTTTCTTGACTCGAAACAAATCCATATGAAGTTATTTTGATAAAATTATAGATATGAAGTTACTTTGAATTCTTCTTTTTCGTCGAAGGTTACTTTGATATTTTTTTGTTTATACTATAGATGAAACAAAATTATACAAATATATTTATTAATATCACACTCTATTAGGGCATCTCCAACCCCACTCTAAATCTTACTCTTAAAGTAAGTTTAGAGTAAAATTCTTTCCAACCCCACTCTAAAACTACACCAACTAGAATAACCATTTTTTTAGGGGCAATTGCAAATATGTCACACATGGCAAAAATTTAATCAAATATGCTACTGTTCACAAAATCATTACGAGCGTGTCACTGTTCACTAACTTAATGAAGAAAAAAATCTCACTTTCTCTCTCATCTCTCTCACGCTCATCTCCCAAATCCAAATTTTTTTCTCTCACAAAATTCTCTTCTTTGAAATTGCAAATCAGATTTGGGTTATGGATCTAGAGTTTTCGATTCTCTCTCTAACTCCATTGGACGCAAACGCAGCGAGGATAGATCTAGGATTTTCGATTCTTTTCCGTCCATGTAAATCTCTGTAAATTTTTTAAATCGATTTTGATTTCCTGAATTGAAAGAAGAAGAAGAAGAAGAAGACGACGACGACGAAGAAGAAGACGAAGAAGGAAGAAGAAGAACATGTTTAATCCATGAATTTTATTTTTTAAAATTCGATTTTTGTTACAAATTTGAGTTTTTGATTGGATTTTGGACACGAATCTAAGCTTTCTATTTGATTTGGGTTACAAATTTGAGCTTTTGATTCAATTTTTGTTCAGATCTGGGTTTTTGTTATTTTTGGACAGATCTGGGTTTTGGTTGTTTTTTTAGTCAAATCTGGGTTTTGGTTATTTTTAGAGTTTTCCCGTTTTTATAAAGTTTTTAAACAGTTTTATAAGATTATTTTACATGTCATTAAAAACTAAACAGTTAAATAATTTATAAGGTTTTTTAAAGGTTTATAAGGTTTTTAAAAGGTTTATAAGATTTTTATAAGGTTTGTACAGTTTTTAAAAGGTTTATAAGATTGTTTTATACCTTATAAACAGTTTTATACCTTTTTAAATAGTTTTATAAGATTTTTTTTAACAGTTTTACTAAACCTTTTAAAAATATTATAATTTTTTTAACCATTATAACAGTTTTATAATGTAAATGCAAAACCCTATCCCCCCCCCCAACAAAATCTATAACCCAAACTCGAAAATTTATAGTCGTTTGTGATTGAATTTTCTTTGAGATCTATCCTCCTCCTCCTCTTCCTCGTCAACAACAACACCTTCTCAAATCTTCTTAGCGGAAATCGCGATAGAGATCAGAGATAGTGAAATTAGAGATGACGAGAATTGAATTCAGTGACAGTAAAATCCGATCTCATGATGGGGATCTGGTAGAGAGAAAGAGAAACAAAATTTGGATGAGAGAAAAAAAATCAGAAAATAGTGGCACGCTGGTTTTAAAACAGTGGCATGCCAATAGTGGCATAACTCAAATTTTATCTCAAAATATTGTCCAAATGAAGAAAACGAATGGGGAGCTTGTTGATGTTGTTGTTGGTCCACCCTTTTTGAAAAATCCGTATTATATTTTTTTTTCTATTGTGTAATGTAATTTTATATCTATAATAAACTTTTAACTAAAATAATATTATGATTTTAGTGAATTATTGTTAGTTAAGATATAATTGGGTAAGTTGTATAATTTTAATAAGCTAAGGACTAAATTGAAAAAGAATGTATTTAGAATATTCCTTTTAGAATGAAAAATAGAGTAATGGGTTGGAGAAAACCCCTACTCTAAAATAGAGTTATTTTAGATTAACAAATAGAGTCATGGACTCTATTTTAGATTAACAAATAGAGTCATGGGTTGGAGATGGTCTTAAACGTGTCAAAAAGTTATAAGTTTGACCACAAGTACTCTGCTTTTTTCCTTAGTAAAATTAGGAGGAGGAGCCGTTGGAGGTAGAGCTGGGCGTAGGACGGGTACCCTGAGATTTTTAAGGACCCGGAACTCGACCCGATCCTAGCGGGTATTTAAAAAAAAGCCTCATACCCGACATGCTAAAAGCGAGTATCCTGTTAAACGAGTACCCTGTAAAAATTCGCTGACCCGCCGGGTAACCGACTATTTACCCTTACCCGATCATTATAATATACTTTATTTTATAAACTATTATATTAAGAAATTTATATACAAAAAGATGAATAATCATTACAATAAAACCAAATTTCGCTAATATACGACATATAGTTTTAAAAAAATGTAATATTATAAATTTCAAAATTTGAAATTTGTAGTATTATCTTCAAAATTATTAGTCACAATTCATTAACATAAAATTTCGTATTGTTAGTATTTTTCAACTATTTATATGCTCATGTCTCAAAATTTATTTATTAAAAAAAAGTTTTTAACTCAAAAACTATAGTATTATATACCATAAATTTTACTTTGTAATTAAATCTATCAAATATAAGTAATTTAGAATACTAGTGTAATGGGCCGGGTAAACATACGGGTAATTGAAAAAAAATTGATACCCGATACCCGATACTTACCCGCGGGTAACTGGATTATAATACTATTTACCCGACTTGGAGGCGACGGGTACTCTTTTTTGGGAGACGGGACGAGCCGGGTAATGAAAAAAAAAAGACGGGTAACGGATATCTGTGCCCAGCCCTACTCGGAGGTAAGTCTTCTTTCCCTAAACTCCTTGTTTTAATGTTTTGGTCTTATTCTCGAAACTCACCGTTTCGCTAACTGAAGCTGATTGGATTTGAGACTATTTTTGTTTTTTTCCGTTTCAGAGGCTTATGGACTCCCCTTTGCTTTTGTCTGATCTTGGATGATAAATTTCATGTGCAGTATGTCTGTCGCATTCATTCAAATTTTATATGGTGTTTTACTTAATCACAACTCGTAACGACATTTAGTAGTACTAAAGAAAAACGTGGTAACTGTTGTTCTTTTATCATACATCCAAAGCTATCTTTAAGGTTTAGACAATTTGCTCCATCAAAGCCAAAATACTTGTAGCTTCGAGCAGACGAGCAAATGAGATCTGATCCTTTTGCTCAGTAGTAGAAAGACTTAGCTTTATTATCTGCAGTGTCCTTGCAAAGAATTGAGCGAACCTCCATGATCGATCTCGGAGGCTCCATGTCTTGTTCTCTTAACGAGTTGCCAAGTAGTTGTTGCATCTGTGCTGCAAATGTGTCATCCAATATCTGCAGATACACACCATCATTCAGATAATATATTAGATCATGGGAAGTCTTTGACTCATACAGTATATGTTAACTGCAGTTTTTTTGGGACTTACTGAGACGGCTACTCTAGAACCCTTGTACCAAGCTCTGTTCTCTTTCCTGTTCTCCAAAAAGTTTAGAACAATCTATAATGCGTAGAAGAAGAATTAGCTCTCCACACTAGGTAACATGGAAAAAATCAAGAGAGGCCATTAAAATAGTCACCTGTCCCATACGATCCCAATATCCTCGGCACAATGCAATGAACACGTGCGTCTCACAAACAGAGTGTAGATGATTCACTGTATTGGTGAGCTGCTCCTTCAGGTTATGCATTTTGCTTCTGATGTCTGATTCCCCCACACTTTCTTTCGAGTCCTGAAGAATCTTCTTCAACATTGTCGTTTTCTGCTGCTTGCTCTGAACAAAACAAAAGCACACAATGAAGAGATTCAAATCTCAAAACATGCTAAATCCAACATATTTTAATATCATTTTCCTCTTATCAGGTTCGATCCATATGACATAGTAATCTACAAATAGCTAGGACACGAAAGGGACAAGTAAACTCACGTTTTCTACGAGTTTTTCAACCACAGCCTGAAGGGAATTTCGAAACTTGGCTCTGAGCATCACTGTCACCTCAGAAAGACGATCACCGGGAGCTGCATTCCCACCGTCAGGTATGCATGAAGACCACGCTTTAAATTTAGCCTCTATATTAGGCCGTAAAACATCAAGCATCCTCTTCATGGAGTTTAGTAGAATGCCAAGCTGCATCGAGCAGAAAAATAAACTTCTCAGGAAAACAAGTTTTACTTTTACATAAAACTACAGAGAAAAAAAAAAAAAAAAAAAAAAAAGAGGAACATTATGCTCACCTCGTCCGGGACTACATATGGAATCACGGATCTCTTGGTAAGCTTTTGAACATACTTGAAGCTTAATTTTTTTGGAGCTAGGTTTTCTTTGAGAGGTGATAGGACATCCGCATATTGCCTCTCCAAAGCTTCCACGATTGCTTTTTCAACATCAGCAATGGCCTGAAGAAACACAACCTATGTCAAACTTTTAAGATGAAAAACTTCTCACCAATCCATGATTATGAAAATCTTTTGAATACAAATTCAGTGATTCACACCACATTTGCAGATAACAGTAGCTTAAAACATGCAATGGAATATATACGCAAATGCTTTCACATTTTGAAATATTAAAAAGAATCAAGGAACAGCTAAACTTACACTTTCTAGAACAAAGATATATTCCGGCCATCTTGAAATGATAACTTGATAGTCTTGAATGGTTTCAGTTAGTCTGGTGTACATTTCATCAAGAAATGGGGTTGTTGAATGCTGTGTTCTGACTCCATACCATTTTACCTGCTTGGATGACAGGTTTTGCAATGATACACAGAAGTCAGCTCAATAATGTGTAATAGGCTGAGAAGAACGAGAATAAAGAAGTATGGATTGATTTATGCTATAAGAATCTAGAAAAAATACCCACATCCAATTATTAACATAATTCACACAGAAATCAAATCTCCATTTTGTTTCAAGCATATATGCGTGAATTTTTTTTTTGCTTCTCCATAGTTTTGGTTCAATAACCAAAAAAGAGAAGAAAACCGCTTAGAGAATTCAGTACATACCTTATCAAGTTTGCATGACTCGAGCAAGGAAAGGCGTCTATCTTGAATCCAAATCATGATATATAAATGGAACAACTCTTTTGCATCGACACCTCCTTGGATAGGACTGAAAAAGGAATTGTAGTATGGGTAAGAAAACACCAGACAATCAACAAATCAAATAAGCCAAACGACTTACCTAATGTTCCAGCTGGAAAGATCACGTTGAAAGTCTGCAGTTGCTATCACAAGCTCTGCAACTATTGGTGTAGGGCCAGAGGGCGGACATGCAACGAGGAATGCCCGAAGTCTGGTGCAGAGATCAGTGCTATATATAGCTGCTGATAGGTTTGGAAGGTCAAGAAAGCTGCATCAAACAATATAACAAACAGCTGAGTAATTTACACATCTAAACATCTCAATCACGTAAATTTGATACTATAACAGCACAGATGTGGCTCAAAGATAACAAATAACCCATGAAGGCAATAACATGCTTGGTGCTAACTAGGACAGACTGAAACAGAAGATAAGGGAAGGAAAAAAAGCTTCTATACATGCCCCAAATAATTGAAAACGATTTGACCATCTAGCTAATAAGTCAATAAGTCTATCAATTGTAAGATGAAAATATAGCCACTACTTCAAAACTCAAAAATTTATGACCTTCACACATCCCAGTAGCAGTATCCACGACAGTTGACTAGGGTTGGTCAGAAAGTATATTCATATTTTGGAAAACAGTAGCATTCAATTATTTAAACTCTTAGACAGAAGACTAACTGAACAACCACAGTTTCACTTGCATGCTAACCTGGGAAGAATATCTTGATTCTGGATTTCAATATCTGTAAAAATCTCATTCTTTACATTTTTGCAGACCATAGTCATCTTTTGGTAAGCAGCTGACATTGCAGAAGGATCCCAAAGATTGGGCTCACCGTTATTTGTAACAAACTCATCTGTTTCACTCATATACCTATTAGACCTCTTCTTTGCTGCAGCCTATAAAGCATTTATGCCAAATAAATGAGAAAAAATGATTTACCAAGAGTAAGGTAATGCAATTGAGAGGTTGTATGCTATACCTGGAAGTAATGACTAAGATTAGTTTGAGCCTCTGGAGATAAAACATCATGCAGAAGCATGTACAATTTGACAGCAGGTGTTAGAGCTGGCGCTGGAACTCCTGTTGCAGAGCTGACTACGTCAATCATGCCAGAAAATGAAGACTCATCAAGGGATTTGTAGTTCTCGAAGACCAGTTTCAGAATCTGCTCAATTTGGTCCTTGATTTCATTCAGGATCCGGTTCTGTCGAAGCAATAACGAAAACAGAGATTAATAAGTGGTTCATAAGCAGAAAGTAAATGTGTATTACAAGATCATTATGCTTCCACGAGAAATAAAACTCAACAGCAAACAGGATTAACTTGATGATATGAGGTGCCATCTGCTGCTTATAAAGCCATTTGAGCAAACTGCTTGCAAGTCTAATTCTCTTACGCATATAATGGTGAATAACACAATATAATTGCTAGTGTGGTGCTCTGAGTAAAGTATTAAGACCATAGTGTACAAGATAACTATAGGTTCAAATCCTATCTATGGGATTATAAAGCTTGGGATTAACTTGAGACTTGAATCACATTATTCACAAAACCAACAGAGAAACAGAAAACAGCAAAGAAAACTAATAGATAATTACAAATCTACCTCTTGATGACTCAAGGCGCTCTTGCCGTTTCCCTTCATGATGACAGGTGTTAACAAGTCATACACCAAATGGAGACAATCAGAAGTCGGTGTGGCAACATCCATTACATAGGACAAGTACCTTAAAGCAAAAAAATAAAGAAGATAGAGGAAAATTAGAGCATATCTCTCAAATGATAAGAAAGAAAGAGGAAAAGAAAAGAATGTGAGCCTGGTATACCTGAGCTTGGTGTAGACATCAGAAACCCCATAGTAGGAGGCAAATTCTTCCAAAAGCCATTTCCATGAGCCATACAACAGCAAGTTTCTTTGCTGAAACCGCTGCATTTTCAATGCTACTTCCAAGGCCAGATCATATGCGACTGTCTCGGCAACAGAACCACACTAAAGGAGCAAGAAGGAAAAAAATTAATACGCCAAAATTTCTTAAGACATAATATTCACAGGAAACTCATACTTCCAATATAGGATAGATTCTTAATAACTTTGAGCAACGTTTCAATTAATAATAAACGAGTTCCAGGTGAGAGAAGCTCTTCGAAAACTATATAGGTCCCATACTTTAAATGCTAATTACAAGTATAAAATAAAAAGAAAGTAAAATAGTATTTCTAGTCAAAACCGTTCAATTACTATAACAAGAGGAGTTTTACAGTTTCTCAAGGAAATGACTGCTGAAGCAAACAAAAAAAGAGATCGTCAAAGGTACCAAAATTAATGAGTAATGATGAACAAACCTTCAAATGGCTGTTATCATCAAAATTTGCTGAATAGTCAATATAAAGCTGAAGTTTTCCAACAAGTTGATGTTCTGGCTCACGGAAAACAGACCACCAGCGAAGTTTCTCAGCCTGTATGATTTCTTCATTAGAAGCATTTAAAACGTACTAATAATTAAAAAAAAGTTTTAAGTTAAACTAACTTACCGAATCTTCAGAAATATTAGCTAGCTGGACAAGCACACGCCCAAAATCCTTGCCCTTTGAGTCAAGGATTTCAACAATCAGATCATCCCCATGACTATCAGGAAAGCTGTTAAAATTCCACACAATTTTTCAAAGAGCACAGATAGGATAGTGAACCCAAGAGAGCAAAAGAATAGTTGAGGAAAAGAGTACATACAAAACATGGCTTTCACCAGATCCGGGTTGCATCATAATGGTGTCATCTTCAGTTAAGCTTTTCAACCTTAATCTACACGAGTATGTTTCTGAAAGACGAAACATAGGAAAATTCGATATTATTTTTGATAGTTATCATTCAAAAAACAAAAGGAAATGAACTGGTAAACATAGAAATATCATTTCTCGCATACATATTATATATATCGTCGTTATTAATTTGAATGCAAAGTAAGGTCAGCCCTCACCGAATAGGCAAGTAGTTAAGAAATTTCACATACCTTGTACAATATCATAAGACGTTGAGCTATTACGTAGACTTGTGACACCAATCTTCAGGAGACCAGAGACTTGTTTTAAGTACTGTGTACTGGCATGTACATATGCCAAGCTTTGACGTGAAAGAGAATTGTCATTGGCTGGTACACGGACATGAATCTTCTTTAGAGCCCGCCATCCAGAAAATAAGCGTGTTGACATATTGGATAAGCGAACCCGGATTTTCTCACACTTTATCAATGATGGCTTCAGAGATGATATACTACAGCCGGTTGGAGCATCCAAAACTGTTTTAACACGGCGTACTGCAAAAATGGACAAGTTTGGTTAAGACTATTGATTATAGGAAGGACAGCCAAAGAAACAGAGGTAACATGGAATTGAAGTTTACCTTGCACTTTCATTTTGCCAATGTTTTTCTTCGGTTTTGGTGCAACTCCCTCGCGTAGAGCTTGTGAAGTTCGCTTCTCTAGCATCTCCTCCTCTGATTGCAATAGGAGTTGCTGCAACCTTTTATTCAGTATTCACCCAAAATGATATGTTAGTCAATATTTACTCTAGTTTGTTTAAAGAGATCTAAAATATCTACTCACCGAAATACCAATTGTGAAAGTTAAGCTATAATAAACTCACCCAAATGATTCCCGTAGAAGAGCACATTCATTTTCCAAAAACATGGGAGCCTCCATGCAACCCTTTGCCCAAGCATGAAGGCAAAGTCGTACACAAGCATCATAGGAAACCACAGCATGCCATGGACCGCGAGCACTGTTCCGGGGAAAAAAGAAGGCATTAAGAAGAATCCAACTGATTGAAGATAACAGTGTGGTTTTTCTATGTGTCTATGTTCATTTTCTAAAGCAGTGAACAAGCAAATCATATCATAATTACCTCGCATGAAAAGTTGGCAGCCGAGCTGGATGTTGATCAGACGGTCCAGATGACGCAGAAGCACCACTAGGTCTATAAGAACAAAAGCAACATTGTTAGAATTATTCAGCAAACTGAGAAATCATTTCATATAAAAAGCGAATACCTAGTAAAGTGGCTAGTCTTTCTACTTTCTACACAATCTTCTGTTTTAGCTTCTGAAACTTGAACGCTTGAAGTTTCTAGTTTAATTTCTTCAGATTCCTCCGGTGCTCCGGAAAACGGAGGTGCACTTGGAATATCGCTTACTTCTTCAGTAGAAAACTGCTCATATAGCTCCTGCAATATGAACCAGACCTTTCAGAAAATGAATATCAACATAGAAAATGTGGTCACAAAACCCAAATCTCCATACCACAATCAATGAGCTACTTATTTCAGTGTGTTAATCCACAATCAATGAGTTCTAGGATTGGCAATTTTATAATATTGATCAAAACTCAAAGAAATCGGTTAAACCTTGTCTACGGCGACCCGAGATACGTTGCCGGTAATTCTCCGAGTCGGCGGCGGAGGAGAAAACTGGGAGCTAGTAGCTGAATCGGTGGATTCATCCTCTTCCGTATCACCGTCAAATCTAGGTGCCGTCGTCTGTTCGTGTGCACCACCGAGAGTTTCTCTGGAGGAGCTAACTTCGGAGTATGTATAATTAGACGAGTTTCTTCCGTATCCACGATCCACGCCATTGGAAGATTCTCTACTGTCCTCAGGGGACGAATCGAGAGAAGCATCATCATCGGAATTTGTACTCAAATCGTCGTCTTCGGAAACAGAAGCATCGTCGACTACCACTAGGGTTCTGGTGAGTGGGACTGGAGCTGAGGGTTGATTCCGGACTTGGGGAGCTGGCAATTGCAGTATTCCGTTGGAGATCATTGTGTAATTTTACAAGGATTACGAAATGCGAAGAACAGTGAGAAGTTGCTAAAATTGAGCAAACGAAATTTTGTTTTAGAAGAGATTTTGATACAACTTGGAGATCGAAAGAGAGAAGAAGGGAAGCTTAATTAGAAAGCTTTCGAAGAGGTGAGTGGGAGAGAGAGAAGAGACGATCCAAATCTGAAATTTTTTGTATTTTACTTTTGATTTCTCTTTTTAGTTTTGAAATTCAAATTCGGGAAAGGTAGAGAGGAAAGGCAATCCAGTTGGTAAACCTCCCGATACCGAACGATGTCGTTTCAACTAAAAAAAACAAGTCTCCTAATAATATCACCTCACCATTGATTCCTAATATCAAGTTATTTATTTGTAGCTTTCTTATAAGATTACAACGCTAATAACTCTTTTCAAGAGGTGTCAAATGATTAAACACAAATCCAGAATGATAAAGAGCCAATTAACCAAATAAGAGAGTGGTCTGCACAATTAGTTTACTATGACAGATTTCAAAATCATTATTATCCAAATTCATTAGTCATTACAGTGCAATATTTGACTACTGATACAGATCTTAACCCCTTATTCAAAGAAAATTAGGCAATTTATGCTTAAATTTTGCTCCTCAATGCGAAATTGAGAGTGATTAAAAACCTCACGACAATGTATTGGAAAAGCAGAAGAATAGGTAGATCAAATGATATTTCATTAACACGAAAGCCATATTCATTCAAAGATCATCTAATCTTTTAAACCCTAAAACTAGGAACCATAGATCTAGAGGAAACCGATTGAAATATTAAACATCCAAACGAGAATTTTAAAATAGCAAATCTAAGAGCTAGTGAATTTGGTAACCGCCTTAGTGCCTTCAGAAACAGCGTGCTTCGCGAGCTCTCCTGGGAGAACGAGCCTAACCGCAGTCTGAATCTCGCGAGAAGTAATCGTAGGCTTTTTGTTGTACCTAGCGAGCTTTGAAGATTCACCGGCGAGTTTCTCAAAGATATCATTGATGAAGCTGTTCATGATTCCCATGGCTTTGCTCGAGATCCCGACGTCGGGATGGACTTGTTTCAGGACCTTGAAGATGTAGATCTTGTAAGTCTCGACGCTCTTCTTCGACTTCTTCTTCTTCTTCTCGCCTCCGCCTTCCTTCGTGATCTTCTTCTCCGCCTTTGGGCGTTTCTCCGCCGGTGCTTTCTCGGCTGGTTTCTTCTCCGCCGGTTTCTTCTCTGCCGCCTTAGGAGCCATTGATGGTATTAGGAATATACGAATTGAGATTTGGGGAGTGAAAGGGAATTGCTAGAAATTGAATAGATTGAGTTTGTTGAGATTGTGAGGTAGATGATTTTTTTATATAGAAGCTTT
Source organism: Draba incana (assembly GCA_963576765.1). NCBI lineage: Eukaryota > Viridiplantae > Streptophyta > Magnoliopsida > Brassicales > Brassicaceae > Draba > Draba incana. The sequence goes on from OY755216.1 coordinate 11,207,442, forward strand.
TCCTCGCTCGTATTGGCTATTTGGGTTTCACGCGGATTGCTTACGTGTCGTGATCTGAAGTATTTTTGTGAACGGTCAGGATTTCTCACGGCTATTTAATCATTATTTCTGATGGACTATTTGCTGGACCACCTCCCAGGCCCTTTCTTCGTCATATGCTTTTGTTTTTGAGAGAACTTCTATTTTTTTTTTATGAGACGGTTCACATTTTCACCTTGCCGTTAAGGTAGAATTCGAAGTTCCATCACGGTACAGAACCAATCTTGAAAAATATGATTTTATGAAGCCACATAAAGATAACCAAAACATGAAGAAAAGTTCAAAGCTTTTTGGGGTTTAAAGAAGCATAATAATCTTTTGTGTTCACCAACATGTATTGTAAATTTTTGGGTCAGAACAGAAATAACTTCAGATTATTTGATGAAAGAAAACAGATCCACCCCATGGATTTCTCGGTTTAAATAGAACAGGAAAGATTTCCCATAAATCCACCAGCGCATTATGCTTTGTTGTCGCAAGTTGTTCACAGATCTGAATTCTCCCCTAACGATGTGACCCCTCACTGCTAAGTCTCGCCCTGAAACTTAGACCCTGCTAATTTACAAAACCATGTAAATTCAGTCACTGATTCACACTATTTGCAAAAGTTTAATTGAATGATGATCACTCTAAAGCTGGAATTTAAGTAAAATTAACAGTAATTAAAAGATGATGGATATGCAAACGGAATTTGAAAAGGCAAGTATAAGAACTAGCACTACCATAGCTTATCACACCGCAAGCTTAATCTTCATCACTTTCGAACTCTCATTAGTAAATCAAAATGGATATCTGAACATATATATGAACAACAATAGGGAATTGTCTAAGAACGTTATCAACTAAGTCTCACTAATCACATTGCGAATTAAACCAGCACTAAAAGCAAAGCAGCCTTTGCAAGAATATAATGACACTGGAATAAACGAAACCAGACATTGGATATTATCATACAGTATATGAGAAGCATTCATCCACATACCACGAACGGAACAAGAGACCAATCATCAATGTGAAGCAAATTTGTAAGAAAATTAAGTTGTAATTAGAACAAATGTATGTCAAGACCATACTCGAGTCACAAATGCAATGAACACAACTAAACATTGGCCTACCCTATAACAACATTCAGAAGACCTGAATTCACTAATCAAACACAATTAGGTACCAATTCTTTTCCCTATCAACTATTACTGCCTTGAAAGTTACTAAACAGAAATTGTTGAAGCAAACTAAAAGCTTGACCATGAGCTGTAGAGTGAATCACATTTCAAAGAAAGCACAGGTCACTAACCGAGCTTGTATTCATCTTATAACCAACAGAAAAAAAAAAAATCATCCATTAACTTTGATCAGCCAACATGAGCCAGTCTTATATTCTCACTAACCATGACCCATAACTTAGAGTCCCCAAAACTAATCAGCACAGTCTCTACATGTTTTAATAACTCACAAAAGGCAAGGGGTTTAAGATCAAGCAGCTTCAACAAAAATTCACAGGCAGCTAAGAAACAAACCTTGATGAACCGATGTTGATGATCCTATGAAGAACCCTACCACGAGAAGCGTCTCCACCATCAATCAATTCTCTCAGACCCAAATTCTCAACCTCCTCTTCTTTAACCTCCTTCTTCTCTTTATCTACACGACGACTCGGAAGCTTCACAGGCAACCTCTCAAAGTAATTCCCGTAGATATACTCAGGCGTATACCCATTCTCTTCATCGAACAACATAATATGTCCATGCCACTCCCAAACACGATAATCCGATTCCTCATCCTCGTGATACCCAACACAGATGTGGTGTTCGTTGACCGTCACGGCTTGACCCGAATTCGGCTTCAGAGAATCGCTCAGACCCGAAACGATGACCCGGATTAGCTCTTTCTCTAACCTAGCTTCTTCTCGGTCGAGATTGTTCTGTCCGTCTCCGTCGTCGTCGCCGTCGCTGTCGTCAGATTTGAAGAGGAGGTCGTCTAGGGATTGAGAGAGAAAATGGGAGTTAGGTGGACGAATTTGGAGGCGTCCGAGTAGGGTTTGGATTAAGAGATTGTCGATGTTGTTGCTTCTATTGAAGGAGCTCATGGTTGATCTTCTTCTTCTTCCACCTCCGATTTCGTCTTCTCTACCCTAAGAAAGAGGCCTCTCGGGTTTTAGAGATAGGAAAGGGTTTTTGATTAACGAAGAACACTTCTTTGGATGTACACGTGGGTAAGTCGGTAATTTCAGAAAAGGCAAGGGTAAAATGGTAATATGTTATTGGTAGGCATCAAATCTCAAGTGTAGTTGTAAATGGAATTTAGTTGGCTATAACAAGAATAGAAGATTTAAGCAATTTCGAATTTAAAGAAATAGAGGTAACGAGAAAAAATAAGAACAATAGTCTACTAAATAACTTCTTTTTTTTTGTCACAAATTGAATCTTTATTATGTCGAAAACCGTCGACAAATTGCAAGCCAAAATAGCTCGTTTAGCTAACGAGTCCGCCAACATATTGCCTTCTCGTGAAACAAAAGAAAAAGTTAGCTTATGAAAATTTGTAGCTAACATATTAATCTCGTACACAAGGCTATGAATATCCGTATGCGATTCCTTCTTGCGAAGTAGATTAACTAAAATCTGGGAATCAGAGCATACATGTAGGTATTGATAGCCCTTGTCCTTTGCCATTTGCAACGCTCTAATTATAGCCCATGATTCAGCTGCTAAAGCCGATTGAACCCTTTGTAATGGAACCCAATGTTCCTCTTGAACCTCTGCATCAGAAGAGCTAAACCACCATCCTGCACCTCCGTTTTTCGACTCTTTGTCTCATGTTGCGTCTGTGTGGCATTTGATGCTAGATATTATCGAAGTAGAGAGGGACGGAGGATCTGGTGGTCTTCTTGTTGGTAGTGCTTCTTGAGCCGCTTGCCAAGCTAATGCTTCCTTCACCGATTTCGTAATTACCTCTTCTGCGGAATATGTGACGTTTTCAAATAGAAGTTTGTTTCTTGACGTCCAAATGTTCCAGCTTATCCATGAGGAGAGTGATGCACTAGAAACCCCACATGGAGGTAGTGGTACCGCCTTTCGCATTTCAAGTAGGAAATCCAGGGTAGTGTGAATAAGTGTCCAATTCAAGGGTGATACCGGAGCTTTCTCCCTGCCTTTTACCAAGGGCATTAGAAAAGCATATGTTGAATTGATTCACTTTCTCCACATCTACGACACGTAGTATTCCCATTGATTCCCCTTCTTTGTAATAATGCTCCCACTGGTAGTGACTCAACTGCAGCCTTCTAAAGAAACGATTTAACCTTTGGTTGAGTTTTACGCTTCCAAACATTGTGTTGCCAATCAAACTTTTGAAACAGGGGATTAGGTGATACTCTTGCCTTCAGCCCATAGCCACTCTTAGTTGTATATTCTCCATTTTTAGTCGGTAGCCATACAAAGGAATCCTCAAGTTTTGTAAAACCCAGCATTAAGGCTCTAATTTGATCTTCATATATTGGTATGTAATGCCGAATGAATGGCCAATTCCATTCATTGCCTCCAGGAAGCATCAGATCCGAAACTCTAAGATTAAGGAGGTGGCGAGGGCAGGGTCCATAAGGGACTAGAGGTTCATTTGTTGATAGCCATGGGTCTTCCCAAACCTTAATAGACTCTCCATTTCCAATTAACCAGGCTAGCCCTTGAGATAGTAACCTACGGCCTGCTAGGATGCCCCGCCAACCATGAGACGCATTCGATGGGGCTTGACGATGCAAGAATGATGAGCTATGACAATATTTACCCAAGAGAACACGACTCAAAAGTGAATATGGTCTCGATAGTACTCGCCAACTTAACTTCGCTAGAAGAGAATCATTAAATTCTTCGGTATCTCTAAAACCCAAACCTCCCACATTCTTTGGCATTGTCATTTTATCCCAAGAAACCATGACATTTTCCTATGGTCTGGTTTTCATCCCACCAAAAGCGAGTGAGAATGAATTGGATCCTCTTACGAAGCAAGAGGGGGAGTTTGAAACACAACATAGAGTATGAGGGCATAGCGGTTAACACCGATTGTAGTATAACTTGTTTTCCAACCGACGATAAAAAACGCGTAGACCAACTATGACTCCTCTACCTCATCCGGTCTACTATAGACGTGAAAATATCTTTTTTCGGCGGCCAAAATTCTTCGGAAGGCCAAGATACTTACCGGTACCTCCTTCTTGAGTAATATGCAGCATCCGTTTAACTCTATCACGGCGAGCTCTAGGATTCTTAGATGCGAAAGTAATAGAAGATTTATTGAAGTTGATAATTTGACCCGACGCCTTTTCGTAATGCTTAAGGATATTAGCAAGAGTCGTACAACTTTTTCCGTCAGAGCGACAGAAGAACATCGTATCGTCCGCAAAAAGGAGGTGGTTGATCAAGGGGCTATTTCTCGCCATCCTAACTCCTGGGAGGTCTCCATTCTCTTTAGTCGCATGACACATTCCGGAGAGGACTTTGGTGCACAATATAAATAGATATGGCAATAACAGGTCGCCTTGTCTGAGTCCTCGAGATGGAATGATAGAGCCTTGCGGGTTACCGTTAATGAGAAAGGAGTATGAAACCGTAGTAACACATTGCATAATCCAACCGATCCACACTTCGTGGAAACCCATTCTTTTACAAACTTCCTCTAGAAACACCATTATATACGGTCCTAAGCTTTACTCATATCCGTTTTAACGGCCATAGCTCCTCTTTTACGTGCTGCCGAGATCTTTAGATAATGAAGGATCTAATGAGTGATTAGAACGTTATCCGAAATGGCTCTATTCAGTATGAATGCAGATTGAGTTTCGGATATCAGGGAATGTAGAATAGGTTGGAGTCTCTTAGTGATGATTTTTGCTACAATTTTGTAGTAAGTATTGCAAAGAGCAATAGGTCGATAATCAGCTACTCTTCTCGGGCTCGAGATCTTGGGAATGAGACGAACGTGAGTTGCATTCTGTTGACGAGGAAAGAGGCCAAAACTGAAGAATTCTTTAATCTCTCTAGCCACATCCGAACCAATAATGTTCCAAAAGGAGTGGAAGAAACCACCGGTAAAGCCATCTGGTCCCGGTGCCTTTTCTGCATGAATCGATAATGTCGCAGCTCTAATTTCTTCATCCGATGGTTTTCTTATTAGTTGATCGTTCATTTTCGGTGAGACACATGGTTGGATAACTTCATGTACCACATTAACATTTGTATCTCCATTAGAGAAGAAAGTTTTCTGAAAATATTCAGTAATAATCTTGGTGATATCTTCTTCCTTATGAAAAGGGATTCCAACTTCATCTTCTAGCACCGTAAAGCGATTCATAGTGCGCCTATCTCTAGTTACAGCATGAAAGTAACATGTATTGTGGTCGCCACTATTGAGCCAAGCTAACTTGCTTCTTTGCTTCCAAAACAATTCTTCATCTCTATATGCTTGTTCTAGGATAGTCGTATGGTGAGAGATAAGATTAGGGTCCGAGAACTCACTTGAAAGAGCTAGTTCTAAGGCGGATTATGACTCTTTAATAACCTTCTCACTATTTTGATTTTGTTCCTTTGCCCAACGAGTGAGTTTGATTCGGACTTGACGGATTTTTCTTTCTACCGCTGCTGGGTCTAGGTTACTCCATACATCAGAGATGAACTCAAAAATCTCCTCCTTGTCTCTTAATCGATTATCAAATCGAAACATTCCTTTTTTTCTTCTTTTTCTGACCATCAACATAAGTAACTAGAGGACGGTGGTCGAAACCTTCAAAGCGAAGGTATTCATTGAAACTAGATGGGAATTCTTCTATCCATGAATTATTTGACAATGATCTATCCAATCTAACATGAACAAGGTGATCATAGCGCATTCCACGCCAAGAGTACGGATTACCCGTATATTTTAGTTCCCATAGTCCATTTGTAGTGATAAAACTTCGAAAGTCTATAAAAGAACCTTCTGGTCTCGCCGGGCCTCCACATTTCTCTTCATTTTCCAGAATTTCATTAAAATCGCCAGTCAAAAGCCACGGGAGATCACGAGAAGCTGCTAAATCCGAAATACTTTGCCAAACTTCACGTCTTCTTTGTTTGTTCGGATGACCATACACAAAAGAGAAGAATAACTTTTGGTTCTAAATTGTGACCATTGTATCAATGTAATTTGGAGATGAGGATAAAATTTCAACCTCAATATCTTGTCTCCAAAAAAGTGCCAATCCGCCACTAAGTCCCACCGGAGATACGGTGAAACTTTTCTTATAACCCATCCAATTACAAACCGAAAAGACATAATCATCTTGATTTTTAGTCTCTATTAGAAACAAAATGTCCGAAAAGAGTGAAAATCTCAATTCCCTTAGGCGTCGAACTGTAAGGGAATTTCCAAGCCCTTGACAGTTCCAACTGGTTGTAATCATTGAGTTTTGGATGGTTTTTGGATAACCATCAAACCCTTACAAGTAGGCGGCATAGAAGCCTTAGAAGTTGACAAATTATTAGTAAAATCCTCAAATTTGATATGCTCAAATTAACCTTAAGCTACTCTCTCAAATTAAGAGATCAATTGCAGTATTTTAAGGATCGAATCCACATGGAATCAGATTGCACAATAGATTTAAAACTTTCAGATTATGCTAAGCAAAATAATAAAAATGCAAAAACAAGTAAACAAAGCAGTTCAAACGGTGATGAAATCAGTAAAGAAAAATGCTAGGCACAGGGAAATCTCCAGTGAATCAGAATTGCAGATAAATCAATTGATAGGAATATTAAAGCACAGTTCCTGAAAATGAACACGAATATAAAATCAATCAGATGTCGCTGCAAAGATTATCTATGAATAAACCCTAGAAAGCCAACTGTCGTAGCGAATCCTATGAATCTAACCAAGCAATAAATTCATGTTCAATTGTTCACAAAACCCTAAACCAAATGTCTTTGCAAATAGAAATTTTGCTCATCAAAGACTAGATCAGAAAATCAATAAAACTGTCGTTTCTATTAAATATCCTAAGATTAGATTTCAGGTCATGAATCTAAAATCAGTAATAAACTCAAGCCAAGATGAAGAACATTCTAATGATATTATCCTAAGCAATCAAATCAGATATAGCAAAATATCAAACACCTTTGAATAACCCTAAACCTAACAGGGAAATTACTCAGACATAATCAAAGAAGAAAACATGGTTTTATTAAGAGATATGACAAAGAAATCAATAAAAGAAAGCATGAGCCTAAACAATGGCTGAAAACACATATAATTAGCAACTATCGATATATCATGGTTTTTACCCATTTAAGACCATGATATAAGTCCGATTTCTTGATGTCTTTTGGTGTTTTCGAGTCTTTCTATGTTATTATTAGGTACAAGAACGATTGGAACTTATTGGTGTTTACTGGAGCCTTATGTAGCAAAATGGAACGAGGAATCAAAGTCACAAATTGGGATTTGAAGATTTCAGGACCATGTCGAGCAACGAGGAGTTCGTTTCGCTCGATACGAAGGATTTCAAGCTGGTGTCGATCGACACCATAGCTAGTGTTGATCGACACCATGGTCGGTCAAGCCCAATTCCCAATTTTGGAAGATTTCCGTTTTGCGTCAGAAAGCCCAGATGTTTGCAATAAAGCCCATGATGTTTTTGTAACCTACATATATATGTTTTCAGCCATTGTTTAGGCTCATGCTTTCTTTTATTGATTTCTTAGTCATATCTCTTAATAAAACCATGTTTTCTTCTTTGATTATGTCTGAGTAATTTCCCTGTTAGGTTTAGGGTTATTCAAAGGTGTTTGATATTTTGCTATATCTGATTTGATTGCTTAGGATAATATCATTAGAATGTTCTTCATCTTGGCTTGAGTTTATTGCTGATTTTAGATTCATGGCCTGAAATCTAATCGTAGGATATTTAATAGAAATGACAGTTTTATTGATTTCCTGATCTAGCCTTTGATGAGCAAAATTCCTATTCGCAAAACATTTGGTTTAGGGTTTTGTGAACAATTGAACCTGAATTTATTGCTTGATTAGATTCATAGGATTCGCAACGACAGTTGGCTTTCTAGGGTTTATTCATAGATAATCTTTGCAGCGACATCTGATTGATTTTATATTCGTGTTCATGTTCAGGAACTGTGCTTTAATATCTCTATCAATTGATTTATCTGTAATTCTGATTCACTGGAGATTTCCATGTGCCTAGCATTTTTCTTTAATGATTTCATCACCGTTTGAACTGCTTTGTTTACTTGTTTTTGCATTCTTATTATTCTGCTTAGCATAATCTGAAATTTTTAAATCTATTGTGCAACCTGATTTCCTGTGGATTTGATCCTTAAAATACTGCAATTGATCTGTTAATTTGAGAGAGTAGTTTAAGGTTAATTTGAGCATATTAAATTTTGGCGCCGTTGCCGGGGATTTAACGCCATTAGATTTTTATCATTAGGATTTTGTCTAAGTATTTTATTTTTGTTTTTATTTTGCTAGTTTTTTGTTTTTTTTTTGTTTTGCATTTCAGGTACATGCCCGATACTAGAAGCAACAAGGAAAAAGAGCTAGTTGAACACGGTCTTCAGAAGCTTGCACGTTTAGAGCGTGAGAACAGAAAATTAGCAAGGATGGCTGCTCAAGGACATATCGTACTGAGACCGAGAGAAGATGAAAATCTGCGTGATCCGGCAGGACTAAGGTACAACGAAGAAGGATTAAGGATTGATGACAATGGCAATCTAATCGTCGAAGAGAATTAGGCGAGTCTGGAGCAGCCTGTCGAGCGGCACGATGAACATGTCGCTCAGCGCGACCGAATTGTGGGTGTCGATCGACACGTTGCTGGTGTCGATCGACACTAAGGCCAAAATCAGCCGATTTTATTTGAGAATGATCAGAACGCTGCGCCAAGATGGACACTTGCAGATTACAACCGTCCAAAGCAGTTCTACGCTAATAGGTCTGCCATCCGTCCACCTCCATTCCAAAGGAATGACTTTGAGCTCAAACCGGCGTTCTTCTCACTAGTCGCTCAAGACCCATTCTAACCCAATGGATCATATCGAGACGTTTGAGGATCTAGCCTCTGCTATCAAAGCGAATAGAGTTTCTGAGGACTACCTTTTCTGCAAGTTCTTCCCTTATTCTTTTCAAGGAGAAGCTAAGTATTGGCTAAGGACACTCTCACCGGGATCGCTTACAAACTGGATAGACACAAAGAATGCTTTCTTAAGAAATTTCTTTGATGATGCAAAATCTGAGGACCTTAGAGCACGGATTTCGACTTTCAAGCAAGGGGATGTTGAAGCATTTAAGGCTGCATGGTACAGATTCAAGAGCTATCAGAGAGACTGCCCACATCACGGTTTCAACGAGGTTCAGCTCCTTAATATCTTCTAGAGAGGGATTGCGCTGCAATATTCTGTGACTTTGGATGCTGCGAGCAACGAAACCTTCAATACAAACTCGTCAGAGTCTACTTTGAGATTGATCGAGAATCTTGCTAATAGCAATAGTACTAAGGATATGGACTACCAGAGGAGCCAGCAAAAGCAAGACATCGGTGGTAACCAGTTCGCTGAAGTCTCCAAAAAGCTCGATTCAATGCATAGTCTTCTTGTTGGAAAGAAGACGGTTAGCTTTGCGCAAGAGGTTGAGACTATAGACAAGGATGTTAATTACATCAACCAGAATGGATTTCAGAAATTTAACGGTCAGCAAGGCTATGGATCATCTTATCAGAAGCCATTTCAGAGCGGCAACAACTATCAAAGGAACTATGGTTCTTCATCTTACAAGCCTCCTGAGCAGAAGAGCAAGATGGAAGATATGTTTGAGCAAATCTTAGAGGGACAACAGAAATTGATGGTGAACATCAATCAGAAGATTAATGCTGTTTATCAGTACTTGAATGGTACATTCGAAGCATTGAGCTCTCATGTAAAGAAGCTGGACGTTCAGGTCGCTTAAACTGCAGAATCTGTCAAGAGACAAGAGGGATTTCTGCCTGCAAAGACTGATAACAATCCAAGCGATCTTGTAATGTCATTCTAACTGAAGAGGAGGGGTATTTCGACAAATTCGAAGCGATTTTCGGAACTGCAAAGCACCCGTCGAGTGACGAGGAAGTTGTATCGCTCGACGCGACAGAATATCAAGTGTCGAACTACACTGAAGAAGGGTGTTGCTCGATACCCCCTGCAGATCACGATTCTGAGTTTATAAAGCAAGTGTCGATCGACACAAATGAGAATGTCGCTCGACACAAGAACCAGACGTGTGCAGAAATCGTTAATTCTTCAGTTAAAGCAGAGGAGAACGTCCACAAGCCTCAAGTCTCATTCCCCAGAGCTGAGAGGAGATCCAAGAAGGAGATTGAGGAGGAAATTTGCAAGAGGATGATTGAGAAAGTCATGGTTGAGATGCCTCTTGTGGATGCTGTTAAACTTTCTCCTACGCTTAGAAGATATGTCAAATGGAGTCAGTCCAGGAAAGGAGCACTGCTGACCCGAGACATTAGAGCAATTCTACTAAACACGATTCCTGTTTCGAAAAAGAAAAAGAAGGAGGAGGTTGTCTCTGAAGAAGTGAGCGCAATAGTCCAGAGAGAATTCCAGTGAAGCTTCCGGATCCAGGCAATTTTGTGCTTAATTGCTCAATTTCAACAAGGCAGTTTCCTCATTCTCTTTGTGATTTAGGATCGGGAATTAACTTAATGTCATTATATGTTGCTTTTAAACTGGGTATGCCTAATTTCAGGGCCACTAGGATGTCTCTTCTCTTAGCTGATCGATCCAGGAGTTTCCCAAAAGGAATTCTAGAGGATGTCCCAATCAAGATTCAGGATTGCATCATTCCTGCAGACTTTGTAGTCTTGGAATACGACGATGAACCTGAAGACCCTTTGCTCCTAGGAAGATCATTCTTAGCTACTATTGGCGTGCAAATAGACGTGAGGAAAGGGAAAAAATAACTTGATCTAGGAGATGTGATCATGGACTTTGACATGAAGAATACAAGAAGAAAGTCCACCATTGATGGTCAGACTTTTTCTGTGGAGATTTTAGACGATGACGACTCTAAGGAGTTAGATGACAGCTCTTCATCTGTTGGTGAACAGATCCTTCCACTTATTCCAGCCCACAATCCTCCCAAAGAGCAAAGGTACAAGTCTCCAAGACTTAATTCTGAATCTCCTCCTTTCATTAATGATTTCAAGGTTGAAAATGCAGTTACGCGCTCATACAAGCATCAAGTTTCTCGTGCAAGTCTTTCTTTTTCTTCTAATAGATGTGTAGGGATTCCTAAGGAGCGTCCAAGAACTTTAAAGTCGTTCGCCAAAATGCGCATTATCGTTCCTCAAGAGCTGAAAGAGAAAGGTGATGCAGTCGTTAATAGGATGCTGCAGAAGACGCATAAACTGTTTCATGGAATCATTCCATGGAAAAGTGCAGATCCTCCAGACATCTAAGTTCCTCAACACAGTCAAGCTATCGAACTAAAAACAAGCGCTTAATGGGAGGCAACCCATTTGTGAGTTTAATAATTATGTTTTATTTTATTTTTCTTTTACAATTTTATGTTTGGTGTTGTTTTTTATTTTGATTTTTAGGAGACAAAAATGTGAGGATGATCTTCAGATGCCTCTGTCGAGCGACACGTGCTATCCGTCGCTCGACAATTGCAAAAATTCGTTGGTGTCAATCGACACCATGAACTGTGTCGATCGACACCCCCCTCCATGGTTACGATTTCCTCTTCAAAATTTCGATTCCTTTCGTTTTCTATCAATTTTAGTCACCAAACTCAAGCTTAATAACACTGGGGACAGTGTTGTTTAAGTCTTAGGGAGGTAATTGCTAATTATTGTGTTTTATTTTGAGTTTTTGAGTTTTTCAAGTCGAAACTCCCCTTTCCAACTTGCTTTGAACAACACTCAAGGACCATTTCCAATGCAAGTTGGCTTGTTTTACTGAGGTGGGTAACTGGAAGTGGATCGGTTTAACGGAACGAGTTCAGATTTCTGGAGAACGCCAGAAAGACGTTGCAGACCCCGCCCTTAATGAACTCTAATCTCTTGTCTTGGGCGTTGGAAATCGCAAGACTTGATTCAGCTTCCAAACACTTGAAAGCGAGGACGGACCGCTCTTGAAACTTCTTCCCAAATGACGAATTCAACTGTCCTTGATCAAAAAGAAAAAGCCTCATGACCCTGTCTCCAAAAGAACAATAATAGTGAGCACTGATCTAGTGAAGTCATAGAGATGCCAATGATCTAATAAAAAAAATCTACAGAAAAGTGCAAGTCCAAAATCAGAAAAATCCTGAAGAAAAAGTTCAAAAAAAATAGGCAATGCATCTCTATGACATCCTTAATTGGATACAGTTTGAGAGTGAAAAGAGAGGGTGAAACGCATGAAAGTGTTCAAGGAAGCGAAAGAATCTAGAAGGTCCAGCGATCGATATTCCCTCGATGAGACCGCACTTAATAAACTAAAGGGGTTTGCGACTGAAAGTCTGAAATTCTCTAAGGGGTTTGGATTCAATCTGGAGGACTGCTAAGCTTCTAGGGAAACATTGAAGTATCACCGGATTAGCTTTGTAAAGGTATATGGTTCTTAAAGGAGTGATAACATTTGTTTTGCTTAGGGACAAGCAAAAGGCTAAGTCTGGGGGAGTTGATATATCATGGTTTTTTCCCATTTAAGACAATGATATAAGTCTGATTTCTTGATGTCTTTTGGGGTTTTCGAGTCTTTCTATGTTATTATTAGATACAAGAACGATTGGAACTTATTGGTGTTTATTGGAGCCTTATGGAGCAAAATGGAACGACGAATCAAAGTCACAAATTCGGATTTAAAGATTTCAGGACCATGTCGAGCAACAAGGAGTTCGTGTCGCTCGACACGAAGGATTTCAAGCTAGTGTCGATCGACACCATAACTAGTGTCGATCAACACCATGGTCGTTCAAGCCCAATTCCCAATTTTGGAAGATTTCCGTTTTGCGTCAGAAAGCCCAGATGTTTGCAATAAGGCCCATGACATTTTTGTAACATATATATATATATATATATATATATATATATGTGTGTGTGTGTGTGTGTGTGTGTGTGTGTGTGTGTGTGTGTTTTCAGCCATTGTTTAGGTTCATGCTTTCTTTTATTGATTTCTTAGTCATATCTCTTAATAAAACCATGTTTTCTTCTTTGATTATGTCTGAGTAATTTCTCTGTTTGGGGTTTGAGTGTACATTGTGGTGATGTTGTTGCCTAGAGTCCTTTCACTTGTTAAAACCAGTCATACGTTGGTTGGAATATAATTTATTATTTGTATACCTTGGTTTTTTTTGCCTTCTCTCTTGTTGCCCTCTGATCCATAGCGGGGTGACCGAGGCCTCACCGGAGAGCGGTTTCTTTGTCTTTTATTTTGATATTTGCTTTGAGTTTCATCTTGCTCTCTTGCATTATTAGTTCGTAGAACTCCTCTTCGCCGCTTATTCCCCAAGGCGTGAGATAGTTGTTTGCTAGTTTATTCCCAAGATCGGGCTGTTCTTTGCTTTTGGATCATGAGAAAGAGGACACTTGTGCGTGCTGGAATTTACACACAATATAAATTGTGAAGATTCTTCGAAATTGAGCTTCTTTAGGGTTTCAAACACTTAGACAGATTTAGAATTAGATTACGAATTAGGTTTCTTAGTTTGTTCTTCTTTCTCAAGATCAGAGCTGTAAACAGTGTTTTTATAAGAAATTTCGGATCCCTCACATGTGAGGGGGTACATGCTTATTTATAGACAAAATAGAGCGGTTTGGATGAACAATGTTGGGCTTTTGACGGGCTTCCGTCTTCTGGGCTTGACCGATGAACTGATTTGATGAAAACGACGTTGTTTAGGTTTATTGACTTTTCTAGGGGGGATCCGACCCCTACAGTTAGCCCCCCAGTTCAACAGTTTTATAAGTAAAAAAGTTGAAGTAAGGGTGTCCAAGTGAAGAGTCGATTTCCGCTTAGACTGTTTACGTGTTGATGATGATGTCTAGCCCAAATGACGGCGAGCTGACCGAGTGTGAAAATTGACGTGCGAGTCGACATCGATCCTTCAAAGCCCAAAGCTGGTCGATATCGTAATATGTGAGTTATCTTTGAGGATGCGAGTCGATGAGATGATCTGGGAATGAAGCTGCGAGTCGATCGTGCCTGTAGTTCGTGAGCAACTGAAGGCGCGAGGTGACGAGACGTAGATGCATATGTGTCTGGACGAGCCTCGGTAAAAACCTTGTCTAGAAAAACCCAGTGGGAAAAAGCAAGATCAAGGAAAAAGAGCACAAGTCACACACTCATTCTAGTCGCGAGTTGATTTTCATGGAGAGAAAGTCGCGAGCTGATCCATTGAAACGGACTCGCGAGTTGATTTCTATGGAAAGAAAGTCGCGAGCTAATCCATTGAGATGGACTCGCAAGTTGATTTCTATGGAGAGAGTCGCGAGCTGCGAGTTGCTGAAGTCGCAGATTTATTCGTAAGTGAAGTCGCGAGGTCGCGCCATTCTTTGAAGATCAGAATTCTGAGAATATCGAAACTATGAAGTCGCGAAACAAATCAAGGAGGAGCTCACGGAGTCGCATTTCGAGTCAGATAAAAATTGTGGAACCATAGATTTGGATCAATCTCGCGAAACTGATCTTTTGAGCCCAGAATCTTTGGGCCCATTAAGAAATGAGGCCTACCTCGAAAGTCGAACCGCCAAAAATATCTTTATAAGGGGCAACGCTCCCTTGATACTTCTCATTATTCTCATTCCTCCGAAAAAACAGGTTCGCTCTCTCTCCCTTTTCTATCGTTTTTCTTTCGAGTAATAGATAGGAATTTTGCCGTCCCATCACTTCGCTGCCGCCATGTTCTTCATCGCCGCCGCAGTGTTCTTCAGAGAAACTGAAAAAACTTAAGTTTTGATCCAAAGAAAAATGTCGTCGACGAGTTCTTTTGCATCCGCGAAGTCTGCCGAGCTCCCTGAGAAGGGAAAATCGGCCTGGGAGTATTCTCCCAATAGCGAGTCGATTGTAGATGCGAGTTCGAGTTGCAGTGGGCTCCGTGGGCAAGAGGAAGCGAGTCCTTCAGGCAGCGAGGAGGCGAGCCCTATTAGTCGAGAAGATCGAGCTGGAGGCCATTCTCCTCTTGCCGAACTGTTCTCTTATCCTACTCCCGTCTTAAGACGAAGTCGCGAGACAGGGGAGTCTACTTCGTCCATGCGAGCTGGACGAACTGGCTTTGAAGAGGGAGTTGGGACTTCGCATCCTTCGCAAATTGGCGAGGCCTCGGCCACTGACGAGCGAAGACTAGTTGTGGAAATCCCACAACTCCGCGACGAGTCCCTTAGTCCTGCCGAGCTGCCTCTCCAAGTAAAGATCGAAGAAGGTAACTGGTCGTACAACTCTTTGGTAGAAAAAGAGAGACTGGAAGCTTGGGCTGCGTGCGGGCTGGTCGAGGTGGAAGACTATCGCTCAGAGTGCAGAATTCCCGACTCGGTCGAAATGATCGCGCCTTCTATCGAGCAGCGAGAAGACGATCCCCCTGCCGGCACGTTTACCGCCTATGCGTGTTGGTTTAAGGATTGTTACCTCATGTTCCCCATCCCTGCGCTGATTTTTCGGTTCGCGAGGGTTCACAAAATCGCACTCGCGCAGATCAACTCGAGAGGAATTTGCTAATTGGTGGGAATTACGACGCGAGCAGCCGAATGTCGCGAGCCCATCGGAGTTCGCCATCTACACAACCTTCTTGAATGGCGCAAGCAATCCAACCCGGGTGGCATGAAGTACTACAATCTCGCGAGTCGTTCTCTTTATAAAATACTGGAAGACTTCCCGAACAAAGATCATAGCTGGAGAAAATATTTTTTCTTCGTGCCGATATCGGCCGCGTCGGCCGAGGATGAACACTTAGTGGTGGCGAAGTGGGGGACACTTGGTAGATTTTCTCGAATGTTTATCGCGCGAACTGTCCCCTTATGTTTTATACTAACTTTTCTGCCAATTTGTTTTTACAGCTAGCAGACTGCTATTCACTCTTTTTGCCAACATCGACGATTTGGTCAATAAGTTGAAGGCTCGGAAGTGCATTTGGAATCGTTACTTCAATCTTCGAAGGGTTATTCTAACTCGCGAGTTCATTCCATACGACGAAGAAGAAGAGATCGAACAGAGCGAGTCCGACGATCTAGAAATAATGCCTCCCAAGCTCACTTTCCGCGATCTCGCCAAGAAAAAGCCGAGAAGGCTAAGAGAAAGGCCGACCCGAAGGCCACTGCTTCCATTGTCGAGACGTCCAAGCGGAGCGTCGACAAAGAGAATACTTCTGTTGCTGAGGGCGACGAAGCGGCTGCTGTAGCCGCGAGGGTGCGTTGGCTGTTATTACTTCACAGCCAACTACCATTTCTGACGAGCCCGTCGAGCCTGAGGACCAATTGCACCGGAAAAGAAAACGCTCTGCCTCTGAGAAAGGCAAAGGCAAAGTTGGCGAGAAGAAGAAATCTCGTCGTGAGTTGCCGACTCTGTCCCCAGGACAGTCTATTCCTGGAAGTTCTGATGGGCTCTACACTGATCCCTTAGCCGAAGCTGCCATGATGGCTAAGGTTACATATCCGGGTGATCGTATGCCGATCCCGGAAAGGCTGGTAAAGACTGAGCTCTATAAGGAGTTCGCGTCTCGTCAGGCTAAGGTAATTTCACACTTTATTCTTTCTTTTTCATTTCGCTTTATTTCTCATACTGTCAACTCCTTCGCAGGCCATCGCCCATTTCAACAGGCTGATCATGTCATATGATCAAGACTCAAGGTCTAAGGAGCTCTTTATAGGCGAGGCCATGCAGAGAGAAGAGGTCGAGAAGGAACAAGTCGCGGCCCAAATGAGAAATCTCGCTGCTGAGCGAGATATGTATAAGAAGAGTTCTGACGACCTGGGCGTGCACCTTCACAGAGTCGGTAAGGAGAAGGAGAAGGTCGAGGAGAAAAACGCCGAGCTGGTGAAAGAGTTATCTGTTCTGAAGGCGAGTCGCGAGCAGGATCTTGAAAAGGCTGTCTCTTCTGCGAGGCAATCTGTGGCCGCCGAAGTGCAAGGCCAGCTTAACCGGGCTTACGAGCTGTTTCACCAGATGATGAAGAAGCCGATTAAGAAAATGGTCTATCTTGCACAAGCGGAGGCTAATCTCCAGCTCCTTGACGACATGGAGAATACTGAAGCAGAGGAGGCCTTCGATCCCAAGGCCGAGCGTGCCCTTTTAGCTGAAAACAAGGCGTCGCTCGGAAAAGCCGACGAGATCTTCGACGCGATAGCACTCTAATTGAGGAAGACCTTAGGTAAGAACTATGTTGTCCCCATTACCGTTGCGGATATAGTTGCGTCTCTGCGAGTTGAGGTTGTTGTTAAGTCTGTTGGTATAAATGCAGCTTCTGGGTCGAACGATGGCTCTCTTGGTATGCGCTTGCGAAGCGCGAGTGAGGAGTTAAACGAGAGCGAGTCGGACGAAGCCGATGAGACCGTTGATCCAATCCCAGTTGCACCAACTGAACCTCTTCGCGAACAGGCTCCTTTGGAACAGGAACCCAAGGACGGCGAGGCTGCGAGTTCGGCTGCTATCGTTACTCAAGCCGAAGAACAAGTGGTCGAAGAGGGCGAGCTGGCTGCTGAGGACAAAGAGGCCGAAGATGGCGAGACTGTCGCCCAATCCGAACTTTGTAATAGTTTAAGACTTTTTTTTTTTTTTTTTTTTTTTTTTTTTGCTTAAGGTTTTTAAGACTCGATTTTTTTTTTGTGCCTGGATGGCTTTATCCAACTTGTAACAATACTTTTATGCCGAGTTGGTCGAGCAGATTTATATGAATGCCCTTAAGCAATTTCTTAACTGTTTTTTCGATTAGTAGTTTGTCGACGAGGCCTATTAGAGCTTGTCTAAGGCGCATAGAAATGATGCGGTTTTAAGACGCTTAGGTTTGATGCGGTTTTAAGAAGCTTAATGGCGAGGCGATTGATATCGCTGCCGTATGTTTTGCCATTTTAGACGAGTGTTGAGTGTAACTGGGTTTTGCGAGATGAACATCCTGGTTACATTCTACTGAATATATCTTATCCAGGAAAATATATATTTGCTAAGTTCGACCAGTTTGTTAAGGTTAAAACTGGGTTTGCGAGTCAAACATCCTGGCTAACGGACACATTCTACTGAATGTGTCTATCCCGAGATGGACTCGCGAGATAGACATCCCGGCTAACGGACAATACTCGCACTGAATACGTCTATCCCAGTAATGAACTCTAAACTTATATAGCGCGCTTTATCCGTTGAGGATGTATAAGTATACTTGATAATGATGATGAAGTTTTAATTAGGTCGCCATTATGGCCATAATGACGCCCAATTTTTATTGATCTCGCGTTTAGACAGTTATGTCGTTTAGCGAGTTGCCGCGTTTAGACATCTAAGTCGTTTAGTGGGCTGAGCGAGTCGTAATAAGACTTGGTTAAAACCTTAAGTCGTTATCGATTGTCGCGTTTAGACCGGAGTCGTTTGCGAGTCGACTTGTCGCGTTTAAACCGAAGTCGTTTGCGAGTCGAACGAATCATAACAAGACTTGGTTAAAACCTTAAGTCGCTATCGATTGTCGCGTTTAGACCGGAGTCGTTTGCGAGTCGACTTGTCGCGTTTAGACCGAAGTCGTTTGCGAGTCGACTGAATCGTAACAAGACTTGGTTAAAACCTGAAGTCGTTATCGATTGTCGCGTTTAGACCGGAGTCGTTTGCGAGTCGACTTGTCGCGTTTAGACCGAAGTCGTTTGCGAGTCGACTGAATCGTAACAAGACTTGGTTAAAACCTTAAGTCGTTATCGATTGTCGCGTTTAGACCGGAGTCGTTTGCGAGTCGACTTGTCGCGTTTAGACCGAAGTCGTTTGCGAGTCGAACGAATCGTAACAAGACTTGGTTAAAACCTTAAGTCGTTACATACTACGAGTGGGAGTATGAATATACGGACCCACTCCCCCTTTTTTGAATAAGGGGGGCAACTGAACTCATCCGAAAACGAGCTACTTACGTACCAAATGAAGGGATCAAGTCGCCCCGTAGTTCAAGTCTAATGACTTAGTATTTTTAGCAGTGATATTTCTTCAGATGTCGCGCATTCCAGGAACGCGGGATCATCTCGCCTTTCATGTTGGCGATTTCGTAGACGCCTGGGCGAACTACTTTCGTGATCTGATAAGGTCCTTCCCAGTGAGCACCGAGCTTGCCGGCATTGGTCTCGGCAGTATTCTGAAATACTGCGCGAAGGACGAGGTCTCCTTCGTAAAAACGCCAAACTCGCACTTTGGAGTTGTAATATTTGGATGCCGCAATTTGATATTCGGTCATCTTTATAAGTGCTTGGTCGCGCCTTTCGTTGATAAGGTCGAGTTCGTCGAGCATAAGGAGCTGATTGAGACCATCCTGCTCTAGAAGCAATCGTCGGCGAACTCTGGGAAAATAGACTTCAGGAGGAATCACACATTCTGTTCCGTAGACGAGGACGAAATGCGTCTCTCCCGTAGCGCGTCGCGGCGTTGTTCGATAGGACCATAAAAAGACTTCGAGTTCGTCTGCCCAACGGCCCTTCTTAGCGTCGAGTCGAGTCTTTAATCCGTGAATAAGTGTTTTGTTTGACGAGTCCACCTGGCCGTTGCCTTGCGGGCAACGAGGCGTTGACTTGCTGACTCTGATTTTCCACTTATCGCAGAAAAGTTCGAATCGTTTTGATATGAATTGCGAACCGTTATCTGTCACTATCTCATAGGGTACGCCGTGCCGACAGATGATATTCTTCCAGACGAAGTTTTCGACCTGCTTATCCTTGATCGATCTGAATGCTTCCGCCTCGATCCACTTGGAAAAATAATCCGTTAGGACTAAGAGGTATCGTTTCTGCCGAGACGGATGAAGCGGTCCGACTATATCCATTCCCCATCGCATAAACGGGTAGGGCGAGGTGACCGAGCTTAAGAACTCTGTCGGTTGATAGATGAACGGACCATGTCGTTGATACTTCTCGCACTTTGCTACGAACAGCTCGCTGTCTTTTATCATGGTTGGCCAAAAATATCCGTGCCTTTTGATTCGGATGGCAAGTGAGCGACCTCCCGAGTGGTTACCGCAGGATCCGCCGTGAACCTCGTGCATTATCTCGCGAGCCTCCTGCCCCTCGACACAAGCGAGTAGTGGCCCGGAAAATCACCATTTGAAAATATTTCCATCAAGTAAAACATAACGAGACGATTGTGACTTTAACTTGCGAGCCGCCCATTTGTCGGTTTGCATCTCGCCGTCTACGAGATAAACACGAATGTTGGCCATCCACTTGGTGTCGCATCCATAGACTGTGGTCTTGTCGTCAATGGGAATGTCGATGACTTCATGCTCAGGTGGAGGCTCCTCGCTACATGGGTAAGCATCCTCTGGTGATTCCTCAAGTTGTTCGGGGAGAAGGCCACGGTCAAAAGCTGTATTATTCGGGTCGAGCTCGTTATCTGTTGCCATCACATCCGTCGTTTTATCTGTGCCGACTGTGTCGGACTGATTGGGATCCGTCGGATCCGGTTCGACGTTATCTTTGGTGTGGTCGAGGTCCATCGGGTCTGCAGCGGAGCGAGCGGGCGAGCCATTGCTTAGACCTGCTTTTCGCTTCGCTGCCTGAGATCTTGTTAGGACGTTGACTGCTTTTGCGATTGCGATACTCGGTTCTTCAATGAATTCGACCTTGACAATTCTTTGAAGATCTTTATCTGGCTTCGCGGTCGAGCCGAGTGATGCGAGGGCATCCGCTTGGGAGTTTTCCGACCTTGGGATTCTTGTCAAGGTGAACAGATCGAATTCAGCTGTTAAAGTTTTGACGAGAGCGAGGTATGCTTCCATGCGCTCGTACTTTGTCGCGTATTCGCTGTTGAACTGATTCACGACGAGCTGAGAGTCGCAAAAAGCTTCTATCTTTGTTATTTTCAACGCTTTAGCCAATCGAAGACCTGCGAGTAGGGCCTCGTATTCTGCCTCGTTGTTCGATGCTTTGAAACCAAGGCGGAACAATTGCTCTAGAGATTTTCCATCTGACGATAGTCGAATGCCTACTCCCGATCCGTGTTTAGATGACGAGCCGTCGACGTGCAGTTGCCATATTTGTGATGCAGAACTGTCCGCGAGTGTGTCTTCGATTTCGGACGAGGCTGCCGACTCTGGTAGTTCGATTAAAAAGTCGGCCAATACTTGTGCCTTGATCGTCGTCCTACTACGATACTCGATATCAAACTCGCTTAGTTCAATCGCCCATTTGGCGAGTCGTCCGGACTGAGTCGGACTGTGGAGAACAGCTCGCAGTGGAAAAGTACTTAGAACCACGATCGAATGTGATTGAAAATACGGTCGAAGCTTTCGAGCCGACGTAATAACTGCGAGTGCAAGTTTCTCCGTCAAATGATATCTTGTTTCTGCATCGGTTAGCGACTTACTAATATAGAAAACGGGCTTTTGCTCGGTGCCGTCTTCATGAATCAGAACCCCACTAACTGCCGAGGTCAAGACCGTGATGTATAGATAGAGCGGTTCGCCAGCTATCGGCTTTGTCAGAACAGGTGGAGTCGCGAGATACTGCTTCAACTTCTGAAAGGCTTCTTCACATTTTTCAGTCCACTCGAAAGCTTGTCTAGCTGCCCCCTTCTTATCCTTGAGCGTTTCATAAAAAGGTAAGCACTTATCAGTAGAGCGCGAGATGAATCGGTTCAAGGCCGCGACTCTGCCGTTTAAACGTTGGACTTCTCTTTTCGTTTAAGGCGAAGGCATCTGGACGAGTGCGTCGATTTGCTTTGGATTTGCCTCGATCCCGCGACGAGTAACCATGTAGCCGAGGAACTCGCCGGACGTTACACCGAAGCGACACTTAGCCGGATTTAGCTTCATGTTATACTTGTTTAATAACACAAAGCACTCTGCGAGGTGGCCGATGTGGTCCTTTTCCTTGAGTGATTTGACGAGCATGTCGTCAATGTAAACCTCCATCGTTTTGCCGAGCAAGCCCGCAAACATTTTATTTACCAATCGTTGATAAGTAGCCCCAGCATTCTTAAGCCCAAAGGGCATGACTTTGTAGCAATAGATTCTGCGGTCTGTGATGAAAGATGTTTTGTCGCGATCGCCGGGGTGCATGAAGATCTGATTATTGCCAGAGAAGGCGTCCATAAATGACAACAACTTGTTTCCAGATGTCGCCTCGACGAGGCGGTCGATGTGAGGAAGAGGGAAACTGTCTTTTGGGCATGCCTTATTCAAATCCGTGAAGTCTACACAGACTCGCCACTTGCCACTTTTCTTCTTCACAACGACTGGGTTCGCAAGCCACTCCGGATATCTGACCTCAAAGATCGAGCTGGCCAGCAAGAGTTTGTATACTTCGTCATTTACCGCTTGAGCCCTATCAGGACCTAGTCGCCTTCGCTTTTGCTTTATAGGTTTGTAGGTCGAGTCCACGTTTAACTCGTGACTGATGATGCCGATATCGATCCCGGGCATGTCTTCTGCGGACCATGCGAATGTACCGACGTTTTTCTTGAGGAATTCGATGAGGTTGAGTCCGACGGCTTCGTCAAGTGTCGCGCCTATCTCTACGAATTTCTCTGTGAACTCGTCGTTTATACAAACCGATATGACAGGCTCGCAGGTCGGACCCGCTCCTCTATCTTCAGCGGATTCCGCGATCTGTAGCTGCTATAAAAGGTCTGAGATTTCCTTGACGGGCTCCTTGTCTGTCTTAATCTTTTTCCGAGGCTCGCTTGGGATCGGCACTGTCACCTGACTTTTTAGTTTGTGCGCGGTCATGAAACAAGATCTTGACGCCGACTGACTTCCTCTGATTGTTTTGACTCCGCCCTTTGTTGGAAACTTAAGACAGAGATGATATGTTGAGGCGACGGCGCACATCGAGTTAAGCCAAGGAGTTCCCATTATCACATTGTAAATTTTCGGGTTGTCCTAGACTGCAAACTCAACTATTTTAGTCACACCTCCCGCACTTACAGGAAGCTTGACCGTGCCGAGTGTCATCGTCGTCTCACCATTGAATCCGGTCAATGGCTTAGGATAGGATTCGACTTGTGCGAGGTCAATTTCCATACGCTTCAGAGCGTCAATGAAAATGATGTCAACTGTGCTCCCAGTGTCGATTAAAACACGACCCGTGTCCCATCCTGCGATGGAGAGTCGGATGACAAGCGGGTCGTCATGAGGTTTGTCAATGTCATCGACTTCATTCTCTTCGAACTGGATGACATCATTCGGGAACTTCGACGGTACGGGTTTGTTCGCCCCTACCTTCGCTCTTCTCTGATAGGCTTTGATCGACGAGACGGTGTTAGAGCAGTAGCGCGAGCCGCCCATGATCATGTTGCAGATTTTCTGTTTCGAGGCGCTCCGGCCAACATTACCGTTTCATCGGTCGAGGTGGGCCTCGTCGTTTCGTCGGTCTCGCTTATTATTCATGTTGTCTCCCGACGGGCCGTACCCTTCTCTTGCATCGTCGAACTGTTCGAGCTGAAAATCGTTAACATTGATGTTTCCTCTGAGTTCGCCGGCGGCCAACTTTGCTGCGAGTCGCATGCCGAGGACTCTGCAATTAGCCGTCGAGTGTCCCTCCATCTTATGCAAGTCGCAATAAGCCGACTCCTCATACTGCGATATTCTCGACCAAGTGTTGCCGCTAGCGCGACCAGGGGCGCCTCTTCCGCGGCCTCACCCTCTTCCTCGACCGTAGCCGGGCGAGTCCACCTGGTAGTTATGGGCCCCCTTGAAACCTCCTTCATGTTGTACGAAATTGCCCGGCTTCTTCTTTGTCGCGACTGGGACTTCTTGCGGACTAGGATTCCTGGCCTTTCCATGCTTCTGGCTCAGGACTTTGGTTTCATCTTCGCTTCTTGCGAAGCCATTAGCGCGATGAAGCGCATCTTGAATTGACGAGGGCTCGTTAATTGTCATCTCCTTTCGGAAATCCGATTTGTACCACAGAGCTTTTTGCAGGGCACTTAGGGCGGATTGGTCGTCGATCCCTTTTACTTGAATAAGCATCGCTTTGAAGCGTTCAATGAAAACTCCCAAGGGCTCGCCGGCCGCTTGTGTTATAGTATAAAGGTCCGCCTCCGATGACCTGCGTTTGATTAGGACGGAATACTGCTTTAGGAAGGCCTCGGAGAGTTGGGCGAAGCTGCCGATAGAGTTCCTTTTCATTCCCGCGAACCAATAGAGGGTCGCCCCTTGGAGATGCTCCACGAAGAGGAGGCAGCAACCAACATTGATTTCGTCGAGCCTGAAATTATCTCGCCCCATTGCGATTGAGAATGCTCTAATATGCTCTGTGGGGTCGCCCTTTCCCTCGTAGATAGGAATCTTGAGCTTCCATGGGTCAGATAAACGCGCCTTTATTATTTGCTCGGTAAAAGGAGTAGTGTTCCGGCGCCTTGCTGGTTGCGCGATGGACCTGTGACCTCATATCATTGAGATCGCGAGTGTTCTGCTGCAAGACGGCTCAGAGCTCGTCCATTTCCGTTCGCTGCGAGGTTACCGCTCTGCGAGTGGCCGGGGCTTCGGCTTGCTCCATCCATCGCATATTTTCGGCGACTTTGTCCTCATCCCGACTTTGGATTCGACTGGTTGGTCGAGTGGCTCGGAATTCACGCCCTTCCGAATCGTTTGCGACTGCAATTATACCACCAGTTGCACCTGCGACGAGGACCGTCCCGTCTCTGAGTGGTGTTGGCGTTTGGTCTTCGCGAGCCCTGCAAGCTGAAGGCGAGGTCGCCGGGGAGAAGTTGAGAGCGACGGGTGCGACGCGAAGCGCGGCACCTTGGGGAAGTCCTTGAGAATGACGGACTGTCGATAAGGCCTTGATTTCAGCGGTCAGGTTGCTGTTGATAGTTTTTTGGTTTTGCGACTGCTGGAGCAACTGCGCAAGCATTGCTTTGAGCTGATCAAAAGCTGCTGGCGTGGCAGGGTCGGCCGAATTGGTATTTGCGGTTGCCAGGCTTCCCATTGGGGCAGGTATGCCTGCTACTGCTTCCAGTGCGGACTGGTCGATTACGCTGGTTTGACCGTCCACAATGGGGTTGCTCGGACCCGAAATACTGTCGGCTCCAGGAGATTGCGGGTTCGTTATCGTCATCTTAGCGAGTTTGCATAAGTGTTTGTTTCGTGTAGGAAGCTAGTTGCGAGTAGCCCTCCCCTCCTTCTAGCGCCAAATTGTGCGTACTGGAATTTACACACAATAGAAATTGTGAAGATTCTTCGAAATTGAGCTTCTTTATGGTTTCAAACACTTAGACAGATTTAGAATTAGATTATGAATTAGGTTTCTTAGTTTGTTCTTCATTCTCAAGATTAGAGCTGTAAACAGTGTTTTTATAAGAAATTTCGGATCCCTCACATGTGAGGGGGTACATGCTTATTTATAGACAAAATAGAGCGGTTCGGATGAACAGTGTTGGGCTTTTGACGGGCTTCCGTCTTCTGGGCTTGACCGATGAACTGATTTGATGAAAACGACGTCGTTTAGGTTTATCGACTTTTCTAGGGGGGATCCGACCCCTACAACACTCATTGAATTCATGAATTAAAGCATAGCATGAGAAACAATGTTTTTCTAATCTCTCATATACGAACTCAACCGGTAACTCTTTTCCGCCTCGGAGCTGGACTGCATTCTTCATTACTAGCGGTTTTAGCGCATTCGTCTTGACTTGAACACGTCCTTCTTTGATGTCTTGAGCTAGATACTTACCTATTGCTCCTCCAATGGCTGATATGTTGTTGGGACTCCAATACTGCGTCGGAAGATATTGATTGTGATCCAGAATGGAATCTCACATGGGAAAGACGTAGAAGTCGAGGGTTCCCATCTTTGTAAGACTAACATCCAACGTTTGTAGTGGAAGGGTGCTCTGCGTAGAACCGAGAGAAGTTCGTCTTCCGTATGGAACCAAAATTGAAAATGTTCCCTACCTAGAACTTTTCCTTCAATTCTTCCCGTAAGACCCCAAATTTGGGGTAAGAAAGTTATGACCGCTGCCGGACTTTGAGTTTTCAGATGTAGTACTCTTCCGATAAGAGTTAATTTGTTGTCTTCGATGAGATCTTTATTTTCATCATCGGGCAGGAGGATGGGTGGTGCTCGAATCCATTGTCTAGATCCCGCAATAGCTTTACCCTTCTCCTCTCTGGTAAAATGATGGCTTTTCATTACGGGGAAGCCGTATGTCAAGATAGCACAAGGCTAAAAACGAGAACAATGGTGTAGATCTGGGATTATGAAATCATATTGCACGAGAAAATTGAAATAAAGGCTGTATAGAAACAGTAGCGAGTACTCCTAGCAGAGGTATGATCTCCGGGAGAGTAGAGGATGTCGCGAAGAAGCGATCTAAGGTAGAACGTGATGATGACAACAAAACCCTAATGGAGTCGTCTCAGAGCAAAACCCTAGAAGAGTCGCACAACCGATACCTGAATGCATATACCTAATTTAAACAGTTTACTAAATAACCATGTATACATTTTCTTATAAAGTTTTTAGAGTCGAATCTTCAATCTAAACACTAATGTAATGACATAATCTACTATAAAAAGTAGAAGGGATCTCTTAATGTCTTGCCAAATCAGCGCTTACAAGATCTCTCAATTAGGGAATGATATGTAAATATTATAGACTATATCTCTAGATATGTTAACATTCCTTATTTCATGTTTTCTACGGCTTTCGTCTTATGTATATAAATATACTCTTGTATCATAATGAATAAAAGAAACACATTCTCTTCAACCTTTTACATGGTAAAAAATAAAAACCAAAGAAGATTGCGGCGGAAGGCAGCTATGACCAGACCTAAAAACGATTATGGAGAAACGAAGAAGCAGATCGCGGAGGGCGGCGGAGGTGCAACGAAAGCCACAGACAACACTATGTTATCACCGTTTTACCTCCATCCCTCGGATGGACCCAAAAATCTAATAACTACGATTCAATTGGGGAGAGAAAACTACGAAGATATGGGCGAAGCATTTGCAGAATGCCTTGCAAACTAAAAGAAAGTTAGGATTTATTGATGGAACGTTGGTAAAGCCGGAAAATGAAGAAGATCTCGAACAGTGGGAAGTTGTGAACTCCATGCTTATTGCTTGGATAATGGATACTATTGAGCCTATGCTCTAAACATCAATATCAATGGTGGATGAAGTCATGGTTTTATGGGATGAGTTAAAATTACAGTTCTCGGCAGGTAATGGACCACGTATAAGCGAACAACAAGCTGACATCGCTAATTTTAAACAGAATGAAGATTCTGTAATGGTGTACTATGGAAAGTTGAAGAAGATGTGGGATGAATTAGCGATTTATAAGCCGATAAAGACATGTAGTTGTGGCGAGATGGCGGCTCAGTTAGAAGAAGACCGTAACGAAGAAAAAAGAAATACATTCTTGAATGGTTTGGATGTTACAAGATTTGGGACTGTGCGCTCTACAAATACTAGTTTAGGGCCACTTCCTAAGCTTTCTCAAGTTTATCAGAGGATCGTTCGTGAGGAGCGACAGCAAACAATGACTCGTAATAAGGAGGTAACTTCTGAGGTTGTGGGTTTTGCAGTAAACGCTGGAAATTGGGGATACTCCTCGACTTATCAACAACAAGAAAAAGATGTGACTTGCCCACATTGTGGAAAGTATGGGCATGCAAAGGCTGACTGTTTCCAAGTCTTTAGTTTTTCGGAATGGTGGGGAGAACGAGGCCGTGATTTTAATGAAAGAGGCAGACGACGCGGACGTTTTGGTCGAGGTGTTTGGATGTGTGAATGTCGTTGATGGGATACAAGCCAACATTGTTGGTGGTGTACAAGCTAACTCTTCACATAAAGTTGATTACTACAATCGTCTATCGTTACCGCAACTAAATGATGATCAGTTGACGGCGCTCATGAGTCTTCTATCTTCTCGAAAATCTGAGACAAGTGAGAAGTTACATGGTAAGACAAATCACAGTGACTTCATTATTGATACGGGTGCATCACAACATATGACTTGGAATCTAGATATGTTGTGTAACGTGATCGACACAAACCCATGTATTATTGGATTGCCTGACGGAGATCATGTGATAGCTCACAATCAAGGAGATTTTTGTTTGGGTGGTGATTTATGGTTACGTGGAGTATTGTACTCCAAGGATTGAACGTGTTCATTGATATCAGTTGCAACATTACTCAAGCTTTGTAAGGGATGTTTTATGTTTACTGATGAGTTATGTGTTTTACAAGACCGTGTTACGAAGATGGTGATGGTAGTTGGTGGAGAGTGTGGGGATGTCTACGTACTGAGAGGAGTGATCGGTGGGCATATACACAAGACCGTAAGCACTTCGAGTTCATGGGATTTATTGGCATCGTCGCCATGGTTATCCTTTGAGTCGTGTTATTTCTTATTTATCGAGTAATTTAGATGTTGGGAAACAAATGAGTTCCGAAACTATTTGTGATATTTGTTTACGAGCGAAACAGATCCGAGATTGTTTTAATGAGAGTTTAAATAAAGCTGTTGGAATTTTTGAATTAATTCACTGTGATCTTTGGGGTCTAATCGAGTTTTATCTACTTCTAGTGCTGCGTATTTTCTTATGATTGTCGATGATTATTCACGAGCTCTTTGGGTTTATTTGTTGTGTGCAAAGAGTGAAGTTGCAGTGACTCTAAAGAATTTTTTCAAGATGGTTGAACGTCAATTTGAAAAACAGGTCAAAGTGGTGAGTAGCGACAATGGTGGAGAATTTATGTCTATGCGTTCCTAATTTGCTACTGAAGGAATTTTACATCAAACATCATGTGTGTATACACCTCAGGAAATTGGGAGGGTTGAGAAAAAGCATAGACATATACTTAATGTTTCTCGGTCGTTGATGTTTCAAGCAAGTGCTCCTATTAAGTTTTGGGGTGAGAGTGTTCTTACAGCATGCCACTTCATTAATCAAACTCCATCTAGTATTCTTCAAGGAAAGACACCGAATGATATGTTGTATGGTGTGGCGCATAATTTTAAGTTATTAAAAGTCTTTGGTAGCTTGTGTTTTGCACGTAAGATTTCTAGAGATAAAGATAAATTTGGCGAGAGAAGTCGACGTTGTGTGTTTATGGGTTATCCATTTGGAACGAAAGGCTGGCGAGTTTTTGATTTGGAAGCAAATGAGGTTTTTGTATCGCGAGATGTCGTATGTCAAGAATCCGAGTTTCATTTCAAGGTTGAATCATCTGAGTGCTCGGATTTAAAACTCATTCAACCATCGTCGATCTCAAATGATGATGATGATGATATGTTTCTGGATCGTATAGATCAATTAGACGAAAGGGGGAGTATACAAGTAGATGGAGTTGCGCCAACACCAACCAATGTTGAGATAGTTCGACATGTTACTAGAGATGTGGTTGAGATAAATGAGAACTCTAATGATGTTTTATCTAGTCGTCATGACGATATGATTTAGCGGAATGTGATGACTAACAATGATGAGACTCATCTTCAAGAAGTAGTACAATTGCGACGTAGTGAACGAGAAAGGAAGCTACCAAGTTATCTCCATGATTATGTACTGCACACCACACCACTCTCACCAGATCACTCTTTGTCACCATCTTCGACTCAAGGTACGGTCTTATACCCCATTTCGAATTATGTATCATGTACCAAATTTTATGCCACGCAGAGAGCGTTTTTTTGCTGCGGTTATAGAGGCATGCGAACCAACATCGTATGCGAAAGCGGAGTGGCATGTTCTTCGGCGGAAGTGGGGTATCGTGCTAACACGAGAATTCAAGTGGAATCGAGAGCTTTTATTATGTTTTGGTGGGTCTCATGAGCAAGCTATCCATTTGTATTGCGACAATAAGGCGGCTTTGCATATTCCCACCAACCCGATGTTTCATGAGCGGACAAAACATATTGAACGTGAATGTCATTTTATTCGGAATGAGATTCAAAATGGATCAATTACGGCTTCACACCTTCGTACAACGGAACAACTTGCGGATATATTTACCAAGGCATTGGGATTAGAACAATTTACCTATTTATGTTTCAAGTTGGGCATTCAAGATCTTCATGCTCCAACTTGAGGGGGAGTATTAAAAAATGATATGTAAATATTATAGACTATATCTCTAGATATGTTAACATTCCTTATTTCATGTATTCTAGGGCTTTCATAGTATGTATATATATTCTTGTATCATAATGAATAAAGGAAACACATTCTCTTCAACCTTTTACTCTCTCAAGGGGACATGTTTCTTCATTTTTCAAAAAAAATTTCACCGTTCTATCTTTTCATCTTCCTCGTACGTCGGACTTGGACTCTTAACATTTCTTTTTCTCTTCAAAACCAAAAGCTTCTTCCACTTCAAGTAGCACAAAATCTGTTATTATTGTTCTTAATTATATCATCTTCACGTCACGTATATATCAAATATGTCAAATTCACAATAATACCTCACACAACATAACATAACTTAAATAAAAAAAAACTTTTATAATGATAATTTTCTGTTTTTCCAATTTTCGTTTTGTACAATATCCCATTTGCTATAATGAAAATTTATTATATTTTTTTAATAAAATGTTATCTCTATATAATTATTGAATATGTAACACAAAAACCTTATTGATTTCATTTTGATGGTTTTTCCAAAGCTTTTGTTTGATGATGAAAAATATGTTGGCCTAAAAAAATAAATTATACCAAGGTTAATGGATACGAAAAGTCATTTAAATCCATGTAATTCCATTTGATTGATTCATCACAATCTATTTATTAGATTTTGAAATCCACTTAAATCCTTTTAATTAGATTTTAAAATCAATGAATTAATAAAAGATTTCTAAATCCACAAGAATTTTCAAATCCATTAAATTTCAAGAACCAATAACCCCCACAAAGCCTTTACCAATCATGTTGTAGCTTTCTTCCTAAACATACATCCTTGTTTTTAATTTTTACCAATCATGATATAGCTTTCTTTTTAAAGTTAAAGCCTAAAGAAAAAAAAACTTTTTTTTTTGCTGTAACAAGTCAAAAACCTAAAGCCTTATTTTTTTGTTGTAGCTGTATATTTTTTTGTTGGAGATTTTTTTCTGTAGATTTAAAAGCCATAGCTTTAATATTTTAGATGTAATTCTAAATAAAACATGATTACTAATATACAATACATGATGTAGTTGTAGTTTAATTAGTTTATGCACATAAAATTGTTATAATTTAGAAATTTATTGCTACTTTTAACATATAAAATTGCTACTTTTAACTAAATTTATTTTATATGTTGTTTAATATAGCAATAAATTTCTAAATTATAATAATTTTTATCTACATGAACTAATTAAACTCAAACTACATCATATATTGTATATTTACCAATCATGTATTATTTTAAAATATTTAATGTTAAAAACTTACAGCTACAGCTTCTAAATCTACAGCAAAAAAAATCTACAGCAAAAATACTTACAACAAAAGTTCTACATGAAAATTTTTAAAACTACAGCCGAACCAATCACCCCCAATATATAGGATATGAAACTTTTTCCTCTTTTTCTTTTCTTTTCATACTATTAAAAAAAGGTCAAACACAAATGACGCCACGTGAGAATCATATGGAGAAGGTTGGCCAACTATTATTGTAAAGATAGATTATGCAATGGTTTTTTATTTATTTTAGTCAAGTATTTTCAAACGATTTTGTTAACCTTGGCCATTCTCTATCTTTGAAAAACAAATTCCAAAAAGCTTTATTTGTGTGTGAGTGCTGAAAAATTTAGACAAAAATATTTCAACTCTTGAGGTGTGAGTCTGAAACAACTCTATCAAATGATGTTGTGGAGTGGTCTCTCGACTTCAGAGGCAAGCCATCCGTCAGATCCTCTGCTTCATCATTGGTGCTCAAGTGTCGGAGAAATTTGCCTAATTCAGTATCGCTTCAAAAATGATAACCTACTTAACAGGGCCATTTGAGGAGTCCACGGCTGATGCGGCAAAAAATGTCAGCCTCTGAAAAACTACCTAACAAACACTTCAACAGAGAAAAAGCTAAGCCCATACGTATAAATACAAAGCATGGAAGCAGTATATTGCTTTGAAGCTAATTTCAAAAATTATATAAAACTTTTAAGAAAAAAAATACCTAGCAAACACTTCAATAGAGAAGTATGTAAATGTACATTTGCGTTATGTAATCTTGAGAGGCTTTCGAGATTGAAAGGAATCAACGATTTAAAAAACCTACATTTAATTTGCAAGTCACAACAAAGAAATGTAGAAAAGGCAGCATTATTATTAGCAAGTAGAGACCTTTTCTGGGTTAAATCACAAAAAATATTGTTGCATTTGATCTTTTACTTGACGTATATTTATATATATATATATATATATATATATATATATATAAAAGAATAACTCAAATAACCTTAGAAAGTTCACTAATAACTCAAATAACCTTGTAGAGATGAGACTATGTGAAAAGTCTTTTAAATCTTATGTGAAACTTTTTATTACAGAATTGTCATTGAAAAAAAAAAATTAGGTTTTTGTTACTGTTCATCTTCTCACCGAATAAAACTGTTTTTTTTTTTTTTTTTCATTCGTTCGACGGGAAAGAAAAGGAGGAGGAGGAGGAAGGAGAAAATCGACGGCGGAGGAAGAGGAAGGAGATCGGATTTCCTCCGCCGTTCACCACATGGAGAAGATGAATCATAGTCTCAGGTACGTGGTTCCCACGAGCTCATGGCTTCGCAGATTTCAATGCTCTTCTTCTCTCGCTCCTCTCTCTTTGCGACCGAGCTCTTCCCGGCGAAAAGTTCTTCGGCCGTATCACTCGCCGCAAAGGCAGCTATGCAGAGGTTTCAATGAAAAAGTCTCAATTTTTCTTCAATTTATGACTTCTCTTGATGTGTTAATCTTCTGGGTTTTGCCTAATTGCTCAGAAATGTGAACAAAGGCGGAGGTTTCGGAGGTGGTGGCAAAAGAAGCGGAGGTCAGCGATGGTGGTAGTTTAATTTG
Organism: Draba incana; assembly: GCA_963576765.1. Lineage (NCBI taxonomy): Eukaryota > Viridiplantae > Streptophyta > Magnoliopsida > Brassicales > Brassicaceae > Draba > Draba incana. The sequence goes on from OY755216.1 coordinate 11,240,642, forward strand.
GTAGAAAATTTGTTCTGTCATGGTAGATTTATTTTAGTTTGATGATAGACTTATTTTTATTTGATGGTAGATTTATTTTAGTTTGATGATAGACTTATTTTAGTTTGATGGTAGATTTATTTTAGTTTGATGATAGACTTATTTTAGTTTGATGGCATGATAGATTTATTTTTATTTGATGATAGACTTATTTTTATTTGATGTAGATTTGTTTTTCTTTGCTGGTAGATTTATTCTGGTGGACGTGGAGGTTTCGGAGGTGGTGGCGAAAGAAGCGGAGATCAGCGGTGGTGGTTGTTTAATTTGGTAGAAAATTTGTTCTGTCATGGTAGATTTATTTTAGTTTGATGATAGACTTATTTTAGTTTGATGGTAGATTTATTTTAGTTTGATGATAGACTTATTTTAGTTTGATGGCATGATAGATTTATTTTTATTTGATGATAGACTTATTTTTATTTGATGGTAGATTTATTTTAGTTTGATGGTAGATTTGTTTTTCTTTGCTGGTAGATTTATTTTGGTGAACATGGAGGTTTCAGAGGTGATGGCGGAGAGACTTGAGGTTTAAAGGCGGTTCTTCTGGGTCGAAACCAAGCCGGTCTTGAACATCGTAGAATTGAATCGCCGTGTGAGCAAAAGTCTTCAGTGTTGATAGATTTATTTTTATTTGATGGTAGATTTATTTTAGTTTGATGGTAGATTTGTTTTTCTTTGCTAGTAGATTTATTCTGGTGGACGTGGAGGTTTCGGAGGGGGTGGCGAAAGAAGCGGAGGTCAGCGGTGGTGGTAGTTTAATTTGGTAGAAAACTTGTTCTGTCATGGTAGATTTATTTTAGTTTGATGATAGACTTATTTTAGTTTGATAGTAGATTTATTTTAGTTTGATGATAGACTTATTTTAGTTTGATGGCATGATAGATTTATTTTTATTTGATGATAGACTTATTTTTATTTGATGGTAGATTTATTGTAGTTTGATGGTAGATTTGTTTTTCTTTGCTGGTAGATTTATTTTGGTGAACATGGAGGTTTCAGAGGTGGTGGCGGAGAGACTTGAGGTTTAACGGCGGTTCTTCTGGGTCGAAACTAAGCCGGTCTTGAACATCGTAGAATTGAATCGCTGTATTTTTATTTGATTATAGACTTATTTTTATTTGATGGTAGATTTATTCTCTGTTCAATGGTATGGTAGATTTATTTTTCTTTGATGGTAGATTTGTTTTTCTTTGATGATAGATTTATTCTCTGTTCAATGTAATGAAATGACAGAATTTATGTACTCTAGAAATTTTCTCGCTATATAATATGTTTCCAAATGCCTTTAGCATCAATTATTATAACATTAAAACAGGAAAAACAAGTTAAAATTGAAAAAGTACACATAATAATAGACATATATTTAAGCTTCACTAGTGGTATGATTATGATCGTATTGACAACAATTAGAACACTTGTGTTCTTTCCTTGGCTGGTATCACTCCATCTCAGTCTCCAATGCACTTTTTATCCATGAGTCAGATAATAAGTCTACTACAACATTATTTAAAGAACCTAAGTCAGATAATAAGTCTACCACAACATTATTCAAAGAACCTAAGTCAAATAATAAGTCTACCGCCACATTGTTTAAAGAACCTAAATCAAATAACAAGTCAACCACAACAGTGTTTAAAGAAGCTAAGTCAAATAACAAATCTACCACTACATTGTTTAAAGAGCCAAAGTCAGATAACAAGTCTACCACAACATTGTTGTTTGAAAAACCTAAGTCACATAACAAGTCTACCACAAAATTGTTGTTCGAAGAACCTAAGTCACATAACAAATCTACCGCCACAGGGTTGTTAGAATAACCTAGGTCAGATAACAAGTCTACCATAACATCGTTGTTTGAATAATTATGTCAGATAACAAATCTACCACAACTATATGAACAACCATCGTCGGATAATAAGTCTACCACAACTATATGACAACCATCTCCGGATAATAAGTCTACCACAACTATATGAACCTATGTCAGAAAACAAGTCTACCACAACTATATGAACCTATGTCAGAAAACAAGTCTACCACAACTATATGAACAACCATCGTCGGATAATAAGTCTACCACAACTATATAAACCTATGTCAGAAAACAAGTCTATCACAACTATATGACAACCATCTCCGGATAATAAGTCTACCACAACTATATAAACCTATGTCAGAAAACAAGTCTATCACAACTATATGAACAACCATCGTCGGAAAACAAGTCCACCACAACTATATGACAACCATCTCCGGATAATAAGTCTACCACAACTATATGAACCTATGTCTGAAAACAAGTCTACCACAACTATATGAACAACCATCGTCGTATAATAAGTCTACCACAACTATATGACAACCATCTCCGGATAATAAGTCTATCACAACTGTATGAACCATCGTCGGAAAACAAGTACTCTATCACAACCATATGAACAACCATCGTCGATAATAAGTCTACCACAACTATATGACAACCATCTCCGGATAATAAGTCTACCATCCGAAAAACAAATCTACCATCCGAAAAACAAATCTACCATAAGGTAAACAGAAAAAATAAGTCTACCAATGTTTTTTGGGAAATCGTTCCAGTAAAACAGAAAAAGATGCAATAAGTCTATCGTCAAAACTATTAAATCTACCAATTAGTATAAATCTACCACCACTAAAAATAAGTCTATCACTTCAGTCAACTAGTATAAATCTATCACCACAATAATAAGTCTACCAGTCGCAAAATAAATCTATCACGAAAATTTAACTCTATCGTTAAAGGAAATAAATCTATCAATCTTCGGAAATAAATCTACCAAACACAAAATAAGTCTACCGCTCCAAAATAAATCTATCACTGAAAATATTAAATCTACCAATCACTCTAATAAGTCTACCATTCGGAAACAAATCTACCATCAAGGGGACAAATAAGTCTACCGTTCATAAATAAGTCTACCGCTCAAAAAATAAGTCTATCGCTCAAAAAATAAGTCTACCGGTCGTAAATAAGTCTACCATCACAGAATGGTAGACTTATTTTCCATGGCGGGAACTTTTCCCGCCAATTCATTAATGGCAGTTTCGTAAATACGTTTTTTGTTATCAAGGCAAATAAGGGTAAAACGGGCAAAAATTCTCGAAAACACAACTTTTTGAGGAGAAGGTTGTTTTAGTGCAAAACCAACTTTCCAAGGTTATTTGAGTAAACCTCCCTATATATATATATATATATATTCATAATTTTTATATGATGTAAGAAGTTTGTTAGTGTAGTTATACAAACATGTAACAAACGAAACATATATAGATTTGTGAGGAAGAAATTATATCAAAAGGAAAGTTTGATTAAACCTGAACATATTTAAGACTCACTTTCTTGTTGTTTCTTGCTCCTCTTTTCACACTGATGAAAATGGGTATTAGCATCAACAAAAACAATGAGCAAAACGTGTCACTGTCACTTCACTTGTTCAATTAATTAACTTGGATAATAACTCTATTGTTTCGGTGATTCCATCAGTTTTGAGGTTTGCTCACTCAATTCTACAACAGATCGATTACATAATGGTGAGATAGTGTAATGCAGAAAAAGAAATAGACATCTCTCTATCTCCAATGAAAAATGAGAGGTACTTGCTTCTAATACTTGCTTTTATAACTGAGGCTTGTGGCCCAGTGGTAAAGGGGTTGCAGCTGTAACTACCGCCACCCGGGTTCGAGTCTCGGCCACCGGGGAATTAATATTTGGGCATCGCCGGCGATACAGATTAGTCTCTTGGGCCTAGAAAGCCTTTGGGGAAACTGTGTATAATTCAAAAAAAAAAAATACTTGCTTTTATTTGATATCACTCCAATTCTTTTTGAAATCTTTTTGCGAATTTAATATCTTTTTAAATATTCTCGTTCTCCACCAACTGCTCAGTTGTCGTTTACTCTATTGTCGGGGCATAAAGAAGATTGGCGGCCTCTCAAACAAAGTTAATGTTTTTGGAATTGAGAGATTGAAAGAATTGAAAAAACCTAAGCCTAACCCTAAACCCAAAAGAAAGAGTTTGAACATTTATGAAAACAATAAAATAACTAACGGTTGTTTTACGAAGGTGGGAGAGATCGTAGAGATCTGGTACAGGATTTTTTTTCCTTATAAAGAACGTGCTTTTTGTTTTTTAACAAATTTAAAATTGTTATAAATCATAGTGGATTGTCATAACTAGTTCTGGTCCGTTTACGGCCCATTAACACTTAGTCTTTAGGCCGGTTTAATGAATCCTAGTTGAATTAGGATTTTCCTTTTATGTACTTTCCTTTTCCCATTAGGAAAAGGAATTTTCCTTTTCTCTCTTGTAATAATCCTATATAAAGGATCTTATGATTAATGAATAAACACAATCTTCCCCATTCGTTCTCTTGATTCACAACACGTTATCAGCACGAGTTGCTCCCTAAACCCTAAAAACACAAAAAACGCGATTACTGTTCATCGTTACTATTCATCGTACTGTTCATCGCGTACTGTTCATCGCGCACTATTCATCGCGCACTGTTCATCGACGATTACTGTTCATCGCGCACTATTCATCGCGCACTGTTCATCGACGATTACTGTTCATCGACGATTACTGTTCATCCGGCGTTACTGTTCAAATCATAGTTCATACAGCCTTTAAGGTTACGGCGAACTAGAAGAAAGTTCATACAGCCTATCAACGGTTACGACGAACTAGAAGACTCACGGAGGTTAAGGTAAACAATAAGAAACCCTAATCTAAAGAACCTAGATTCATGATAATCTTAGAAACCCTAATCTAAATCATGCTTGTTATTGTTATTGCTTGCTTGATTGTGTTTATTGATTCATGATTCGTAATCACTTGAAACCCTAACTTGAAACCCTAACCTAATTCAATTAAAATCCAAACCGATTGCATGATCTGTACCCGTGTCGATCGACACTAGTTTTATGTCGATCGACACGTAAACTTCTGCCTGAATTTGTTGTTTGAATTAAACTGTGTCGATCGACACAAATCACCCGTCGATCGACAGTAAACACTCTGTCCAAATTTGGTTGCATATTTATTTGAACTCGTTTGTTTGTTTGCTTGTTTGGATTGATTCGTTGATTGATAAACATGAAACTGAAACTGATTGCATCATATAGACATAACATGCTTGATTAAAATCCGGTCATATCATCATACGGTTTAGAATTTGAATACTAGGCTTGCATCATGAGCATATAAAAACATTATGTTAGGTTGTTAAACATAAAAATCTGGTTTCATAAGCATCATGCATCCGTACCCGTTTATATAAGCACCCATGACCTATTTTGCATCATATGCATAAACTTTAAAATCTTATAGTTCTTAGAGAATAGGATGAATGTTTTCAGATGTCGAAAATCAACAATTTGGATTATGCTGCCCTCAATCTCTCTGGAGACAATTACTTACAGTGGGCGTTGGATACTAAGATAAATCTAAAGTCTAAAGGACTTGGCGAATGTATCATTGAGGATAATAATGAGAATGAAAGGAATCGATACAGAACGATATCGATCATTCGTCATCATCTTGTTGAGGGTCTCAAGGATCAATACCTAACCATTGAGAACCCTTTGGACCTTTGGAAAGAATTAAAGATAAGATATGACCACCATAGAACGGTGTTGTTACCAAAGGCCAATTATGATTGGAGGAATCTCAGGTTCCAGGACTTCAAGTCCGTGGAAGAATATAACTCGGCTATGTTCAGAATAGTTTCTCAATTGAGACTATGTGGTGAGAAGGTAACTGAGAAAGACATGTTGGAAAAGACCTTCTCCACCTTTCACACTAATAACGTGTTACTTCAACAGCAATACCGTGAAAGAGGTTTTGAGACATACTCAAAGCTTATAGCATGTCTATTACTAGCCGAGGAGAATAATACACTGCTAATGAGAAACAGTGAGATGAGACCTCCTGGATCAGCCCCACTTCCTGAAGCGAATGTGGCCACAAATGAAAAGAAAGAAATTAACCACGTCCAAAGTGATTATAGACATCGTGGTCGTGGACGTGGGGGTAGATGGCAAGGACGTGGCCGTGGCCATTTTAATCCATACGGCCGAGGTCAGGGCCGAGGCCACGGATTCCATAACGATCATTCTAACCGCGGGCGAGGACGAGGACGCGGATACCAAACTGACTATGATCGTGATAACCGTGGTATTACTTCTCAACCACGAGAATCAAACCCAAAATCAGTTTGCCATCGATGTGGAATGAGTAATCATTGGGCTAAGACATGTAGGACTCCCAAGCATCTGGTTGAACTCTATCAAGAGAGCCTTAAAGGGAAGAATCCAGAAACTCATATGATCCAGCATGATAATGAAGGAGATTTCGATCATGAGCAAGATGACTTGATGAATTTTGAAACCTCAGATATACTTAAGTGATTGATTTTGATTTTCTGTTTTGGTGTTTTGTGTTTTGCTTGTTTTACGTTTTACACTTTATACTTTGGTTTTGTGTTATTGCTTTCTATTAAACTTTATGGAATGAAAGAGTGTTATTTAAAAGTATTTATTGTTATCTCTTTTGAAGTATGAACGATATGGATGTGTTCATTGTGGATAGTGGATCAAGCCACTCGATATTAAGAGATAAGAGATACTTCATTGATCTTACACTTAAAAAGGCAAATGTAACCACAATTGCGGGTATAGCAAATTTAATTGAAGGCCACGGTCAAGCCCATATTTTATTACCTAAGGGCACGCATCTAGAAATTTCTAATGCGTTATATTCACCTAGTTCAAAGAGAAGTCTATTGAGCTTTAAAGACATTCGAATGAATGGTCTTCATGTTGAAACTAAGGACGAGAATAACAAAGAATTCCTTCAAATCTTTGAAACCGTCCATGGCTATAAGAAAGTCCTAGAGACTATACCTGCCATTTCTGTGGGCCTTTATTGTGCTAAGATCGGAATGATAGAAGCAAATGCTATGGTAAACAAAGAGTTTACTGAGAATTTCACTTTTTGGCATAACCGGCTTGGCCATCCCGGTGCTAACATGATGCGAAAGATATTAGCAAGTACTAATGGGCACACCTTGAAAGAAAGGAGAGTTATCCCAAAGAATCTCACGTGTGAAGCATGTTCACTAGGGAAACTCATTACTAGGCCATCACCAATCAAAGTAACTAAGGAAACGATAAATTTTCTGGAAAGAATTCAAGGAGACATATGCGGACCAATACACCCACCTTGTGGGACGTTTAGATATTTTATGGTCCTTATTGATGCATCCACGAGATGGTCACATGTCTGCCTATTATCAACTAGAAATGTGGCATTTGCAAGATTGCTTGCCCAGCTCATACGTTTAAGAGCACACTTTCCAGATTTTCCTTTAAAGACTATACGTCTTGACAATGCTGGTGAATTTACGTCCCAAGCGTTTAACGATTATTGTATGTCCATGGGGGTAAGTGTTGAATATTCTGTGGCACATGTACATACACAAAACGGTTTGGCTGAATCGTTTATTAAACGCATACAGTTGATTGCTAGACCGTTGCTAATGAGATCAAAACTCCCGGTCTCAGCTTGGGGACATGCAGTTTTACATGCAGCAGAGCTAATTCGTATCAGGCCATCTAGTGAACATAAATATTCCCCATCACAGTTAATAACGGGTCAAGAGCCAGACATATCCCATCTTAAAACATTCGGATGTTCCGTTTATGTGCCTATTGCACCACCACAGAGAACAAAGATGGGACCTCAAAGGAGGATGGGGATATATGTTGGATATGGTTCTCCTACTATCATTAAGTACCTTGAGCCAACCACGGGTGATTTGTTTAAGGCCAGGTACGCAGATTGTCATTTTGACGAATCTGTCTATCCAACATTAGGAGGAGATAACAGACTGGTAAAGGAAATTATATGGAATCAAACGTCCTTAAAATGGCAAGATCCTCGGACTCAAGAATGTGAATTAGAAGTCCAAAAGATTATACATTTACAAAAGCTAGCTAATCAATTGCCAGATTCCTTTGCTGACCCGAAAAGAGTAACTAAGTCTTACATACCAGCTGTTAATGCACCGATTAGAATTGATGTTCAAGAGGGACACAATCAAGTTGCTACAGAATCTAAACCACACTCAAAACGTGGCCGGCCAATAGGTTCCAAAGATAAGAATCCTCGGAAAAGAAAGAAAGGTGCTGAAATCGTGGTTGAGGAATCTGATGGAACCCCAGACATAACTGAACCGATAGTTCCAAGCAATGAGACTCGGGACGCCGAGTTTCATGGTTCTGACGTTCCTGAAAATAATGAGATCTCAATGAATTATGTTATGTCTGGAATACAATGGAATAGAAAGTGTGTGGAAATCGATGATATATTTGCTTTTAAGGTAGCACTTGAACTTATGGAGGATCTAGAACCCACGTCGATATATGAGTGCACTCAGAGTGAAAATTGGACTAAATGGAAAGAAGCTATAAACGTGGAGTTGAATTCTTTAAGGAAAAGGGATGTCTTTGGTCCAATAATTCGGACACCCTATGAGATTAAACCAGTTGGACATAAATGGGTCTTTGTGAGGAAAAGAAATGAACATGGTGAAATCGTGAGATATAAAGCACGGCTTGTTGCACAAGGATTCTCACAGAGACCAGGAATAGATTATGAGGAGACATACTCCCCTGTGGTGGATGCTACAACTTTTAGATTTTTGATAAGTCTGGCTATAAGAGAAAAGTTGGATATGCGGTTAATGGACGTTGTAACTGCATACTTATATGGTCCACTGGATAATGAGATTTATATGAGATTACCAGAGGGTATTGAGCTCAAAGATAAGAAAGGTTCTCGAGAACAACACTGCATAAGGCTGAACAAATCCCTTTATGGACTGAAGCAAAGTGGGCGTATGTGGTACAATAGATTGAGTGAGTACTTAGTCAAAGAAGGCTATAAGAATGATCCCATCAGTCCATGTATTTTTATAAAAAAAAAAAAAAAAGTTTGCAAACAAAGGGTTTGTTATCATAGCAGTTTACGTGGATGATTTGAACATCCTTGGAACCCCTGGTGAAATCGTCCAAACAGTTGAATGCCTCAAGAAAGAATTTGAGATGAAAGACCTAGGCAAAACTAAGTTCTGTTTGGGATTGCAACTTGAGTACATAAATGATGGAATCCTTGTGCATCAAATGGCATATACTGAAAAGGTACTCAATCGTTTTAATATGGATCAATGTCACCCATTGTCCAGCCCAATGGTGGTGAGATCTCTTGATCTAGAAAAGGATCCGTTTGGTCCTAAGAGAGACTCTGAAGAAGTCCTTGGTCCCGAAGTGCCATATCTCAGTGCCATAGGAGCTTTAATGTATCTGGCAAGCCACACTAGGCCAGATATATGTTTTGCCGTGAATTTATTATCAAGATTTAGCTCATGTCCGACCCAAAGGCACTGGGACGGGATAAAACATATTCTTCGTTACCTACAAGGAACGAAAGACTTGGGTCTATTTTATACTAACCAATCTAAGGACGGTTTAGTTGGTTTTGCTGATGCAGGTTATCTTTCAGATCCTCATAATGCACGGTCCCAGACAGGTTATGTGTTTACTCATGGAGGAACTGCAATATCTTGGCGGTCAATGAAGCAGGCCATTGCAGCTACATCTTCTAATCATTCAGAGATATTGGCAATTCATGAGGCTAGTCGTGAGTGTGTTTGGTTAAGGCTGATGGCCCAGCACATAAGAGTGGATTGTGGAATGGCCGAAGGTAAGCAGGAATCGACGGTCTTGTTCGAGGACAATGCAGCGTGTATAGCTCAACTTAAGGATGGATACATCAAAGGTGATAGGACGAAGCACATTCTGCCAAAATTCTTTTTCACATCCGATCTACAGAAAGATGGAGAAATTTAAGTGCAACAAGTACGATCAAGTGAGAATTCAGCAGACCTATTCACCAAGTCACTTCCAACCTCAACGTTCAAGAAACTTACTTATCAGATTGGAATGCGTCGTTTGAAAGACTTGCAGTGAGGTTCAGAACAGGGGGAGTAATACGTGTTGTACTCTTTTTCCTTCACCACGATTTTGTCCCAAAATGGGTTTTACTTGGTAAGGTTTTAATGAGGCAACATCCAAAGCGTATTACAAGCCCATTAGAGTTATGACATCCAAGGGGGAGTGTTATAAATCATAGTGGATTGTCATAACTAGTTCTGGTCCGTTTACGGCCCATTAACACTTAGTCTTTAGGCCGGTTTAATGAATCCTAGTTGAATTAGGATTTTCCTTTTATGTACTTTCCTTTTCCCATTAGGAAAAGGAATTTTCCTTTTCTCTCTTGTAATAATCCTATATAAAGGATCTTATGATTAATGAATAAACACAATCTTCTCCATTCGTTCTCTTGATTCACAACAAAAATAGTATTTAAACCTATTCTTATTTTTGTTGGAAGAAATAGAAAAAATATTTTTAGATTTTTTTGCTAATATGTACTAATAGGTTTTTTTTTGGCTGACCAAATGTTGGTGAAGTGATATATACAAAGGATATTATTCCTTTTTTTTTATTTGAACAACTAATAGACATCTATATTGATGACATGTAATGTACTAATAGGATATTATTCCTTTTTTATCTTAAATATGTAGATAAAATCTGAAAAACATCCCTATGTTTTCTTAATTTTTCTCGCAGCCGTCTGCGCTTGACAATGTTCTACGTGGTCTTTGGGGATCTCATATTCATCAACCTCTTATATATATCTCCATATTATGAGTTTCTCGTCTTTCTCATCCACTCTTCGATAATCATAGGAGATTTTAGGTAAGATTTTTAGTTTTGGTAGATTCTATATAATTGATATATATATATATATATATATATATATATATATATATATATATTCATTGGGTATCGATTTTTGTTTACAATTCACCGATCTATGTACTCTATGTTTCTTTGGGCTATCTATTCGTCTTCTAAGTTTTTTTTTGTCGTTTCTTGTAATCATTGTAGCTAGTCTTCACCAACAACCGTTCTCACTACCATGTGGATTCATTTTCATAGCCCTTTAATAAATCTCCAGGTTCTTATTTTTCTCATAAACTCTTCGAAAAGTTAAGAGGAAAATTAAATTTTGGTAGATTTTGCTTCGAATGAGAGTGAATTATGTCTTATATCTTTACTCTTTAAGACAAAATTTTAACATTCAACCTTATCTTTCTTTTTTTAATGAAAAAGATAAAACGACACTTATTTTAAAGAAATTAAAAAAAAAATGGACAAAGTAGAATATCTTTTATCTTATCAATGATTTTGTTTAGATTTGTTGTTTAAAAAAATTCGACAGTTATTTTGAATGATAATTGTTTGCTTTTCTTGTTGAAATTCATCAAAACAAAAACATAAATTAGTTTAATTTCTTTGCTATACAACATGTTTTGTCAAACGTGTGTATATATATATATAATTATAAAATATTCATATAATCATACGAACTTGTAATTTGTAATTTTTGTCATAAACATTATAACTAGTAATACTATACAAACATAAATACTATACCACATATTTTTGTCATTATAATCTTTTAAATGATTTAAATAATACTACCATAAGGCGTAAAAGACAAGTTAACAGAAAAAAATACCACAAAAGTGGAACGATATAAGTCTCAAAAACAGTTAGGCTCTAAAAGGCGACCGCTAAAAAGGAAAAGAACGAAGAGCAACAAAATATTCTCACTAAAATTTTAGAAGTAACAAGAGGAACCCATTTCGTTTTTCATGGCTCATGTGATTTATTTGGAAATCAACAAATTAAAAGGTTTTTTAAGTGGTCAAATTCGATTCCCAAGATCTTTTCAATTTGGCGGTACCAAAATTTTGACATGGGACGAAGCCCAAATTAGTCTAACATAGTCAATAGTTGCTTCTGGGAGGCGAATAAAGTAGTGAGCTCGCCACCAACTCATTTATGTTGCCAAGTTAATGGATCTTGGCACGAGACATATTCAACTTCAAGGTTAGGATGGGTTTGCTTAGACCATCTCCAACCCATAACTCTATTTTCCACTTTAAAATAGAGTAATTCTATTTTAAAGTAGGGGTTTTCTCCAACCCATTACTCTATTTTTTACTCTAAAAGAATATTCTAAATATATTCTTTTTCAATTTAATCCTTGACTTATTATATAATTAATCCAATTATTTTATAAATAGCAATAATTCACTAAAATCACAATAATATTTTAGTTCAAGTTTTAATATAGAAATTAAATAACATTACACAATAAAAAAAAGAAGAAGTTGATGATTTAAATTATTAAGTCATTAATTATAATATTTATTCTATATTATTTATCTTAATTTTATTATTTTTTATTAATAAATTTCATCACATTTGAAAATTTTTGTTGCATTTTAATTATGTTGGTTAAAGATTTTATTTTGATATAATTTTTGGTTATTATTTTATAATTTTGCTAAAAAACCATTAATCATTTAATCAAAAATAAAGAATCAATAACTAAAACATATTTTAATAATATATTTTAGATGTAAAAGTATAATGAATAAAAGTTAAAGGACCTTTTTATAAATAAAAAAGTTCAACTCTAATTTAGAGTAAGATTTAGGTTTACTCTGAATGTAGAGTAAAAAAAGTGGTTGCTCTAGTTTGGTGTAGGATTTAGAGTGGGGTTGGAGATGAATTTACTCTAAACATGCTTTTAGAGTAGGATTTAGAGTGGGGTTGGAGATGCCCTTAAGACTGTTGTTGTAAGCTTGAAGTAGATTGGGGCTCAAGGCAAAGTATAGTTAGGAGCAATCTAAATATACATATCTAAGGAAATTAGGAAGCTATCGAGTAATGTTAAGTTTCCTTTTGTTAGTTGATTTTCTATTTGTAAGGTTTGAGTTATTTTGCCTTAAGATTAATAAGAAAAGTTATTTCTTATTAAAGTTTGTGTGACAATAAAGGCGAGATCAGATTGTGGTTTAAGGGGCTCAACGACAAAGACGAATGTCATTGTTACACTGAGATAAAAATCATACTTGAAGTGATGTCAAGTAGTTTGAAAAAGGATTAGTTTGTCACGATTTTGAGACTGGTAGTTAAAATCTTGTCGATATAATTCATAATCCCAGCGAATGGTCTGCTTTTTCTGTCTTATCAAAGAAGTTCAGGGATTTTACACAAATGTTTCTCCCCTTTTTTCTTGTCTTTGATTTATCCGAGAACTTCAATACCCTATTTTTCTATTCCACCAAGGGATATCTTCTAATTTAGGTATCTTATATTATTCATAATATAAATACTTACTAGAAATATTTTCCTGATAAGCATTTCATATGTTGGCTTATTTACCAATTTTCCGCAAACGGATTTTACTGTTGGGCCTTTGTCAGATATATATCCCCTTTTACCAATATCCAATTTTTTTTTGAATTATACACAGTTTCCCAAAGACTTTCTAGGCCCAAGAGACTAATCTATATGTCGCCGGCGATGCCCAAATTTTAATCCCCCGGTGGCCAAGAATCGAACCCGGAACCTTATTGGGAATTACCTCCCTCAAGTACCACTGGGATACGACCACTTGGTTACCAATATCCAATTTTCGAAAACAAGTTGGTATTTGTGAGCCAAGATAATGTGTCTTTTTCATTAAATGTTTTCAAACCTTTCAAGCATTGGTTTCAAATCTCGTTGTGTTTCATGCAAATCAACTGATTGTTAGTTCCTCTCTCCTGAGGAGAAAAAAATGTCTTGCCATTTTTCTGTATCAATACCAACTCAAACCCTAATTATTCCCCATCTACTTCACTTGGAAACACTCGTCGTAATTATTTTCCTAATCAAGTAAGCAAGTTACAAAACGTGGTACATCCAGTGAGTGATGCGATTAAAACGCCAACTTTTCAGTTGATCCCCATGACCGATAACAATAACATTATTTCTTCTTGGGAGGACACATTGGTGAATTTGTCATAAGGAAAAAATTCTAAATAGTATAAACTAAGTAAAAGACTCGCGCGTATACATCCCAAAAAAACAAAAGCCAATTTCGAGGGTATAGGATTCGTATCGGATATGACTGGTGACATTGTAACAGTAGTGGTAGAACATTTACCACCACTATATATAACTTTTCACTGAAACAGTAAAGAAATAGCGTTAAGTCGTTATGGAAAGACACAAAGAAGTTGGAGGTCCAATAAAAAAAAAAAAGAAATTTCATACGTACTACACATAAATTAACCGGTTTGTATCACTAGTCAAGACTACAATACTCATTCTTCAAAAAGAAGAGAAGTGAGAAACACTTGGGATTCAAGTCCGATAACGAAACGGGTCAGAATTTGGATTCGGGCTTAACGTTTTCCAAGAATTCGAGGTTCTTAAATTTGTCTGAGAACTTGATCATGTTTGTGGGAAAAACGTAAATTGGTTAAGTTCGCCTGTAGTCACACTTTTCACTTGAGAAAGAAAATTAAAAAAAAAACAGATTTTAGAATAATTTGAAAACATTTTTCATAATTATAAATATTTTTTTTTATGTATACGTAATTTTGAAATATAAGTACCTTAAAAAGAGGGAGAGAGGGAATTGTTTTTTTTTTTTTTCTTCATAATCTATTAAGCCAAATAGAATACAAATTATGTATTCAATGTTTGGTTTTGTCTCTCAAATTATTCACCTAAAGTTAGCATCTAAAACTTATATAACTTATCTAAAAATGGTTTAATATGATTTTGATTAATTGTCAGTATTTTTAAGTAATTTACATAACTTTGAAATATTAATCACTCAAATGAATACTTCTGATATTTTATACATATATAATTTTTTTTCTTATCCACTAAATAAATTCAAACGTCATAATGAATAACAATTTTAAAGGATATGAATATTTTGAGAATCAAGTGCTGATTTTTAATTATATATATTTATGAGTTATTATAAGTATATAATTGACAAATTATTAAAAAGGTAATTTTAGATTTCTTATTATACCATTTTTTTACTTTTAACTTTAAATCAAGGATAAACTATAATATTATACCAAATTTTTTCATCTTCCTCGCAAATTCTTCTTTATGTCGATGGCGGTTGTAGATTTTTTTTTCTTACCAGACAACTCAAAAATTCAAAGATCTTTTAAGGGTATATTGTTCTTTCAAACTATAATTATTTTGGATTTCACGTTTTCATCACATGAAACCAAATATCTTATACGTATACCTATCTCTCAAACTATAAATTAAGTTTCAAAAAACTTTGAAAGTTTGACCGAGATCTCGAGAGATCTAAGTTGCAATTATTAGCACATCTAGTCAAAGAACACCCGTCTTCGTCGAACGTTGGTTAACCGGACCCATATACCAACCATAGCCGAGCAATCACGTAAAACATTAATAATCGTCTTAACACCACCTTTACATACTTGGCATATTTATGTATAATTCAAATGTCTTCGGACCCGCTCATGATTCGTCAAGATTACTTGTTGAACAACCAACCAAAGAAAGACTTTCACCCTTTCCGGCACATGAACCTGCCAAACCCGTTTATAAATGTTGTCCATGTTCGGCTTCGAAGAATTGTCCCGTGTTAACAAACCATATGTTACATTATCTACCACTCTTGCTGCAAGCTTTAATTTCTGATTTTCCGCCACATAAGGAGATATCCTACTCAAGTCCCATCCCCTTCCATAAATCCACAAATCACACACCTTTAAGCCTCACCCAACCTCTGATAGCTGTCCCACCACAAGCTCTCAGAGCGGTACATTTAACAACCACTAATTCGTCCAAAATCGAATGCCTTTACCATCGCCAAGTACCCACATATATCCTTGAGTAATTACTTTTCTTATTCCGACTCCTATACTTGGCTAAATAGCAAACCAATTACTTTTCACCATTGTCCAAGAGTGATCATACTCCTCCCCAACTTTATACTTCTTTCGCACAACACGGGCCCATAAACCTCTTTGATCACGCATGACACATGCCATCCTACCTTGGCAATAAGAGCTTTGTTCATATCCTTGGCTTTACAAATACCCAAACCTCCATCGTTTTTTTTGGCGTACACACTTTATCCTATGCTAAAAGATGTTTTCGCCTCCGTTCTAGTGCACTTCCCCAAACAAAATCACGGGAAACCTTGTCCAATGTACTCAAAGTTGATGTCGGTAACATAATAGTACTCATCGAGTATACTGGAATCGAAACTATTAGCTTCAAACAATCATTAGCTTGCAAGCATATATGAAATAAAAAAGCCAATTGTTAAATATGAGATCAGTATTAACTCTAAGGTTTATGTCTATGATGGTTTATATAAGATTTTTGCATGCATGGTGGTATAAACAAGGGAATTCTGGTTTTAGAGTGTGGAAGTTTCAGCTAGTCAGAATCAAAAAGCAACCCTATATGGATAGTACAATAATGAAGTTTGCGAAAACACTTATAAATAAACCATTTTTGTAAGGCCTTCTAGGTATATTACCTGTGACATTTTATGCAAGAAAGAATATATATGTCCTGGTGTATCTATATAACGACATAGATAGCGATCATAAATTATTCAAGCAAGTTAATGTTTAAAGGTTCATGATCACTATCTATGTCGTTATACAGATACACCGGGACAGTCTCTTTCTTGCAGGAAATGTCATAGGGAATATATCCAGAAGGTCTTACCATAAATGGTTTATCTTTAAGTGTTTTTGCAAACTTCATTATCGTACTACCAATATGAGGTTTCTTTTCGATTTTGGCTAGCTCAAACTTGCACACTCTGAAACCAGACTCCCCCTTTTCATACTACCATGCAACAATCTTATATAAACCATCATAAACATAAACCTTAGAGCTAATATTGTTCTCATACTTAAGAATTGCCTTTATATTTCATATATGTTTGTAAGCTAATGATTGATTGAAGTGTATAGTTTTTCAAGTTTTACTTAATTAGTATTATTCTATACTATATAATCAAGCATAAACTTTAGAAATATAATAGAAATTATTTATGAAGCATGTGTACCAATTATAGGGGTCTAAATATTTAGGGTTTAAGGTATAGATTGTGACAAACAAATTACTGTCTTCTAACAGTCACTAATTTGTGACTAATTTATTCTATCGTCACATATTTACAGTTGTTTTGCGACTCAGTTTTTAGTACTTAAGTGTAGTCGCCAAACAGTCACAAAATGCGATTACGTTGTTAATGATATGTGACTAATTTGTATGATTTTTAGAAATTCATCAAAAAAAATTATTGGAAATAGATTATTTTTAGGTTTCTACGTAGATTCAACTGCTAGTTACATATATTATCAACTATTATATTTTTTAGTTTAACAAATTTATAACTTATGTATTATTTGTATCTTACATAATAATCGCCTTTATATCTTATTATATAAAAGAGGATGCGTAAAATTGATCGCGACACATGTCTGAAACCGTTTAGATGATGACACGAGTATAAAACCGTTCAGATGATGACACGTGTCAATATACAAATACGTAAAATTAATTTTGATTTAGATAAACTCTTTTTTTTTAAACTCCAATTAAATATTAGTGTCATAACTTGAAAAATGAAAAATTAACAAAATAATTATAAAGCAACTAATCAAATAATAAAAAAAGATTATTCTAATCGTCACTAATGTGAAGTGACATTTGTCTAACAGCAGGAGGTAAGTCCACTAAGAGGAGATACCTCTGCCTACATTATGTAGGAATTAGACTAATGAGTTGGCTAGTTGTGACCCAATATTGACAAAAAAAAAAAGAAAAATAGTTGTCCAAAATTAATTAGCAAAAGATAGAAAATTTTCTAATAGTCTAAACTAATTACGGGAAAGAAAAATGTTAAATACGGATTAAAAAAATAAGTCAAAAATTGAGAATTTATAAAATAATAAAAAGTAGACAAAATATAAATATCGACTAAGAAAAAGAAAAAAAAAAAGAGATGATATCTTACTATATAAAGTTGGATGCGCAAAATGATAACTCATAAGATCTCGAAACGTGTCTAATACCGTTCAGATGATAACACGTATTAATATATTGATGTATAAAATTAATTTTGATTTAGATAATACTCCTTAATAGTTCAAAACTAATTAGAAAAATAGGAGCATTTCTAATAGTCTAAACTTGTTAACGGAAAAAGAAAACTTTTAATAGTTTTAACACGTAGGAAAAATTATTACTTTAAGATCGTGATATGTATCTATTAATGATCGGATTGTGACATGTGTTCAAGGTTAAATTTAAGTAAGAAAGTATAATTATATACGGAAACTAACAAAATAAGTATCATATAACTAACCAAATAATAATAAAAGAAAATCAATAGTCCAAAACTAATTAGGAAAAAGAGGAAATTTTTAAAGAATCTAAATTAGTTGAGGGGGAAAAAAAAATTAATAGTCCAAACGAACTATAAAAATATTAAGTTATTGATTAGAGAAAATATAAACCGTAAAAGGGTAGAGAGAATGCTAATATAAATTAAAAAAAAATTCGATATGATATATAAAATAAAATATGATTTGAATATGATATGATTTTGTACAGTTAATTTATATTATAAGTGTTGATTTGAATTTCATTTATATTTGATCCACGTAATATCAATTAGAACATGATAATCAAAATATAAATTAATATGTCATTATTTAAGATCCGTTTATTTCAAAATATTATGATAACTAAGTAGATTACTAACTAAAAATTAAATATTTATATCAATAACTTTTAGCATACTTACCAGCTTATTAACACGGGCATTAATCTAGTTACAATAAAAGTACTGAAAATAGGATACAGTGGCACTACAACACCCTCAGTTCCTCGACTTGGTTAAGAAAAAATTCAAAAATTTATCAATATGAGATCAATGACTCGGATTAACTTTTTTTTGTTCAATTATGGATGTTCATAGAATTAGTAAAGGAAAAAAATTCAACAATTTATCAAAATGAGAGAATGACTCAAAAAAAATAAAAATGAAGAACAAAATGAGAAAATCCATGTTGGTTTATCGGTATCTTTGATTTATCGGCATCATCTACCGGATTCAACAGAGGACATACACAAATATATCCTCTGAGAACCCTAACATATATCAAATGTAAAATTATATATTTCTGTATACACTTTCACATGTGTCGAAAAAACAAATGTGAAGAATGCACTTGTAAGCTTTCTTCATTGCTTGATTGGTGAAAAAATCAACGTCTCAAATTCTCCACGACGTAGTCCGCGTATAGATCCCTACATTACATAAAAGAGTGTATCCAATGTTAAACTAATTCACTTAGTGAATTTATCATCACCTCACTTATGAGTCCATATAATATAAATGCTTACATAGAGTGTTGAACTGCTTCGTAGGCTGCAGTCGCGGGAAGGAAGTCGTTAACGGCTACTTCCTTGTTCTCATTTTTCTTATCTGCAACAAGAATCCGAGAATATGAGGCAAATCCGGTTTACGGTATACTTTAGGTTCATATCATCCGTAGCCAAATAAAAGTTGAGAGAAGGCGAAGAAAGAACACTTACAGTCTTCAAAGAAACGGCGGATCTCGGCCATACGGTGAGGGGGAAGCTCACTGATGTCGTTGTAATGGCGATACTCTGGATCGTCAGCGCAGACTGCAATAATCTTGTCGTCTTTCTCACCCTTTAAAAGCATAAAGAGCACTTAGTTACAACCTCTTTTGCTTTGTAAGGCCATAGGATGAGACAATCAAAGTAATGTTGTTTACCTGATCAATCATTGGCATGAGACCAATAGCCTTGGCCCGAAGAAAGCATCCTGGGATCACCGGTTCCTGTATAAAAAATTCAATATGATTCACATGACATATGTTTCTACGCGATCAATTTCACCAA
Source organism: Draba incana (assembly GCA_963576765.1). Taxonomy (NCBI): domain Eukaryota; kingdom Viridiplantae; phylum Streptophyta; class Magnoliopsida; order Brassicales; family Brassicaceae; genus Draba; species Draba incana. The sequence goes on from OY755216.1 coordinate 11,260,656, forward strand.
ACAGAAAAACTCTACACTCTTGAACCAAATACCCAACCAAATCCTAGAACTTTAGAAGCAATAGTAGCTCTTCCAACATCTCGAATCTGCTACATTCGGTCCTAGGCTAGATACAGTAGAATCTATAGCTCAGAGCTGTGCTAAAGCTTACTAGATGCACAGATCAAATTCATCACACAAGTTGTCAAAATTGTATGAAGTAAAAAAATTACCTGCATAATGACAAGAACATCAATAGGGTCACTGTCCTCACAAAGGGTACGCGGAATGAACCCGTAGTTATGTGGGTACACGACAGATGAGTACAGAATACGATCGACCTGAAAAAATATATGTAATGTTTAGACTATTGTATACCGTCTTGAATAGCAGAAGGGACGACAAAGATACCTTAATGAGACCGGTAGTTTTGTCGAGCTCATACTTCACCTTGCTCCCTTTTCCAATCTCAACCACCTGCAATAATACCTCCTTATGCTTTGTTAATGATTCCCACAGAAATATCTCAACGATTCCTAATCAGCATCACTCATATCCTTAGAGCTTTTGCTACCCAAATATGAAGAAATTTTTTTAAAAAATACTTACACAATTGAAGATAATTGGAGCTTCAGGTCCTATAAAACAAAGAAATAAAAATGTATAGAGTTAGTATCAGGAAGCAACATAATCATCTTAAGAGAAACCTTTACGTATAGCTTTACCTATCTCAAGATCATGCCAAGGGTGTGCAGCAACGGATCTCTGAGTCATGGAAGAAAGTATCCTCTCATTAAGAGGAGGAAGTGAAGTCTGTTTCTCACCATAATTTCTGGTAGCAACCTCAATCGGTGGAGCCATTTCTGCAAAACACACAAACTATGGGATCAATCTTTACAAATGTATTAATTCCCCAAAATCAGGAGATAAAAGCCATATAACACAAAGATCTACGGCCCTACAATTGAATAAACAAGGCAATGCTGGACACAGAGACACAAGATACAAAAATCTTTTAAAGGAAAGTTACAGAAACGTCCAAGGAACGTTTTTTTTTTTTTTTTTTTTTTTGCAGCAGTTCATGAAAACCTTAAATGTATCTGCCGACAAAACCGTTTCTAAAACCATGTCTACACATTAAAAAAAAAAAAAAAAAACAGGGCACTGTCTTTGAGAGAAAACGAGCAAACATTTTTCTTTATGAAGTTTCAAAATCTAGAAATGTAAAAACATTAAAAGCGTGATTCTATTATCGAAACCCGACTCAGATCTACAGGTCACAGAGTCTAAGTCGGAGAAAATCTATGTCTAAGAACCGACAAAATTATCGCTCGTGGCTTTATGGAAGCAGATTAAGAAACCCTAGAATCCCTTTGAGAGGAAGAATCAAATCCGATTGAGAAAAGACAATTTCGAAATCCGTACCTGAGCGAAATCAACAAATCTCCCGAGCAAATGTGTCAAATGAAGAAAGAAACTCAGACACAGATCTCGAGAAGAGAACGAAACCGAGTAGCACCGATTCAGAGAGAGAGAGAGAGAGAGAGAGAGAGAGAGAGAGAGAGTAAAGGAAAGCTAAAGGAGGACGTAGCTGTAACTATACGCGTTCCCGCTCTGCTTCTCGGCTTCTCTGCTATTTGAAGACTCCATTTTAGAGAAATTAAATAAATAATTAATTTCGAGGAAAAAGTCATTAAAATAAAAAGCTTGACAAAAACAAAAATTTCAATATCTTTAATTTTGGAAATTAATCGAATATGTCCTCTTGTACACATGTCAAGAGATTATTGGATGGTTGTGAGAGAGATATAGACGGAATTCCTAACGGCGGTGGGGTCAAGGTAAGGTTCGCTACACGTTAACGTGAGTCTTCAACTAGGATTGCGAAGAGTCCACGTTAAGTCTCCGTTAGCTACTACTGTTAATGGGGAATATGCTGGAGTATAGAGAGTAAAAATCAGGTGTCAGCGAGTGCACCGAATATATCTGTCGGTGGATTACAAACCGCAATTAAAAGAAAAGCATATCAAATCTTTCAAGTGAATATTCGTTTTAAACAAAATACATACTATAATCCAAAAAAGAAGATTATACGCTGAAATGTGATGTACGTGGATAGATAAACTCTACATTGAATGTAGTAAGATCTCTATTATTTGAAATGTTATTCACTAGAGCTTCTAATTTGATGGCAATCAATAAAAGTTACTACGAAACGAAAAATATGTAGTGGAATAGAAACAAGATATAATAAAATTAATTAGAGCTGAGAAGGTGATTAGGAAAGAGAATACAAGTGTGATTAGGCGAATCCTCTTTTTGACTTTTTGTCTAGTAAAAGATTAATGAGATTTTTAATTTTAGCTACAATTTTGGGTAATTGATCATATCCTAAAGATGTTTGGATAAAACGATCACATTTAACATAATAATTGCAATCTACATTAAAAACAAATCTACGAATATGTATGATTTTATCTTTTTGGTTATCTAAAGCAAAGCTATGAAATACTAAAGTTAGCTTTCTTTTAATGGCAATGGAAACACTCTTCGTATCCATTTAGAAAAGGAAACTGAATCAAAAAAAAAAAATTGAAAAGACAAAATTCTTATTGGCTGTGAAAAAGTGAAGAACGTGTGGACTTGTCCGCAGAGGATGATCGGTGGATATTGAGGTTGAGTAACGTATGCTCATGCAGTCGATAGATGCTACGTAAGATCATTGTAGGAATATACATACATATCCAGGCCGGCCCTGAGTTTCAATGGGCCGCAAGCAGAAATAAAAAATAGGCCGATTTAACCACTAAACTAAAGAAACTTTTAGAATTTGAGAGCTAATTTGTCATACAAAATATGAAGATCGATATGAGGACCGCAAGCATAGATTTTGCCCGCTTGCCCTCAGGGCCGGCCCTGTACATATCCACGCTTTATTCTTTGGGATTATTATTTCATTTGCTTAACATCGAAGCCAAAGAAAAAGTTATCTAAATCTTACTAATTTGACAATCGCCCTCTCTTTTTTCCTAACCTTTGCGTCTCATTGGAGTTAGGCGGAGGATTCTGCTAGGTCAACTTTTTAGAGCTAATAGACAAGCGAAGAGATAATGACTTTTAAGAACTTAATCGCAAGCATTTATATCGAGAAGAATAATAATTTAGATATTTCTTTGTCTGGTAAGCGTTTAAATTTGATTTAGACAAGTTTAATCAAGAACTACGTGCTAAAAATAACTACGATTAATCAAGAGGCAGAAAGCTACTTTGCCTCCCATACTATTTATTCACTCTTACTCTCTTTTCCTGATCGAACTGTTTTTTATATAAAGAAAATTACATTCCTATGAAGAAGGAATCACTTACTTAGAGTAATGCTACCTTAGCCAAGGAATCAACAATCACATTGTTTGAACGAGGTGTGAAAGAGAAAGAAATAGCGTTAAAAGATAAACTCATGAAGCTAATTTCATAGAGGGGTCCCTTTAGCTCGAGGTAGTTGTAACCGAGTTGATGATGGAGATGAGAACCCGGGAGTCTGAAAATATATCCAGCTCCTTAATACCGAATGCCATATTGCCTCTTGGAGAGCCATTTTCATGGCCAATGCTTCGGCATATAAAGTTGAGGCTACGTGACTGTGTGACGACGAATTGTGAAACAGAGGAGAATGAATTCACTCATAAAGGTCCGGCCCATTCCACAATCTCCTGAATCTTCCTTCCATGCTGCGTCGACGAATCCATTATCGGGCTTAGGCTGAATTATACTTGCGGGTTGTGGCGATATAGGTTTTTGCTCTTTTGGTATAAAGATTTGGGCTTTGATGTCATTCTCTTGCCTCCTTGGTCGTTTTTAGGATAATTTCTCCTCGGAGAAGCTTCGATTTTCAAAGACAAGCTGATTTTTTGTTTTCCATAGATTCCACGATAACCAAAGGTATATTGGAGTAGATCCAATACCGGAAGGAGGTAGGTTAATCAAACGCTTGAGTGCAATAACTAGTTTCTTAGATGAGTTGATTAACTCTGGTTGTTAACTGAAGATTTTAACAGATTATTGAACAACGAGGATAAGAGAGATGACCCAAGGCGCCGAAAAATACAGAAAATGTTTGCTTTTAAAGGCTCCAATATTTTTCAGATAATATGATGAATCAGTACTTGTTGGACCTTTTAGTCATTTCTCACAAATCCTTTTGTTGTAGGTTACAGAATCACAACTCTGAGATTTGCAAAAAACTCTGGTCACACAAACTTTTAATTTCTATCATAATTTTTGGGTTTATTTTTTGATAGTCTACTTTTAAATAAATTGTCCTTTATGAATTACCTTGATAAAATGAATACAAAACAAATTTCAAAAAGGAATCATATAGCTAGCTGCTCAAAATACGTATTCAAAACACAAAACAATATATTATAAGACCGTGTTTGGCTATGGACTTTTTTTACTGAATGTGGAGCTCAATCTTTAATGCCTAAGAAAAGGATAAAATTCATACCTAAAGTTACAGTTCATACCCAAAATTCTCCCTCCTCGTTTACCATCACAACACTCAGGAAACTTCTCCAAAATCTCTTTTAAACACCTATAGCATCTTACAGCCACTAACTCTTTCGTACATTGCACCATAGCATACAATTTCTCTCTCTTAATTCTCTTTTCCCCTACGGCATACTTGCCCCCTTCTTTGGCTTCAATGGTGCCTTTTTCTGTCAGGTTCTTTAGGAAAGTCAAGACCTCCTTATTGAACAACTTTGGATCACCGCTCACATTATTCGCATTGGATAAATAGAAATTGTTCTCTTTATCAATTGTATTGTAAGAATAAACTGAAGTTATCACAGAAAGACATTGGTCATACCAAATTACTGCCCCTTTGTTTCCAGGACATCTCTTACGTAACTGTCACATATATACGCATATGTATTCACGGTCAAAAACAATATACAATATTATATTTTCCATATGGTATAATATATAGTAAGTTTTACTAGTTCTAAATCTCTATACGTTTTGTTTTAGTTCAACTAACTATGCAGAGTGTCACAATCATCGAATGTGTATCTATAAGAAAACAAATCTGATGTGTATGCGCAAATAATTTTACATGCTTGAATTGCTATACTTCATTAGATTACTAAAAAACAATAATTCAGTGTTGTGTTAGAAGTGAAAAATATATTATATTTTTTAAAGGAAACAAAAAGTTATGAAAACATCACTTATTGTAACACAAAGACAATAATATTGAAGTGGTTGTTACCTCAGAAATGGCAGTGTTAACACAAGAGCGGCAATTGGACCCATAAGAGTCGCCACGACATTGGTAAATGACGTATGCGGTATTGGGTTCCTCACCTTCTTTGGGATAGAAGAAACCGGTGCGAAAATTATCTGTCGTAGACTCGACGTAACGAAGGACTGTGTTGAGACTTTTCTCAAACGCACTCCCAGGTGCAAATTTTCCTTGGGTGTTGTTGCATATGTGGTGCAAATACGCATTGGTGAGGTTGAGCGATGAAACGCTGCTTATAAGGAGGAGTTGTATGGCCACCATGGTCAAGATAAGGACCAATCCGAAAATTGAAGACATTGTTCGGAATATTAATTTGTCCCAAGGGTATGTTTTTTTTATTTAGATGAATCGTTGAGCGGAATTGTTTTCACTTGAAAGTTTATGGGCGAATTTGGATCGTAAGTGGAGCTTTTTTTTTTACAATGGTTGGAATCATCTGAAGTTTTCATGTTATAGTGACATTCTACAATTACATAAAAATAGTATGTGGAGAGAAGAGTTGGCGTTGCGGCGATGCGAAAGAGCCTATGAAGAAGTCAAAGTTTCAAGGTTTATTTAATTTAAGACACACAATACTTACAGGCTTCTAAAAGCAGTATTAATTTTCAGATAGACTAAAATTTAATTTAGTATGTTACGATATTTTATTCCTTTTTAAATGTATTAATCAACTTGTATCGGTTCTTGTCCTGATCCTGGTGGCCATACAACTCCTAAGGAAATTGCAAGTCGGAATGTTTTGGAAAAATAATTGATGAATAATTGAGGAGTTGGAATCTTCACATAGGAGATTTTTTAGACTGAATGACAATTATAGAGCTATGACACAATCAAAATGTTGAATTAAATCGTACCAGTCTCTATTGGGGGTTATTACTCATTTTTGTACTTGCTGTTTTATTTTCAAATGATTTTTTCAATAAGAAAAGAGCGTAGAATAATAAAATAAAAAAGAAAGAGTAGTAATTTTCATAATGTTGAACTCAGATTGAGATCGATATTAAATTTGTAATAAGTTCGGGGATTCTTTGATAAATGGAAAGAAGAAAGCTTTTGATGAGAATGTAAAAGCCCGCTCGGATGAACAGTAACTGAGAGGGAAGTTTGGATTCTTGGGAGATTGAACGTGCTCGGCGAAGAATAATATGTTTTTGCCCAAAAGTGTAGTGTATTTCACCTTAGTTGTACACAAATGATGGTACAATTATATATAGTACATTGTGATTAGGGCTTTTGATACATAGGGTTACATTTTAACCATATGCTCATAAAGTAACCCTTAATGAGCATAAAGTAACTATACTAGGATTTAAAGTAACCAAGCTTAGTTAACAAAATAATGAGTTGGGCCTTCCTGCTTGATGGGCTGGGAGTAGGATTTTGCCTTGGGCCAAATCCATGAGTTGGGCCTCCCGAGTATGACCTATTGATCGAGTACTTGGCCAGAGTATCGATGTAAATGAGCTCGGAGCTTTTTGGAATTCGAACGGATCGGTCGTAATATCTAGGAGTTTATTTTTATTTATTATAGCTGGACTTCCGGGGAAGCTGTCTACGTACCCGTTAAATAGGGATCAAGCCGAAACATAATTCGAGTTACAAAGCGCGAGCTAGATAATTCATCCGAGGATGAGAATCACAAAAGCGAGTAGTAGTACGCTGTACTTAGTTTTTTTTTTTTTTTTTTAAATAGACGGCCGTTAGGTGACATTCCGGGGTGGTTTAGATCCTGCAGGCACGTCGAGGCGGTAGTGGTAGCGTTTGAGCATTATTGCATTCCAGGATCGCTCGAGAGCTACTCCGCTCATCGTCATGAGTCGATATATGCCCGGATGAATGATGTCGTGGACCTGATACGGACCTTCCCAATTGGCTCTGAGCTTCCCAGCATTTTGCTCCTTAGTGTTCTCGTATACCTTTCGTAATACGAGGTCACCGATGGCGAAACTCCGACTCCGGACCCGCTTGTTGTAGTATCGGGCCGCCAGTTGTTGGTAGTTTTGGATTCGGAGGAGCGCTGCATCGCGTTCCTCCTCGACATAATCCAAATTGTCGAGGAGCATTTGGTCATTATGGTCGGGGTTGCCAGGTATGACTTCTCGACGCAAACTATGTACGCAGGCCTCGGCTGGGGCCATCGCCTCGAGTCCGTAGGCGAGTGAGAAAGGCGTCCTTTGTGTTGATTCCTGGGGAGTTGTTCGAAGTGACCACGAGACTCCGTCGAGTTCGTCCGCCCAAAGTCCCTCTTATCGTCGAGGTGCTTTTTGAGCTCGGATATGATGGCCTTGTTCGTGGCTTCGGCCTGCCCATTTCCCTGCGGGTTTCTTGGCGTGGATTTTTTAAAGCGGATAGCCCATTTGGAGCAAAAGTCTTCGAATGTCTTAGAGATGAATTGAGATCCGTTGTCTCCGATGATCTCGTATGGGAGTCTGTGCTGGCATATGAGGAACTTCCAAATGAAGTTTTGAACCTCGTTTGCTCGGATCATCGCGTATGCTTCGGCTTCGATCTACTTCGTGAAATAATCGGTTATCACGATTACGAATCGCTTCTGCCTCGACTTTGGAAAGGGGTCGATGATGTCCATCGCCCAACGCATAAACGGGTAAGCCATGGTGGCGGTTGTAAGTGGCTCAGTTGGTGACTTGATCATTGGCCCGTGGCTCTGACATTTCTCGCAACAGCGGACATGGTCGGCACAATCCTTGTGCATGGTTGGCCAGAAATAACCCAGCTTTTTTATTTTTAGGGCGAGTGTGCGAGAGCCCGAGTGGTTTCCGTCTCCCCCTTCGTGGGACTCAGTCAATACGGCTTCGATTTCCTCATTGGCGATGCAGCTTAGCAGTGCTCCACCTGTACTCCATCGGTATAGTCTGTTCTCAATCAGCACATAATGAGCTGCTTTGGTTCAAAGCCTGCGGGCAGCCCATTTGTTGGTCTGTGCCTCGCCTTGTTTGATGTATACGATGATATTTTTCCTCCAGTCGAGAGCAAGTTTTGGGACCGTGGGCAAGGTCTCTTCTGGGGGCTGAGGTCCTTCGTCATCGTCGTCGGTGACGGTCATAACCCTGCTGTTACCTCTTTGTAGGGATATGCTAGGATCCGAGATGATCTCCATTGGGATGGTGAGGCTCGTTTCTAACCTTGAGCTTGAGGCGAACGTGGCGAGTGCGTCGGCGTCGACATTTTCTGCTCTGGGGATCTGGGTGATTCTGAAGCTGTCCAAGTTCCAGAGGATCATGCCCTCGGTTAATTTCCTGTATGCCTCCATCCACTCGCTCTTCGTGTCGTAATCACCGTTGAGCTGGTTTGTTACAAGCTGGGAGTCGCTGTAGGCGTGGATTCTTTGTGCTCCGACTGCTTTGGCTAGTCGTATCCCAACGATGAGGGCTTCTCACTCAGCTTTGTTGTTGGTGGCGAGGAAATCTAGTCAGAACGATTGTTTGAGAACTTCCCCAGTGGGAGAAGTAAGGCGGATTCCTATTCCCACGCCCTGTCGCGATACGGAGCTGTCGATATAGAGGGTCCACTCGGCTTTTTGCGGCTCGAGCATATCCTTATCCGGGGGCAACTCGATGATGAAATCAGCCAGGACTTGTGGCTTGGCGCTGGTCCGGTTCTTGAATTCGATATCATATTTGCTCAGTTCGATTGCCCATTTTGCCATACGTCCGGACTGGCTCGAACTGTGCAGAATTGTGCGGAGCGGTTGGGAAGACATGACTGCGATGGTATGGGACTGGAAATACGGGCGTAATTTCCGAGCGGACAAGATCACGGCGAGAGCTAATTTTTCCAAGATGGGGTATCGTTATTCAGTGCCGTCGAGGGATTTGCTGACATAGAAAATGAGTTTTTGGTCCCCCCGATCTTCTCGGACGTGAACCCCACTCAGAGCCGCGTCCGTTACTGATACGTAAAGGTATAGGGTTTGTCATGACTCGGACTTGGCCAGGGCTGGGGGTGTCGTCAGGTATGACTTCAGGCCTTTGAACGCTTTTTCGCAGTCGTCGTCCTACATGAACTCTTTGTCCTCGCAAGAGATGATAGAAAGGTAAACTTCGATCGGTCGAGCGGGAGATGAACCGGTTTAGCGCGGCGATTCGACCGGTTAAGCGTTGGACTTCCCCTTTGTTCCTCGGGGAGGGGAGGTCCCTGATCGCCGAAATCTGCTTGGGGTTTGCCTTGATTCCTCGTTTGGTTACGACGTAACCGAGGAACTCTCCGGAGGTAACCCCGAATGTGCATTTTGCTGGGTTCAGCTTCATGCCGTAGAGGTTTAGTATTTTAAAGCAATCTTTGAGATGGCCGACATGGCCGGTTGCCTTCAAGGACTTCACCAGCATGTCATCGATGTAGACCTCCATGGTGTCGCCCAGCTGGTTGGCGAACATTTTGTTAATTAAACGTTGGTAGGTCGCTCATGCGTTCTTTAGGTCGAAGGGCATGACTCGGTAGCAATACGTTCCTCGATCAGTGATAAATGCGGTCTTCTCGTGGTCGTTAGGGTGCATCGCGATCTGATTGTAACCCGAAAATGCATCCATAAACGAGAGCAGCTCATTGCCTGCTATGGCCTCGACCACTCGATCGATGTGTGGGAGCGGGAAGCTGTCTTTGGGGCATGCCTTATTTAGATCAGTGAAGTCTACGCAAACTCTCCACTTGCCATTCTTCTTCTTGACGATGACTGGGTTAGCCAACCATTTTAGGAGTTTAGCTACTTCATCGTTTACGGCCCTGGCCTGTTCGGGTACGAGCTTCCTTTGCTTTTGCTTGATTGGCTTGTATGTCGGGTTGACGTTGAGTTTGTGGCTTATGACACCCGGGCTGATGCCCTTCATATCGGCAATTGTCCAGGCGAAAGTGTTGACGTTCTTGGTCAGGAAGCTAATCAGCTCGGCTCGAATGGGCGCGTTGAGCTCGGATCTGATGCTTATCCTGCGAGTAAGGTGAGCCTGGTCGATGCCCACTTGGGTAGTAGACTCCTGCTTGGGCTCGGGGGAACTGGCTTCGTCGATGGGATTGACATGGAAATTAGCCATTTGTAGATGCTTCTCGGTGGTGAAACACGCACGGGCCATCTTTTGGCTTCCTTGGATAGTGGAGACTCCGGCTGAGGTCGGGAATTTAACGCATTGGTGGTAGACCGAGGCAATCGCTTGGAGGGAGAATAACCAGGGGGTTCTCATGATTGCGTTGTATACAACCGGTCTTTCTACAACCATGAATTTTGTGTCTCGGGAGGTATCGCCCGAATACACGGTTAGCTTGATCGATCTGACCGCCATGGTGGTTATGCCGTCGAAGCTTGTCAAGGGCTGAGAGCCTGGCTTGATCCGATCGACCGGGACCCCCATTTTCCCCAAGGTTTCCTTGAAGATTAGGTTGACGGAACTCCTAGTGTCTACTAGGATTCTGCTCACTTCAAAATCGTCAAATTTTAGTGTGACTACGAGTGGGTCGTTGTAGGGCATAACGAGGTGCTCGGTATCGTCCTCGCTGAAGATGATCGGCATATCTGTCTTGTTTCTTGCAAGGTGGCTCTGATTGACTCTTGCTCTCTTCTCGTGCTGTTTGTGGGATCTAACGGAACTATGAGTTGAACCGAACCCCCCTATGATCATTAGGACTCCTCTGGGCTTCCGCGTGTCAGTTTTACTCTCCTCGAAGCATGCTCGATCCAGGAGCAGAGATAAGTCGTCTCCGGGAATGGTCTGATGCTCGATCCTCTCAAAGACCGAGGAGGTGGCGGTTGGCCACTCGACTCTGTCGGAGCCTGTGGTCGGATCAGCGGGCAGGTCATGCTCGCCGAGGACGAGAGCGGGATTATCCGTGTTCACGGGGTTAAGGTTTTCCTGCTCAGGAAAAGGGTTGCTCGTTGGGCCACCGGAGTGTTAGTACCCTGAGCGTTTGTATCCGACGAGTGCGTTCTCATGCTTGCTTCCTTGTTGAGATCTATGGTCGCGTGAAAAGATATCCTCTTGTAGATGCGAGAAATGCCCCCTACCTGGCGCGCCAAATGTTGAACTCAGATTGAGATCGACACTAAATTTGTAATAGGTTCGGGGATTCTTTGGTAAATGGAAAGAGGAAAGCTTTTGATGAGAATGTAAGAGCCTGCTCGGATGAACAGTAACCGAGAGGGAAGTTTGGATTCTTGGGAGATTGAACGTGCTCGGCGAAGAATAATATGTTTTTGCCTAAAAGTGTAGTGTATTTCACCTTAGTTGTACACAAATGATGGTACAACTATATATAGTACATTGTGATTAGGGCTTTTAATACATAGAGTTACATTTTAACCATATGCTCATAAAGTAACCCTTAATGAGCATAAAGTAACTATACTAGGATTTAAAGTAAACAAGCTTAGTTAAGAAAATAATGAGTTGGGCCTTCCTGCTTGATGGGCTGGGAGTAGGATTTTGCCTTGGGCCAAATCCATGGTGTAACACTTATCCCATTCGGCTGGATTATATATCATAATTATCTCTGACTGTTTATGTTTCTAGCATGACCAATCTTCAAATTCTGAAAGACTCGTCAAAAATTGCCGTGCCGGTTGGTCCAACCAAGAAAAAAGAGATGAGAATTTTGGGCGTAAGACTCTTCTTCTTATTTTGAGCTAGTTGAACAGATCACTCCCGTAAGCAGCCCTCTCCTTTTATACGTATTATTCTATCAATCGGGAAGTTTTTTCCTCACTCGACAAAAAGATGGACCCCAAGTGTAGCTAAAGCAGAAGGAACGCGTTTTCAAATATATTTCCCATCTTTCTTACTTCGTTTACCAGCTTGGAATATCATTGATAACCCTTCACATGTCATTCATTGTTATCTGTGGAGGAACCCCTGTGTTTGCCGATAACTGATGTAATGGCTGTTCCGTTCTTTCTTTCCGGTTTGCAAACCAAGGAGGATCAACGTCTCATGTTTCCCATCTCTTCTCGAGAAACAAGTGGGCTATTTCTTTGCAAAATTGTGCTCAATTTTTTATTGGGGTAGATTCAAGTGGGAGGAAGTAGCAAATTACTTGAGGGAGATCCTTCTTCAGCCACTAGGTCAGGTGTAAAAGTCTCCAACTTGCTTGATTAACAGGCATTTTTCGGGGACTAGCCCGCCCTAGAGTACGATACTGGTTCGCTATAGGTCTGAAGGGTTGTCTCTTGTGTGCGATGGTTGGGCATGAATGGAGCTTGCTCGGTAGAAAGGAGAGTAACCTTTCGGGGAGTAGAGATCTGACAGAAGGACCAGTAGCTGTAGCCATAGGGAGCGAGATCCCGACATTCGTAAGCGTGATTTTTGTGCCGATATTGGAACTATTTCATATGTAGATTCCTCAACTTATTCCCTTTCTGGTATTGAGCCAGTAACAAGATCGTCTCTTTCCGATTCGTTGACTTCTAGAGCAAGAGGACCTTTCCTACCTTATGATAGACAGCTTTCACTGCTACGGCTATTGGTGGCTCGAGATCTTTGAACCTTTCAGTCGAGATCTTTGAACCTTTTAGTCGAGTGCCTTCGGCCCTCTCCCACTAAGGATATGGTCTCATTAATTAGTTGATGAGGGGTCGAGTTACTGCGTTCCTAACCATACCATAGTGTTTAGGGGTCAACGCGGGAAACCAACACCTTGTGGAAACGGAATAGAGCTAAAGTGCACTTTCCCTTGATGAAAGTGATCCAATAAAAGCACACATTTAGTGAGATGAGCCTGCCAGCTCAGAGGAACCCCTATGCTTTTGGACAGCTTGGCTTCTGACCGGCCCGCGGAGGAACCCCTCTTGCAACGCCGAGGAACGCCTCCACTTGATGCTTGACGCCCACGCTTCTGGGGGGCTTTTACACTATTTATTAATTACTTAAGCCCGCATAATTAAGTGTATACAAAAATAGCGGTCTATTATGATATTAGTTTTTGAAAATTTTAGTCTATTATAGTTTGTCAAAACCTTATGTTAAGAAAATTGGATCCCATGCACGTGTTAACGCCCATCAACCTTATCCTAAATTATATTTTGGATGAAGCACATAAAGTTTGAATTATCATGATATAGATATCAAAATCAACTATTTTAAAAAATAATTTCAAAAATACCACTGCTGAATTATTTATTTTCAATCATACCACTATCACATGTACATTTGCGAACATGCAATATTTTTATAAAATATACGAATTATAAGGTTAAAACCTTTTAATCCGTGGTTTCTAAAAAAATCTGAAAAAATTAAGGAAAAACAAATGTTTATAAACTGTGACACGCATGCAAACTATTTTAAATAGTGGCATGATTATAATGAAGCGTTGCTTTAAAAGCAGCATTGTGTTCACTGAGATCAGAGCGTTAAATGTGTTCATTGATTCTCAATCATTGATTAATCTACTCAATTCTGATGGAGTGATAAACGAGATGAAAAGCCTTCTTTTGACAATTTGATGACTCATGAGTTCCTTTTCTTTATCTATCTACTTTATAGATGTTTCCCGAATGGTTAATGTGGACGCCAATAGCTTGGGAAAATCAGCGCTACATTCGCCAACTTGTTCCTCCTTGTATTATGGATTTATTCTTCCTAAGTAATGAAAATTGGTATGATTAAAAAAAAGTAATAACTTTTTGTTATATTTAGTTACTTCGGTTCGATTTTATTCATTAAAATATATACCTCTTTTTTTTGTGTTCTATGTGGGCCACAAAGCCGGCCCACTAGCCAAATTATATTTATTCCCTCACACGGGAGGGAGAGGTCGAACACTCGACCTTGACGTGATAAGAGGAGTGGTCAGACCACTGCACTAATGTGCTCTCGGCTCATTAAAATATATACTTATAACACCACTAACTCAACATCTTTAAAAAATAGCTAATTTAAAATGCCACTAATACCTAATTTTAAAAAGTGCACTTACAGTCATTGTGTTTGAAGAACAAAACTTGAAGAACAATAATAGAAATGGTTTATGCTCACGTCTTATAAAAAATAAACATGCCTAAAAATCAAATTCTAGAAAATTGGAAAATATACTATTTGGATACTTTATAAAAAGAAAAAAAGTACCTTATATAGAAGAAAAAAAAGTTAATACAAATCTATATCAATCCATAACAATCAATAACAATCCATAAAAGTACTTTGTTATTTTTTTAACGCTTGAATTTTTATCGAGGAATCGTCTCGTATGTCCCTCAAACTCTAACTCAAATCTTATATCTCCCCGTTCTAACTCAAATTTGTTTAATATTTTTTTTTAATACCAAAAAATACAAAATTACCTTAAAACCTACCCTTAGTTGCGATATTACACCCTCTACCTGTGGTCAAACCTGATAAAGTTTTACAGAGATACAATCCCTAATTTTACCAATTGAAGACTCTAATTCAAACTCAACTCTCGACTCCTCCCTCTTACTCTATCTCGTTCCTCTTCAACGGAGGAGCCAACGGAGAGCACTCCTCACTCCTTCAACGGCGACGAGCGGCGACTCTTCTCTCCCGGAGTCCTCTGTCTTCAACGGCGTGGAGTCCTCCGGCGACTCTTCTCTCTCGTTCTCTCGAGTCCTCTGTCTTCAACGGCGAAGAATTCTCTCGTTCTCTCGTTCCTCTGTCTAGTCTCCTCCTCCCTCTACTCTCAACTCAAACCGACGATCGAGAAACAACGCTAGATTAGATTTGTTCGTGATGCCGCCGAGGATGATATATCCTGAGGGTCATCCTAAGGGGAGGAAATCACGGGGAAAAGTAGCGGAAGAGACGGCGGAGGAAGCGGCGGCGGTAGCGGAGGAGGCGGCTGTAGCGGAGGAGGCGGCGCGTGAAGTGAGTATAGGAGAAAGTAAAGAAGAAAAGGGAGAAGAAGAGGAAGATACAAACCGATAAGACGATGAAGACGATAATGGCAGAGAAGACGATGAAGACGATGAGGCAAACAAGGATGGGGCTGGAGGAGGAGGAGACGATTCCCATGATAGGGCGGTAAGTATTCCCGCCATGCTTGGGAAAAATAGTTCGTTTTAGTTAGAGAATTTGTTTTTTTTGTGTGCAATTTGATCTTTATTGCAAGGAAATTGACACAGTTAATCAAGAAAGCATGTCAATTTGTTGGGTTTGAAGAGAAACTGGATAACTTGGTAAAACAAAAGTGCTGTAAAACTGGATAACTTGGTAAAACTAGATTGCAGTAAAACTGGTCAAACTTGGTAAATATACAAATGTATAAATGGAATAACTTGATACAACTGATTGATGCAGGGATCTGGTGATGAATTAGCGGTTATGAAACCTCTGAGTATGTACTTCCAACCAACGGAGTACAAGAAAAAGATAAGGATCTCGACGAGGTGCTACGTCAAAGAGTTTTTGACAACTCTGCATAATTTGGAGCCTCCACTTACGCGTGCTGAAAAGAATTGGTTTGGAAGGCATCCCCAGTTCAAACACATCTTCCACTTGCCAAAGGACAACAGTCACAAGCTCCAAGGCATGTGGATGCTTTTACTCCGAACCGCACGCATTGAGAAGAAAAAGGAGGCGTGGTTCGTGGTTAATGGCGTTCTTATCCGGTACGGTCTGAGAGAGCACGCCTTGATATTCGGATTAAACTGTAGAAATTATGAGGTGAATTATAAGTTGGGTGACATGCAGTATGTGAGGAGGCACTTTGGTAGAAAAAAAGTCAGATATGAAGATGTCAAAAAGAAGGTAGAAGATGGGATGCCAGCTGATAGAGATAGGCTGAGGATGCTTGTGTTGTATTTCCTTTGCATCATCATCATAGCTCAGGAAAAATGCGGAAAGCATGCAACTCCGATCTCCGATTTCTTCCTGAAAGTTGTTGACGATCTTGACTTGTGCAAGAGTTATCCTTTTGGGAGGTTGTCTTTTGATTACATGCTCAAACAGATGTATCACATGCTGGATAAATTTAACGAAGTCGTCGAGGAAGACATTTTAAGGCCGATTGCCGGTTTCTGTATCCCTTTGGAGGTATGTACAATTAGGAAGTAATTGTTGCAACTTTTTAATAATTGAAACTATTTCAACTATAAGTGTGTTATGCAGCTGCTAGCGTATGAAGCAATTCCAGATTTGGCGAATAGTTTCCGCGAGCCAATTCTAGAGGCAGACGGTGGTTGTCCAAGGATGTGCAAGTTTAAGTTCAAGAAGAGCAGGATGAGAGGGTTTCCTCTTTCAAAGATCAACGAAAAATTTGGTACAACTAAGGTCAGTTATTTTACGCATTTAAATTATTTAGAGTTGTTTTTTGTTTTTAATTTTTAACATAATTGTTGACATTCGCAAGACATTCATAACATCATCTTGAATCGTGAAGAAGAAGTAGATCTTGCTCAAATCTTCCAAGAAGACGATGTCGAGGATTGTGACGATCCGGTTGTTCACGAATGGATAACCCGTTACAATCAAGGAAATACAATCTTCTTTCCAGAAATGTACAATGATGACGTGGCTGCCCGAGTGGAAGAGGAAAAAGAAGCTGACAAAGAAGAGGTTAAGAAAGAAGAAGGTGGAACATCCGGAGAAGCGAATGCTTTAAACGATTTGGCACAGCTTGTGGAAGGGATGAAGGGGATGAAGGCAAAAATGGACTTAGGGTTCAAGTCAGTTAATGAGAAGTTGGATGGGTTTGATGAGAGAATGAAGAAGGTGGAAAGTTATGTATTCAAGAAGTTAGATCAGGTAAAAGTGTAAAACTTGGAATAACTATGCTGTGGTAAAACTGGTAAAATTGGTAGAACTATACTTTAATTGTTTTTTTTTATTTCAGGTAAATGAACAAAGACCTCAAGATCAAGGTGATAGGCAGGAGGAAGCACGAGAGATGGCTACTGAAGTCCCACCAGGTGTTGTTGCTGATGCTCATACGACGGAGGAACCCAATGAGGAGACAATTACCCACAAAGGTTATATGGTATACAAAAACTTGGTAAGCGTCCCCGAGCCGAAGTAGGCAATTACCCGAGTAGACCAATGACAAGGTCAAGGAAACCATTGGAGGAGCCATCACAACCATTGGAGGAGCCATCACAAACATGGAAGGTGTGAAGACTATATTTGGTGGTTTTTTTATTTGATTTGATTGGTTGTTTTGTTTGGATTTGGTTGGTTTTTTTATTTAATTTGATTGGTTCTGGTATGATTAGGTGCAACTGCTGGATAAGGTTGAAGTTTTTTATGAGAACAATTGGAGGAAAGGATTGGTGAGAGGAATGCTTGAAGGTGGAAGAGTTAGGGTTTCTATATATGACTTGAAGGAAGATCATGATTTTGGAGTGGATGAGTTACGGTTTGATAAACAATCTTAAACAATGTTGTTTTTTATTTGAATTCGAACAAGCTTAAACTATGTTGTTTTGAATTCGTAAAACTATGTTAAAACTATGATGTGTTGAATTCGTAAAACTTTGTAAAACTAATTGTTGTGTGCATTAATATGTTTCAGTTTTACATTTTTGTAATTTCACCCTACTAACTTGGCTGTTGTTCCTATAGTGATCTTAAAAGTATAAGTCATTTGTTGGTGTGATTGTTTTATATGGACCCAAAAATTCTAAATATATAGTTTTCATGTTAGTACAAGAAAAAATAACTATTTATAACGTTTATATCATGTAATTATATTTTGTTTTGTTGGTTGTTTTTTTTCAAATCGATCCTTGTTTTTTTTTTTTGCCTAAATCGATCATCATTTATTTTTTTTTTTTTTTGGCTAACTCGATCTATTTGTAACGTTTAAAATTTACGAACTTTGATTTACAACGACAATTATTTACACAATATCAAAAATATATAGTTTTACATAACAAAAAACCAGTTTTCCATATCAAAAATATATAGTTTTACATAACAAAAAACCATTTCTCCCATCAAAAATATATAGTTTTACATAATTTTACAATCAAACAGGGCTACCAAATTCAAATAGCAACCATTGAAGTCCTTGCCTTCGCCGCCTTTTGTTTTGCGTCCTTGGTCGCCTTTCCCCAGCCGATGGAAACCTCTTTGTTTTCCTTCTTCCCTTCTTCTTCACGCGATCCGGAGGTATGATCTACAACTCATTGATGTGGTCTGGGATAATCCATTCCGACATATCCGACACTAAATAAATTGTCCTACAATACGCCAACGCCCACAACTCGGTCCAATAATACTTCGAGCATAGTTCATGTAATTCTAATTGGATATCATGTCCTCCGATTTCACGATTTTGAGGAGCATTCTTTTTAAACGCAATGAATGCTCGTATCCCGTGCTCACAAGGATACTTCTGAACATCGAAGTACCTGCAACTGCAACTTCACGACCTCAAGTTCACCAAATAAGATTTGCCGTCACTACCGGTGACGTCGTATTCAAGCGTGAAACTGTTTAGCTCCGAAACAATTAATTTCTCAGCAAAAGGCCATGTATCGTGCACGAAGTTCTCCACTAAAGGCACCAGTTTATTACGTGCAGTACCACCCGCGGCCTCCTTCCGGTGTTCATTAAACCACTGGGAAAATGTTCTGATGATTGTATCAAGCATGGGTATTATGGGGTACTTCCTTGCGTCCACAAACGTGTTGTTCAAAGATTCCACGGCATTGCTTGTGTCTAGGTTGTATCTACAACCTGGAAAATAAGGCCTTGCCCATTTTTCTTTCACGGTACTCTCCTCAAGATACTTGGCCGCAGATGAATATCTCATCTTAAATGACTTATAAGCACGGTCAAACTCACCCACCGTGTATATCCTGCTGCACTCCATGAATCTCCATGCGATTACGTCTTTGTTGGCGCCTGAGGTATGATTTTTCACATTTTGGGACAAATGCCATACACAATACCAAGGATGAGCCTAGGGATACAGTTTCTCTATGGCGCTGATGAGGCTTGCATTTCTGTCACTCATAAACACCAATTCGAAAGAGTCCGGTACAACGGATATCAGCATCTCAAAAAACCAAGTCCAACTATGAAGTTTTTCACCATCGAGCACACCAAACGCTATGGGATAATGGTGTCGATTAGGATCCTGGGCTGAGGCGAAAACAAGCACACCACCAAATCCGTTCTTCATAACGGTCACATCCACAATTATCACTTTCCTCATTGCTTGGAACCCTTCGATGCTAGCTCCCAACGCTATAAAGAGATACTTGAATTTCCCCACATCATCCAATAACAACTTTTTTTTTGTATCGGGATTGACCTGCTCTAACACGTACAAATAACGATACAACAACTTGTAGTTGTCTTCGGGACTACCACGTAAATCACGAACAGCTAGTCTTTTACCTCTCAGAGCTGTGGAGTATGATATCTGCACACCTAAATCTCTCTGAACCATACCCATGATAATTTTCGTCTTCGGAGTATCCATTTGCCCTGGATACTTTTCATTCAAATAAGATGCAACCAATTGGGCGGAGCCTTTCCTCTTCGTGGTTCTTGTACTCTGACTAGTCCGAGAGCATGTATGCATCTTCGTGTACGTTCTAATCGAGAAAATCTCTGTGTTTGTAACCACTGCAGCTCTTAAAGCCCATTTACAGTTTTCTATAGGACATTTTAGCACTAATCGCACCTTATCCGACTTTATTATCCTATAACCAAAACTGTTAGCAAATGCACCTCTATCCACCACCTCTTGTACTGCCTTCCTATTTTTAAATTCTTGACCCATACTCAAACCCAAACCGTCTTCCCATTCCTCTATAAACAGACAAGGTTCTACAATAGGCTGAGGCTCAATATATGTCTCACGCATATCCGATATCTCCATACCGTTGTCCATACATTCATCACGTGATCTATCATCATCATCCTCCATCGCCTGATGTTGTTCTTTTGCTTGTTCTTTGCATACATATCCGATATCTCTATACCGTTGTCCATACATTCATCATGTGAGCTAATGCCATTCAATGGTATGATTTGTTCCGTATGTAGGCAAAGAACAAGCAAAAGAACAACATCAGGCGATGGAGGATGATGATGATAGATTACGTGATGAATGTATGGACGACGGTATGGAGATATCGGATATGTGTGAGACATATATTGAGCCTCAGCCTGTTGTAGAACCTTGTTTGTTTATAGAGGAATGGGAAGACGGTTTGGGTCTGAGTATGGGTCAAGAATTTAAAAATAGGAAGGCAGTACAAGAGGTGGTGGATAGAGGTCCATTTGCTAACAGTTTCGGTTATAGGATAATAAAGTCGGATAAGGTGCGATTAGTACTAAAATGTCCTATAGAAAACTATAATTGGGCTTAAGAGCTGCAGTGGTTACAAACACAGAGATTTTCTCAATTAGAACGTACACGAAGATGCATACATGCTCTCGGGCTAGTCAGAGTACAAGCAACACGAAGAGGAAAGGCTCGGCCCAATTGGTTGCATCTTATTTGAATGAAAAGTATTCAGGGCAAATGGATACTCCGAAGCAGAAAATTATCATGGGTATGGTTCAGAGAGATTTAAGTGTGCAGATATCATACTCCACAGCTCTGAGAGGTAAAAGTCTAGTTGTTCGTGATTTATGTGGTAGTCCCAAAGACAACTACAAGTTATTGTATCGTTATTTGTACGTGTTAGAGCAGGTCAATCCCGGTACGAAAACAAAGTTGTTATTGGATGGTGTGGGGAAATTCAAGTATCTATTTATAGCATTGGGAGCTAGCATCAAAGGGTTCCAAGCGATGAGGAAAGTGATAATTGTGGATGCGACCTTTATGAAGAACGGATTTGGTGGTGTGCTTGTTTTCGCCTCAGCCCAGGATCTTAATCGACAACATTATCCCATAGCGTTTGGTGTGCTCGATGGTGAGAAACTTCATAGTTGGACTTGGTTTTTTTAGATGCTAAAATCCGTTGTATCGGACTCTTCCGAATTGGTGTTTATGAGTGACAGAAATGCAAGCCTCATCAGCGCCATAGAGAAACTGTATCCCCAGGCTCATCATAGGTATTGTATATGGCAATTGTCCCAAAATGTGAAAAATCATACCTCATGCGCCAACAAAGACGTAATCGCATAGAGATTCATGGAGTGCAGCAGGATATACACAGTGGGTGAGTTCGACCGTGCTTATGAGTTATTTAAGATGAGATATCCATCTGCGGCCAAGTATCTTGAGGAGAGTACCGTGAAAGAAAAATGGGCAAGGCCTTATTTTCCAGGTTGCAGATACAACCTAGACACAAGCAACACCGTGGAATCTTTGAACAGCACGTTTGTGGACGCAAGGAAGTACCCCATAATACCCATGCCTTATACAATCATCAGAACATTTTCCCAGTGGTTTAATGAACACCGGAAGGAGGCCGCGGGTGGTACTGCACGTAATAAACTGGTGCCTTTAGTGGAGAACTTCGTGCACAATACATGGCCTTTTGCTGAGAAATTAATTGTTTCGGAGCTAAACAGTTTCACGCTTGAATACGACGTCACCGGTAGGGATGGTAAATCTTACTTGGTGAACTTGAGGTCAAGAAGTTGCAGTTGTAGGTACTTCGATGTTCAGAAGTATCCTTGTGAGCACGGGATACGAGCATTCATTGCGTTTAAAAAGAATGCTCCTCAAAATCGTGAAATCGGAGGACATGATATCCATTTAGAATTACATGAAGTATGCTCGAAGTATTATTGGACCGAGTTGTGGGCGTTGGCGTATTGTAGGACAATTTATTTATTGTCGGATATGTCGGAATGGATTATCCCAGACCACATCAATGAGTTGCAGATCATACCTCCAGATCGCGTGAAGAAGAAGTGAAGAAGGAAAACAAAGAGGTTTCCATCAGCTTGGGAAAGGCGACCAAGGACGCAAAACAAAAGGTGGTGAAGGCAAGGACTTCAATGGTTGCTATTTGAATTTGGTAGCCCACAAATTTGGCGTATTGTAGGACAATTTATTTATTGATGCACATTGGGTGTTTTAGTATGAATTATGGGTCGATTAGGGCTATTAAGAGGTAACAAATGTATTTTAGTAGTTGAATCCTACTGAATTGGAAGTAGATTAGATCCCCATTTGTGTTCTTGCGATATGGTAAAAGTGGGTAAAACAAGTAAAATTGTAAATATTGTAAAACTGGTAAAACTGAGAATTATGAGTGACTTTTTTGTATTGTTTTTGACAGGATACGATGAGCAACGAAGTGGGCATATTCTTTAAATACCAAGGTCGCAATTATAGTATAATGTTCAATACATCAGTGAGGGAGATAACTTTGTCGATGGTGGAAGCTAGGATATTGAAGAAGATTTCGTTAGATGGAAGAAGGGTTAAATTGGAATTGAGTTATTTTCCAGTGCTGATGGGAAGAGATGAGGAAAAATTATGTATTGAGGATGAGGAGGATATGTCTGTTTACCTAAGGTGTGCTGGTAAAGAGAACCGAAGATGTCTTTTGTACGTGGAGGTCATCGCTTCATCGGAACAGCCCGAGCAACTGTCGAGAGTAAAGAAAAGTTCTACTGGTATGAACTTTGATGTATTTGAATCAAATGACGAGGAAATCGGAGCTAATGCCATTGTTCCGTATGTAGGCAAAGAACAAGCAAAAGAACAACATCAGGCGATGGAGGATGATGATGATAGATCACGTGATGAATGTATGGACAACGATATGGAGATATCGGATATGCGTGAGACATATATTGAGCCTCAGCCTATTGTAGAACCTTGTCAGTTTATAGAGGAATGGGAAGACGGTTTGGGTCTCAGTGTGGGTCAAGAATTTAAAAATAGGAAGGCAGTACAAGAGGTGGTGGATAGAGGTGCATTTGCTATTAGTTTCGGTTATAGGATAATAAAGTCGGATAAGGTGCGATTAGTGCTAAAATGTCCTATAAAAAACTGTAAATGGGCTTTAAGAGCTGCAGTGGTTACAAACACAGAGATTTTCTCGATTAGAACGTACACGAAGATGCATACATGCTCTCGGGCTAGTCAGAGTACAAGCAACACGAAGAGGAAAGGCTCCGCCCAATTGGTTGCATCTTATTTGAATGAAAAGTATCCAGGGCAAATGGATACTCCGAAGCCGAAAATTATCATGGGTATGGTTCAGAGAGATTTAGGTGTGCAGATATCATACTCCCCAGCTCTGAGAGGTAAAAGTCTAGCTGTTCGTGATTTACGTGGTAGTCCCGAAGACAACTACAAGTTGTTGTATCGTTATTTGTACGTGTTAGAGCAGGTCAATCCCGGTACGAAAACAAAGTTGTTTTTGGATGATGTGGGGAAATTCAAGTATCTATTTATAGCGTTGGGAGCTAGCATCGAAGGGTTCCAAGCGATGAGGAAAGTGATAATTGTGGATGCGATCTTTATGAAGAACGGATTTGGTGGTGTGCTTGTTTTCGCCTCAGCCCAGGATCCTAATCGACACCATTATCACATAGCGTTTGGTGTGCTCGATGGTGAAAAACTTCATAGTTGGACTTAGTTTTTTTAGATGCTAAAATTCGTTGTACCGGACTCTTCCGAATTGGTGTTTATGAGTGACAAAATGCAAGCCTCATCAGCGCCATAGAGAAACTGTATCCCCAGGCTCATCATGGGTATTGTGTATGGCATTTGTCCCAAAATGTGAAAAATCATACCTTAGGCGCCAACAAAGACGTAATCGCATGGAGATTCATGGAGTGCAGCAGGATATACACGGTGGGTGAGTTCGACCGTGCTTATGAGTCATTTAAGATGAGATATCCATCTGCGGCCAAGTATCTTGAGGAGAGTACCGTGAAAGAAAAATGGGCAAGGCCTTATTTTCCAGGTTGTAGATACAACCTAGACACAAGCAATGCCGTGGAATCTTTGAACAACACGTTTGTGGATGCAAGGAAGTACCCCATAATACCCATGCTTGATACAATCATCAGAACATTTTCCCAGTGGTTTAATGAACACCGGAAGGAGGCCGCGGGTGGTACTGCACGTAATAAACTGGTGCCTTTAGTGGAGAACTTCGTGCACGATACATGGCCTTTTGCTGAGAAATTAATTGTTTCGGAGCTAAACAGTTTCACGCTTGAATACGACGTCACCGGTAGTGACGGCAAATCTTATTTGGTGAACTTGAGGTCAAGAAGTTGCAGTTGTAGGTACTTCGATGTTCAGAAGTATCCTTGTGAGCACGGGATACGAGCATTCATTGCGTTTAAAAAGAATGCTCCTCAAAATCGTGAAATCGGAGGACATGATATCCAATTAGAATTACATGAACTATGCTCGAAGTATTATTGGACCGAGTTGTGGGCGTTGGCGTATTGTAGGACAATTTATTTAGTGCTGGATATGTCGGAATGGATTATCCCAGACCACATCAATGAGTTGCAGATCATACCTCCGTATCGCGTGAAGAAGAAGGGAAGAAGGAAAACAAAGAGGTTTCCATCGGCTGGGGAAAGGCGACCAAGGACGCAAAACAAAAGGCGGCGAAGGCAAGGACTTCAATGGTTGCTATTTGAATTTGGTAGCCCTGTTTGATTGTATCTTAAACGCTTGTGATGTAAAATTAAGTAAAACTATATATTTTTGATGGGAGAAATGGTTTTTTGTTATGTAAAACTATATATTTTTGATATGGAAAACTGGTTTTTTGTTATGTAAAACTATATATTTTTGATATTGTGTAACTAATTGCCGTTGTAAATCAAAGTTCGTAAATTTTAAACGTTACAAATAGATCGAGTTAGCAAAATAAAAATAAAAATAAATGATGATCGATTTAGGCAAAAAAAAAACAAGGATCGATTTGAAAAAAAACAAACAACAAAACAAAATATAATTACATGATATAAACGTTATAAATAGTTATTTTTTCTTGTACTAACATGAAAACTATATATTTAGAATTTTTGGGTCCATATGAAACAATCACACCAATAAATGACTTATACTTTTAAGATCACTATAGGAACAATAGCCAAGTTAGTAGGGTGAAATTACAAAAATGTAAAACTGAAACATATTAATGCACACAACAATTAGTTTTACAAAGTTTTACGAATTCAACACATCATAGTTTTAACATAGTTTTACGAATTCAAAACAACATAGTTTAAGCTTCTTCGAATTCAAATAAAAAAAAACATTGTTTAAGATTATTTATCAAACCGTAACTCATCCACTCCAAAATCATGATCTTCCTTCAAGTCATATATAGAAACCCTAACTCTTCCACCTTCAAGCATTCCTCTCACCAATCCTTTCCTCCAATTGTTCTCATAAAAAACTTCAACCTTATCCAGCAGCTGCACCTAAACATACCAGAACCAATCAAATCAAATAAAAAAACCAACCAAATCCAAACAAAACAACCAATCAAATCAAATTAAAAAAACCACCAAATATAGTCTTCACACCTTCCATGTTTGTGATGGCTCCTCCAATGGTTGTGATGGCTCCTCCAATGGTTTCCTTGACCTTGTCATTGGTCTACTCGGGTAATTGCCTACTTCGGCTCGGGGACGCTTACCAAGTTTTTTGTATACCATATAACCTTTCTGGGTAATTGTCTCCTCATTGGGTTCCTCCGTCGTATGAGCATCAGCAACAACAGCTGGTGGGGCTTCAGTAGCCATCTTTCGTGCTTCCTCCTGCCTATCACCTTGATCTTGAGGTCTTTGTTCATTTACCTGAAATAAAAAAAAACAATTAAAGTATAGTTCTACCAATTTTACCAGTTTTACCACAGCATAGTTATTCCAAGTTTTACACTTTTACCTGATCTAACTTCTTGAACACATAACTTTCCACCTTCTTCATTCTCTCATCAAACCCATCCAACTTCTCATTAACTGACTTGAATCCTAAGTCCATTTCTGCCTTCATCCCCTTCATCCCTTCCACAAGCTGTGCCAAATCGTTTAAAGCATTCGCTTCTCCGGATGTTTCACCTTCTTCTTTCTCAACCTCTTCTTTGTCAGCTTCTTTTTCCTCTTCCACTCGGGCAGCCACGTCATCATTGTACATTTCTGGAAAGAAGATTGTATTTCCTTGATTGTAACGGGTTATCCATTCGTGAACAACCGGATCGTCACAATCCTCGACATCGTCTTCTTGGAAGATTTGAGCAAGATCTACTTCTTCTTCACGATTCAAGATGATGTTATGAATGTCCTGCGAATGTCAACAATTATGTTAAAAATTAAAAACAAAAAACAACTCTAAATAATTTAAATGCGTAAAATAACTGACCTTAGTTGTACCAAGTTTTTCGTTGATCTTTGAAAGAGGAAACCCTCTCATCCCGCTCTTCTTGAACTTAAACTTGCACATCCTTGGACAACCACCGTCTGCCTCTAGAATTGGCTCGCGAAAACTACTCGCCAAATCTGGAATTGCTTCAAACGCTAGCAATTATTAAAAAGTTGCAACAATTACTTCCTAATTGTACATACCTCCAAAGGGATACAGAAACCGGCAATCGGCCTTAAAATGTCTTCCTCGACGACTCCGTTAAATTTATCCAACATGTGATACATATGTTTGAGCATGTAATCAAAAGACAACCTCCCAAAAGGATAACTCTTGCACAAGTCAAGATCGTCAATAACTTTCAGGAAGAAATCGGAGATCGGAGTTGCATGCTTTCCGCATTTTTCCTGAGCTATGATGATGCTGCAAAGGAAATACAACACAAGCATCCTCAGCCTATCTCTATCAGCTGCCATCCCATATTCTAGCTTCTTTTTGACATCTTCATATCTGACTTTTTTTCTACCAAAGTGCCTCCTCACATACTGCATGTCACCCAACTTATAATTCAACTCATAATTTCTACAGTTTAATCCGAATATCAAGGCGTGCTCTCTCAGACCGTACCGGATAGGAACGCCATTAACCACGAACCACACCTCCTTTTTCTTCTCAATGCGTGCGGTTCGGAGTAAAAGCATCCACATGCCTTGGAGCTTGTGACTGTTGTCCTTTGGCAAGTGGAAGATGTGTTTGAACTGGGGATGCCTTCCAAACCAATTCTTCTCAGCACGCGTAAGTGGAGGCTCCAAATTATGCAGAGTTGTCAAAAACTCTTTGACGTAGCACCTCGTCGAGATCCTTATCTTTTTCTTGTACTCCGTTGGTTGGAAGTACATACTCAGAGGTCTCATAACCGCTGCTTCATCACCAGATCCCTGCATCAATCAGTTGTATCAAGTTATTCCATTTATACATCTGTATATTTACCAAGTTTGAACAGTTTTACAGCAATCTAGTTTTACCAAGTTATCCAGTTTTACAGCACTTTTGTTTTACCAAGTTATCCAGTTTCTCTTCAAACCCAACAAATTGACATGCTTTCTTGATTAACTGTGTCAATTTCCTTGCAATAAAGATCAAATTGCACACAAAAAAACAAATTCTCTAACTAAAACGAACTATTTTTCCCAAGCTTTTCCTTGTTTTACCTAACTAAACGGGAATACTTACCGCCCTGTCATGGGAATCGTCTCCTCCTCCTCCAGCCCCATCCTTGTTTGCCTCATCGTCTTCTCGGTTTGTATCTTCCTCTTCTTCTCCCTTTTCTTCTTCACTTTCTCCTATACTCGCTTCACGCGCCGCCTCCTCCGCTACCGTCGCCGCTTCCTCCGTCGTCTCTTCCGCTAATTTTTCCTCCCCTTAGGATGACCCTCAGGATATATCATCCTCGGCGGCATCACGAACAAATCTAATCTAGCGTTGTTTCTCGATCGTCGGTTTGAGTTGAGAGTAGAGGGAGGAGGAGACTAGACAGAGGAACGAGAGAACGAGAGAACGAGAGAATTCGTCGCCGTTGAAGACAGAGGACTCCGAGAGAACAAGAGAGAAGAGTCGCCGGAGGACTACGCGCCGTTGAAGACAGAGGACTCCGGGAGAGAAAAGTCGCCGCTCGTCGCCGTTGAAGGAGTGAGGAGTGCTCTCCGTTGGCTCCTCCGTTGAAGAGGAACGAGATAGAGTAAGAGGGAGGAGTCGAGAGTTGAGTTTGAATTGAAGTCTTCAATTGGTAAAATTAGGGATTGTATCTCTGTAAAACTCTATCAGGTTTGACCACAGGTAGATGGTGTAATATCGCAACTAAGGGTAGGTTTTAAAGTAATTTTGTATTTTTTGGTATTAAAAAAAAATATTAAACAAATTTGAGGTAGAACGGGGAGATATAAGATTTGAGTTAGAGTTTGAGGTACATACGAGACGATTCCTCATAGCTAACACAGATCTCCATCACGATCAAGACCCAACGGTCCAGATCCATTCCCTCTCCATCTCCTTCTTCTCTAAAGCCGATCGGGAGAAGAAAACAAAATTCAACGACCGTCCGGTAACTGTCTAGCTCCGTTCTGGCGATTCATCTTCTCCGATCAGATCTGGTAACTCTCCCTTTTACCGATTTGGAATTTGTGTCCCTTTCGCGATTCTTTGTAACGTTGATTGTTTTTGCCTACCAGTGATTTGTTTGTCCGCTATTACTTGACGATGGCGGCTCCTCCTGCAAGAGCTCGGGCTGATTACGATTACCTCATTAAGCTTCTGTTGATCGGAGACAGCGGTAGGTTTCTTCATTCAAATCGTATTCCTGCATTTTATTCAATTGATTCTCGCGATTTCTCTTTGTTGATATGCTTTAAGTTTTGCTTGATTTGAGTTTTTCGATCTTCCGCTTACGAATTCGTCGTAATGGGATTTAGTAGCACCTCTTAGTTACGCAGATTCGAGTTTCATCAGCTTCAAATTTTGATTTCTTATAGAGAATCCCGAGACATTGGATTTGGTGTGCTTAAACGAGTTCTGAATTCGATTTCCCGCACTTGCGAGAATATGATGATCTTCCTAGTTTGGTATTATGCTAGAGTATAGAGAATGTACAAATGAATGCTCCCTTGTTTTGGTAACTATTAAATTGTACTCTCTACATCTTGTTGTTCCAAATGGTTTAGATTAGTCTTACCTTTGTATGTGTAAAACCGCCTTTCCTTGAGCCGGATTGATTGAATATTCCTTTTGTTGATTGACTATGTTCAGTTCATGGATTATTCAAAAGCTTCTGCTTTATCTAACTTTCTCATGTATTACATGTACCAGGTGTGGGTAAGAGTTGCCTCCTCTTACGTTTCTCGGATGGCTCGTTTACCACCAGTTTCATTACTACTATTGGGTATGATGATATCTTTATTGCATGGCACTGTTGTTATCAAATGCTCGACGTAGTTGTTTGTTCCCACTCAAGTTGAATTTTTTGTTGTTGTTGACAGAATTGATTTCAAGATACGGACTATAGAGCTGGATGGGAAGAGAATTAAGCTGCAAATCTGGGATACTGCTGGACAGGAGCGGTTCCGGACAATCACAACTGGTCTCTCTTCGCTTTTGCTTTAGAATACGCCATATGCTTTGGTTATGCATTCTTGCCTTCCTCACTATGGGGGAAACCTCAAAGTGTCACCTAATTGGTTTGTTCTTATTGCAGCATACTATCGCGGTGCCATGGGTATTTTGCTTGTGTATGATGTGACCGATGAATCATCTTTCAACAGTAACTACTTCCTTCACTTTTAACTTGCCAGTTTAATTAGTTTTATTGTGCAACTACCAAACGTTTGCAACTGTTCTAAAGTTTATATTCTTCCGTCTGTTAGGATTAGTATTTTCAAGTCAACTAATTTGCTCTTTTCTCTATCCTTTGTTTTCTGAATTTCAGACATCAGGAACTGGATCCGTAACATTGAGCAACACGCTTCTGATAATGTCAACAAGATTTTAGTGGGGAACAAGGCTGATATGGATGAAAGCAAAAGAGTCTCTCTCTCTCTCTCTCTCTTTCTCTCTCTCTCTCTACCCTTCCCTTGTATCTTCCTGCTTATTTATTGCATGATTTTGTTTGCCTAATACACCGAATGGTTTTCTTTTTTTCAGGCTGTGCCCAAATCTAAGGGCCAAGCTCTTGCAGATGAATATGGAATGAAGTTTTTTGAAACTGTATGTTGTGGTTTTTGTTTTACGTAAATATATATAAAGGCAGATGTCTAAATTTTTTTCATTTGGTTAATGTTGATGACTTTACGATTGCAGAGTGCCAAGACAAACTTAAACGTTGAGGAAGTTTTCTTTTCAATTGGTAAAGACATTAAGCAAAGACTTGCAGATACCGATGCAAGGGCTGAGGTTTGTTTGAGCATTAGAATTCATTTTCACTGTCATCATGATACATTGCAATTACGTACATTCCACATTTTAGTATGTGCATCAACCGTTTAATGTCGATTTTTAATATCCTTTTGCAGCCACAAACAATCAAAATGAACCAATCCGATCAAGGTGCAGGGACATCACAAGCTACACAGAAATCAGCGTGTTGTGGTTAGTAAAAACCGGGTCCACGACACCATCAAAGGAGAGAACCAGGCTACTACTGCAAGCGAAAAACATGGTATTGTTTTTACCTTTGGAAAGACAAAAAAAAAAAAAAGGAAACCTTCTATATGCTTTTCTAAATGAGATGGTGTTTCTTCGTATTCTTTAACTTTCATCCTTTCCATTAACGGTATAGTCTGAAGGATACAATTCGTAATCCAAATTTCTTGTATGGATTCTCTCTAACATCAGATATGACTTATCATAATATCAGTTTATCTCACTCACTCACACCAACTATCTTTTCTAATTGAATCTGGTACGACTTTATATCTCCATTTTAAAGATTGAATGGATTTAAAATTATTATTCATATAATGAATTTGTGTAGACATACATTACATACAGAAAGAATGAAAATAATGTTTGTAAATTACATAAAGAATTTCAAAACCTAACTAGAGACAAAAACACACAAACAAAAAAACTAATTTACTAACTTCAAATCAATTTGTGGAACCAAAGTCTTTCCAAGTATATATACAATATCGTTCTCCAACGGTGTTAAATTCAAATCCAAGCACAAATCCCTCTTGCTGCTATTGCATCGATTCAAAACCGGTCTGGTGTAAACCACAGAAGAGATAACCGATGGTTCGGATATCATGCTCGCCCTATGCTTTCGCATGTGACCGCCTAGAGCTTGACCGGTCCCAAACATTTGACCGCAGATTGAACACTTATGCATATCATTCCCATTGTTACGATGCTTCACCTGTTCATGGTCAACGCTCAGCTTAGGTTTCTTGTGGCTAGCTCTATGACCTCCGAGAGCTTGGAACGAATCAAATTTCCGGTTACACGTTTTGCATTCAAAGTGGTTACCGGTAGATTTGTTTACAACATTGATTTGTTTGACCACGAAACTCCGAGATAACATCATTAGACTTTTTACTATGTCTTTATGTTCGATGGATTCTTCATAATCCGAACGGTCTCTCTTCATATTTTTGGTTGATTATATCTCTATAAGAGAAAAGAGCAAAGATAAAACGAAGTAAAGATTTAGGTTTTGGTTTGTTTACCTAGAAAATGTTTAGAAGAAATCGCACCTGAGTACTTGTTATGAAGATTTTGAGAGGGATGTAATATTTATAAGCAAAATAGACAAAGTTTAAGAGGTTTTGACTACTTTTTTATTGGACCAGAAAAAGTCGTTTTAAGTTATTCAAATAAATTAAGCAGCATTACTGATTTGACGCATGTTAAACATATCCACTATCACAAGGCACATGTTTGTTGTTAAACAGAAAATAGGCTCTTGGAACTGCGTCAAATATACAACAAAAACAATTTTACTAGTGCACATTTCTATGTTGGGTTCTTCTAACTTTATTAAGCAAACACGTGATTCTTTTATTGACTCTGCGGCGCAAATGAGCACGTGCAGATTAACTAATGAAGAAAGTCAAATGATTGCATTTCCAAAAGTCTTAGAAGTTAGTAGTTTCAACTGTTTTTCACCAACCTAGTCAAATGATATACGTATATGAAGTGTGCACCGCAGCCGCATTGTATTTGTAAACATATACCCGTGAGACGTCATCAATGATGAAATTATGACAGCTTATAAGTTATAAACCCGATTTAGATTGTGATTTGTTAGACTTTTAGATTAGAGATGGTTAATGGTGAAAGAGTATACATATGGTTCTGTAGGGGTGTCAAAATGGGTAACCGAACCCAACCCTACCCAAAACTGCATGGGTTCAAGATTTTTCATGGGCGGGTTTAGCCCAACCCATTTATTTTATGGGTAGAATTTTCATACCCAAACCCATTTATATGAAACCCGTTGGCTTAATGGGTTAAATGGATACCTATATATATATATAGATATATATCGAATCACACAATAAATTTATAAAAACCCAACATATAATTCATATATTATTATAAATTCAACAAAAGTTTTTAAGTTAAACAAGAAAGAAACTAATTATGTGTAACTTAAAATAAAATAGTAAAACCATAAAACCAATAAAATAGAAAAACCATAAAACCAATGTATCTTAAAATAAACTAGCTAGTAAAATCATAAAACCAATAAAACAGAAAAACCATAAAACCAATAAAACTATGTTTAAAAAGCACTTCAATCTTTCTTCGGTTCTTCTCCTTCCTTAGATCCATCTGGTTAATTGTTCACATCATCACTTTCAATGTCTACAAATAATAAGAAAAGTATATTTAGCAACTAGTATTAATATAGCATATATAAATGATAAATTTACCTTTTTCATCACTTGGAAAACTAAATAACCATGATCTCGTATAAAGTAGAGCATGGACATGTTTCGGAAGAAGTCGACTTGATATTTGTTTAGAACACGAGAACCAATACTGAAAGATGATTCTGATGCTACAATAGTTATAGGAATGCTTAGCACATCATATGCCATATAGGCTAAAGCACCAAAACAATGTCTGTTATCTTTCCAATACTGCAAAACAGACATGCCATTTTTTTTTACCTAAGAAAACCGGAAAACCCTAGTAATTTTTTTGTTAAACATAAATCTATTAAAAGAATATATATATATATATATATTATTTTATATTTTGTGTTTAACCCGTGGATAACCCATAACCCTAATGGGTTTACCCATTAAACCCGTGTACCCAATAGGGTAACCCAACGAAACCCATTTATTTATATGGGTAAAAAAATATAACCCTTACCCACTAAAACTGTGGGTGGGTTCGGGTAACCCATGGGTAATAACCCATTTTAACATCCATATGGTTATGATAATAAAAACATGGTTTGTTCTCCTCTACAATTTCAACTTCGAATAGTTATTACCCGCTTTATCTTACTACTAATTAATTCTTATATATATTACTATTTTATCATTGTTTCTTACTTTTCCATACAACTAAAAAACTTTACGACATTAGATTACTAATCAGACCAATACAACTAAAAATTTCATTAGTTATGCTTCCATATTTTTACATATTTTTTTCATTAAATCATTGTAGAGGTTTATATTGTTTTGAGTCTTTTGACTATAAACCTAACACTACAAGAAAAACTATATATTGTCACAGCCACAATAGCCTTTAACAATCTGTAATAATATTGTCACGAATTACCACAACTAATATATTTGCCACAAAGTTATAGTCTCGAATATTTCAATGTGAAAATCCGTGATAAATTGTACTTTTGCAACATAAATTTTTTTAGAGCCATGCAAAAACCTGTGGCAATGGACAATTTTTCTTGTACAGTAAAACATTTTAACTAAAATATTTAAATTTTTACATTTTTTATCCTACTTTAACCAATTTTTCATTTTAAATAATATATTTACATTTTTACATAAAAGAAAAAACATAGTGTGACCATCTACTATATGAAAGGAGGAGAGCACTCTCCATGAGTTGCCATATCATCACAAAAGAGGATGCCACATATACAAAAAAATAAAAAAAATAAAAAAAATAAACGTCAAACTTTTCATTCCACAACTTGATAACATCTTCATAATGACTCATATTTTTCAGAATTAAACTAGCAGTCAAAAGATAGAAGATTAAAGCTGTTTTTCTATGTTTCCCATACATCCGTGGAAACCAAAAGATTGTACTCCCATACGTCCATACGTCCGAGGAGAGACCGCATCTTCTAAATTGGGCAGACGAACAAAATATTCAAAGATTTTACTTTCTTGCCTTGGTTATAAAGAGATCGTCCATATACGACGCGATTGGGAGGAAGATCTCGAAAACAAGGCATCACTATATAAGCTGAACATTAGTGAGGGTGCTTCCAATCACAAATTAACCAAGAATCAAACAGAAACCAAAGTTATATTGCTCACTCATCTCAGTAAAAGCTCCAAACTCATTGGCCGAAGTAATGTTTCTTTGCCTCTATATTTGAATTTTTGGTAGTTCTATATTTATAAATTGTCTAACAAAACAAATTATTGTCATTGCCTTCTCTTGAGAGCTTCCAATGGCCAAAAGAGTTTCCCCCCATCATTTCTCGTCATAATGAAAAACGATATGAGTTTGTTATGAGTTTTTTTATGGACGTTTGTTATGTGTTTGATTGATAGGTTGTATCTTTAAGCTCATATTACCTTCCAACTTGGGTGAAATTTTGAGGCTCAGACTTCATTGAAAAATGGGTACACTCTTGCTTACATTGCATGTGTTATTACCGTATTTAAAATGAACTGTTTATTTCAACATGATGCAATATCATAGTGGGTGTATAAGAGTCTAATCACAAGAAAATTAACTTGCAACTCTTAATTTTCATCAATATATAATGCCTAACCTAACCAGTTAGAATTGTTTTTGTTTACGGCATATGTTATTTTTGATGGATCACTAATGTGTTCCAAATCCAGTTCACTTAAGAGTGGCTTAACCATATGCGATATGTTTCAGAAAAATAAACATACATAAGCTAAAAAAAGAAGAAGAGAGAATAGGAAGATTGGATACATGGAGAGGACTATTGTTCGCACTATAAGAAAACGGTCCATAAGTGACTGCGGTTTGTGACTGCAAAATCCGTCACTAATATTTGTGACTACTTTGAGACGACTTTGTTACTCATTTGCGACGCGGAAAACAAACGTTGCAATGGCGTCGCAAAACTGCGACGCAAAATCGTCGTCGCAAGGATGTCACCAATTAGTGACTACTTTGCGACAACTATGCTCAGGTTTCGGTGTCGTCACATATCAGTCACTAATTAGCGACGATTAAACAACGAAAGTTGTCGTCACAAATTTGTGACGCATTTGTTACTGAAACCGGAGTCACAGTTTTGCGACGCCACATGTGGAGTCACAAAAGCGTGGCAAGAGATATGTCGGCAGAAGAAGACAAATAGTAATTTATGTCGGTAAGAAATAAAGAAATAAAGAAAAAACAACGTGGTTAATCATTGAGTTTACCAAACTGAGATTTTTTCTCTAAAGATAGTAACAAAGTAGTGGCTAAAACATCACAAAATGGTGAGGCTTTTGTTGGCGTCACAAAGTAGTGGCAAATCCTTTTGTCTATAAATACGATTCACCCTCCCATCATTTCACTCACAAATTCATCTCTCTCCCATTGAAAATCGTTTCTCTCTCACAATGAAAGAAAAAATATTTTAAGAGGGAAAAAAAAGAAAAGGAAAAATATAGAGAAATATTTTGGAGAGAAAAAAAAAAGAAAAGGAAAAATATAGAGAAATATTTTGGAGAGGAAAAAAATGTGGCTTTATTCGTCGCGGGCTTGGATGTACAACCGGTTCAATCCACTTACCAACAATTCATAAAGTTTGCAGCAGCCCAAGACTTTGCTCTCAGTAGTGGAGGTAAAATATAATGCCCTTGTGCTACTTGTAGAATTACGCGTAGACCAAAACCAGTTAATACTGTAACGAATCATTTGCTTAGTAATGGCTTTATGGAAGGATATTATGTTTGGACGGAACACGGAGAAGATTATAATGTTGTAGGAATAGGTAATAGTAGTAATTACGAAAATGACCAGTTTAATACCGATAATGATCAATTTAGTATGGGTAATGAAGAGATGAATTATGATGGTAGTAATGTTTACGCTGAAATGGTTCAAGATGCATTTCATGGTTCTACGCCAATGAATGAATATTAACATGAACATGATCAAACTGGAAATGATTATGTTTATGAAGAACCTACGGGGGACGCAAAAAACTTCTACCAATTGTTAGACGTTGCTAATACGCCATTGTATGAAGGTTGTAGAGAAAGTCATTCGCAATTATCGTTAGCATCTCGACACATGAACATCAAATCAGACCATAATTTGGCTGAAGTTTGCATGGACTCATGGTCGTAAGCATTTAGAGAGTATTTACCTCAGCCTAATCGTGCAACCGGATCATACTACGAGACAAAAGCATTGATACGAAAGCTCGGGTTGCCGGTACAGAAATACCATGTATGCGAGGATAATTGTATGCTTTTCTGGAAAGAAGACGCGGCGTTGGAGAATTGTAAGTTTTGTGGAAAACCAAGGTATATGCCTTATACCGGAGGGCGGAAGAGAGTGCCAGTTAGTAAAATGTGATATCTTCCTATCGGTGACAGGCTGAAGAGATTGTACCTATCAGAAAAGACTGCACTGGCAATGAGATGGCATGCTGAGCACGAGTCAGAAGAGGGAGTTATGAGCCATCCATCTGATGCGGCGGAGTGGAAATTTTTTGATCAACTCTATCATGGTTTAGCAGGGGAGACACAAAACGTGCGACTTGGATTATGTACAGATGGTTTCAATCCTTTCGGTATGTCAAAGAATCATTAGTTGTGGCCTGTGATCGTGACCCCTTACAACTTACCGCCAGAGATGTGTATGAATGAAGAGTATTTGTTTTTGATGGTATTGAACTCAGGACCTCATCATCAATGCGGGAGTCTTGATGTTTTTCTTCAACCACTGATCGAGGAGCTAAAGGATTTATGGAATAATGGAGTCGAAGTGTACGATGTGTCATTACAGCAAAACTTCAACCTCAAAGTCGTTCTGTTGTGGACGATTAGTGACTTTCCAGCATATGCTATGTTATCGGGATGGACGACACACAGAAAACTAGCTTGTCCCATTTGCAAAGAAGATACAAATGCATTCTATTTGCAAGCTGGTCGGAAGACGTGTTGCTTTGATTGTCATAGAAGATTTTCGCCTCAAGATCACCCGTTACGAAGGAACAAAGCTAATTTCCGAAAGAGACGTAACGCTATAAATTTATATCCACCAGAATCGTTGACATGCGAACAAATATACCAGAGTATACAAAACAACAGAGCAAAGAAAACATGTGAATGTGGTGGAAATGGTCATAAAAAAAAAAACCTCCCGGCTCTGGAGATTGGCATAATTGGCATAAAGAAATCATTTTCTGGGAGCTTCCGTATTGGGTGGATCTAAATCTACGACATTGCCTTGACGTGATGCATATTAAGAAGAACTTTTTTGATAATATCATATACACTGTGATGAATGTCAAAGAAAGATCAAAAGACACGGTGAAGTCAAGATTAGATATGGACACACATTGCCACCAACCTGAACTACGGGTGGATGATTTCGGGAACGCCCCATTCCCTATTTGGAGATTGCCCACAAGAGGAATAGATGCATTACTAGATTGGGCGAAAAATCAAGTCAAATTTCCAGATGGCTATGCAGGAAATTTATCAAGTTGTGCAGAGATCAATGCCCGGAAGTTTTCAGGAATGAAAAGTCATGACTGCCATGTTTTTATGGAGCGGTTGCTTTCGTTTGTATTTGCAGAACTTCTTTCACGAAATGTTCACCAAGCATTGTCAGGTACGTATACATATAAAAAGTCTTTTGTTAGTATTTTTGGTGCTCTGATTGTTGATTTTGAGATATGTTTTGTCAGCAATTGGAGCATTTTTCCGTGACCTAAGCAGTAGATCATTGGATCAAAGTCGGGTCCAACTTTTGAAGGAGAATACGTTATGATACTCTGCAATTTCGAAAAAATATTCCCACCTGCATTTTTTGATGTCATGGAGCACCTACCTATTCACTTGCCATACGAAGCCGAGCTTGGGGGTCCCGTGCAGTATAGGTGGATGTATCCGTTCGAAAGGTTTTTTAAACATTTAAAAGGTAGAGCAAAGAACAAAGCTCGTCCCGCAGCATCGATAGTTGAAGCGTACATGAACGACGAGATATCTACTTCTCTGAACATTACTTTCCGCCCAAAATATCTACAGCTGCAAGAAGAAGGTAAATAATTAAGAACCATATAATTTGTTTTGTGGTGTTTAATTCTATGCATAGAATATTAATTAACAAATAAATTTTGTAGGGCTTCTCGATACGACGAAGGTGAAGTATCCGTGTATACTGCACCAGTGCCAGATATATTTACTGGGGTCGGGCGTGCAAGTGGCAAATATACTGAGTTTTGGTTGGAAGATATTGACTATAAGACCGCGTATTCATATGTTTTGTGTAATTGTCAGTATTTTCGACCGTTCGAAAGGTATTAATGTTTTCTCGTAAATAATTGTTGCCGAAGTGATATGCTTTTTGATCCTTTAGTAATTGTTGTTTCAAATGCAGCTACTTGGACGCACATATTCGAGTTGAAAACCTAGGACTAACTGATGAAGAGGTCACAACGAAAAGAGATGATGAATTTCATTTATGGATGCGCCAATATGTAAGTATTCCGATTATTTATTTATCAATTTCATAAAATTAAATAATATTTTCTATGTAGGTCCAAGCGGTAAAACATGAACACAATTTTACAATGTGGGTTCACGATATATTAGAAGGTCATGAGAATAAGGTGAAGTCATGGCCTATGTATTTTACGAGGGGGTATATGTTTCACACGCGTGAGCACGGAGAAGGAAAGAAAACAATGAATTATGGGGTTTGTGTTCGAGGACAAAATTATTCAGACGCCTCCGGTGAAGATGATTTCTATGGCAAAGTTGAACAAATTATCGAACTCACATATCCAGAAATCTTGAATTTGAAGATAATCCTTTTTTATTGTCAATGGTATGACCCTACGCTCGGTAAAGGGACTCGAAAGAACGAGGTTGGCGTTGTCGATGTGCTCTCATCTCGGAAATATCCAAAATATGAACCATTCATATTAGGTACAAATTCACGTTCCTCCAAACTTATGTCATACTTATTTATACTAACATGAAATGTATTCTTCACAGCGTCTCAGGCTCATCAGGTTTGCTATCTTCCCTATCCAAATCCAAAGCATTCCCGGAAAACATGATTATCCGTTGTGAAAGTGAATCCGCGAAATCGGATTCAAGGAAAGCTCGTGGAAAATGAGATGGTCATTTTGCAACAAACGGTCGACAAAACAACCGCATCTACGATTCATGATTTAAATATCGATGGTTTAGTTGATGTGACACATTCGATGGAAGGTATTGGTTTTGAAATTAGAGACGAAGATCCTACTGATGAATTCCAATGTAATTTATCTGACCACGCCTCCGACGAAGAACCTTACGATGGATAATTTTTTCATGTGTGCGTACTATTTAAATGTTTTTTTTTTGTCACAGTACTATTTATATGTTTATAAGTGTGTAATGTATTTATGGGATTTGTTTATGTGTGTGTAATGTATTTATGGGAT
This sequence comes from Draba incana, assembly GCA_963576765.1. Lineage (NCBI taxonomy): Eukaryota > Viridiplantae > Streptophyta > Magnoliopsida > Brassicales > Brassicaceae > Draba > Draba incana. The sequence continues at coordinate 11,300,498 of OY755216.1, forward strand.
TTGTTTTTTTTTTTGTAATTGTGTAATATATTTATCTATTAAGATGTTTTTAAGTTTAAAGTTTGTAATTTGTGTTATTGATCAACCTTCATTTGCATTTACAAAATTAATAAAAAAGGTAAATATATAAAAGTTCATAGATACATGTATGCTTAAGTTACAATGGCAAATTGGTTAACCATACAACACACTCTCTCACATGACTCGGGTTCGAGTCCGGGTAATCTACCTTTTTATTATTTTTTCATCAACTAAGTGAACATTAAATAAAATTGTTTCTTATCAATGCCAAATATCTTACTACGGCATAACGGTTCAACGTTGATAGAAGGAGCATCGGTTACCGAGTTCGATTCCACGAAATCGCAGTTTTTAAAAAAAATTGGTGTCCTCAAATTTGTGACGCTTTAGTGACACTATAGGGTTTAAGGTTTCACAAATTAACACTCCACAGGTGTCACATATTAGTCATTAATAAACCACACTTTTGCGACGCCATTGAAAATTAGCCACTGATTAGTGACTAATTTGCCACTGCCTTTCACATTTTAACACATTTATACCAAAAATGTATGCCTCCATGATTGATAGATGTATTATATCTTGTAAAAAACCAATGTCAAAGTTTCCAATATGTGGTAGTACATTTTATATCAATGTAAAAAAAAAAAACCTATGTAAAAACTTCATTCCACATACTTTAAAATATAAACACTTGTTAGTTTAATGTTACAATAGGTATGATTGATGTTGTTGTAATTGTTTTTGGTATTGGTGGTATAAAGGGTATAGCCATTTTATTTAGTGTATATGGCTTAGGGAAAGGCTAGAGGAACAAAATTTGGCTATAAATATTTTGGGTTTAAGGATTTTATATGTGACAAACTTTAACTCGTCATAAATCAGTGGCAAATATGTGACATTTTTGTGACACTTTAGCCACTGATATCTGGGCTCTGTTATCAAAACATTTGGGCCTTTTGGCGGCCTCATTTTCGCGCCCAAGTAATTTTCGTTGCGACTACCTTGCGACGCCGACTCTAATTATCTGGGGGTAAACCTAATCCCAGAATCATTTAGCCCAAAACACAAAACTTTCTCTTCTCTTTTCTCTCCGTAGCCGACTCACTCACGAACCCTTCAAATTTGATCGATTCTCACGAATCCTTCAAATTCTTTCTTAAAATCCTTCTGTTTCTTCACTTTCTTCGTATCCCTCAGTCGATTTTGCTTTCAATCGATTGAGATTTCTTTGTTTTTCTCTTTTGTTCTTCATTTCCAAAAAAAACCCTAATCTTTCGACAAATCTTTCTCTCGCTTTTGATTTCTCAAACCCTAATCTCTATCTCTCTCATTTTCGTTTGACACCCAAATCTGAATCAAAAACCCAAATCTTCTTAGAAACCCTAACCGACATGGCGGGGTCCAAAGGTGTACAAGCCAAAGGAGGAGCGAGTAGAGGCAGAGGCGTTAAGATCCGTGGAGGAGGCGTTCAGAGCCAAGGCAGCCGTGTTGGCGGTGGAGGAAGATCAAGCGCCGAAAGGTCTAATGGTGGTTTTGAGGAACCCTCCACTGGGGGAACTCTTAACATCTCTGCTCCTCGTGTTTCGCAGAACCAGTCAACAACAGATAATCGGGGTAAGGGTATCGCCACCGTAAGCCGTGAGAAGGGTATCTCAACATTAAGCCGTGACAAGGGTAAGGCTGTAGACGGTGGTGGAAGTAGCAGTCCCATGAATGGCGGCAAAAGTCTAACACCGGGACGAAAGGGACATAGTTTGTCCCACGACTCTAATGTTTCCACCCGTGCTTCACCGCAGTCTCAAGGGACTCCTCACTCAAATGCATTTGTCTCTCGAGCCCTTTCTCTCCAGTATCCAGCTTCTTCTAACCGGGTTCAACCTCCACCGGTTCTTCGAAGAACCAGTCTGACCCTGAATATCCAACCACGACAACACCTTCAGGTTCAGAACCAGGTTCAAGAAGAAGAAGAAAAAGAAGACGCCGATGAGGATGATGATGATGTCTTACCTGAGGAAGAAGATGGTGATGATCAGGATGCTGTTCCACCTGAGGGTAATGGCGAAGATGAAGATTACGACCAACTCCTTGCCAATGTAATGGATGATCCTGCACGTCAGAGCCTTCCTTTACTCAGTGAGCAACCACATCCAGTGCGAGACACTCTCTGGTAAGTACTTATCAATTCTATTTCCATTTACTTATACTGCCTAATTGATTATATAAGATTGAACTGCATAATTGAAAGTACTTATCATTTCTGTTTCCATATAATTGAACTGCATAATTGATTAGATAAGATTGAACTGCATAATTGATTAGATAAGATTGAACTACATAATTGCAATGGTTATTTCCATATCTTATTTGATTAGATTGAACCGTATACTTAAACTGCTTATTTGAGTTAGATTGAACTAGGTTTTAGTAACATTTAATCATTGACCGTTTAATTTAGGTTTTAGTAACATTCACAGTTTAATTTACCTTATAATTGTATGAGTATCTATGGTTTGTATACTTTAACATCTACCCTTATTTGTTTGGAAGGTTTGATCGGGACCATGGGCTACTAACCCGTGAGATAACTAGAATCTTTAGGAGAAAGTTCGACGGCCTGTGGGAGTCGAAACTAACACAATTAGATTTGTCAAGGGTTTGTGAAGGGAAAGAGATTTCTAGGTTAAAGCTCAAGAACGTAAGTAGCGATTGCTGTAAAGAAAGCTTTTATTGATGTTTGTGTAACAAGTTGCGGATCCCCTTTACAGGAGATGTTTACAAGTATATATAGTTTTCTGCTAAGTCCGCTAGGTCGGCTAGGTCGGTTAGGTCTGCTAGGTCGGCTAGGTCCTCTCCTTTGGAGATTGGGAAAACTTCCTTATTCTGATAATGTTCATTGGGCTTTGCTAGCGAGCTCGTAAGATCCTCCAAGTGGTTTGGGCCTAGCCCACTTCGTCTTCAGTATTGACCCAACCTTAACACATTTCCTTTGCACTCAAACCTGCTAGCTCCGTTGCTTCGTTAGCTTCGTTGCTCTGTTACTCCGTTGCTCTGCAGTTCATTATGAGAATTCACCTTACAGAGCTCGTTGGTCCTTGTACTTAGTTATTTCCGACATTGATCCTAGAGAGGCGGGATATGACCCCAACAGTTAGCCCCCCAGCTCGGTAGTATCGGATGTGATGATGCCGAGCTAAAAGTTGCAGAGTTAGGATCAATGTTATGAGTCTTACAGTACTAAGGAATCTAGTCCTGCTCAAGTGTTAGCGTTTAACTGAACTCCGGTGTTACGTTTAACCGAGTCCCAGTGTTGCGTTTAACCGAGCAGGTCGTCATTTTCTGATTCTGCAAAGAAAAGACTGAAGAAAATTTCCAAAATTTTCAAATTTTGAAAATTTTAAAAAGCGGGAATTTTTAGGTCAATTCCCGAGGTGGCGATGTCACTGAGCTCCCTTGAGTTATAAAAACCCAAAAATCTTGTCTCATTTCTCCCAACATCTTCATTTTCCCAAACAAAGGTAAAAATCCCTTCTCCTTCTCTCTCTAGCTTTTATTATTAATTTTTTTTTTAGGTTTAGGAAAAACTCCTTTGTCTCCACCCTACCATCACGCAGCCACCACCATTTCACCTCTTCCCTACTCGAATTTAATTCCCCTTTGATTTTCCGGTGAGTTCTTCATAGTGTTCTTTGAGAATTAGTGAGTTAGATTCAAAAATTCGAGTTTGAGCTTGATTCAAAGCGAAGAAGTTGCGACGAGGTGACGAGGTGAAATCGAAGGAGCTCGCGTTGTGACGATAGCGGCGACGTCGCGAGGTGACGAGGTCAAGCAAAGTCGATTTGGAGCTGAGTTGCTACGGCGAGGTCGATTCTCGAACCAAAATCAAAGGCGAGATTTTGGCGAGGTCGATTGGAGTGACATCGAGCGAGGTCGATTGGAGTGACATCGAGCGAGGTTGGCTTAAAGCGAGGTCGAACAATTTTGACTTGGAGCTGCGGAGGAGCTACGGCGAGGTGAGTCGAGGTCGCGGTGCTACTCAATCTAGAAGCTCGGCGAGGTGATTTTACGGCGAGATCCAGCGAGGTCCGGCGAGGTGGTCGAGGTCAGCGAGGTGGTGGTGTCGCGAGGTGGAGCTTGAGCTCACGGCGAAATTAACGGATCGAAACGAGGTCGATTTACACAACATCGAGCTCGTCCGAGGTGAGCTAGCGTCGTCGCGAGGTTAATTTTGCAAACCAAAATCAGTCACGGCGAGGTCGATTCGGAGCTGCGACGAGGTGGTGAGGTGACGAGGTGCTGCGACGAGGTGGAACGAAGTCAATCGGCCGTGCTGCGAGGTGGATCGAGGTGAAACGAGGTCGTCATCTCTGCTGCTTCGTTGCGGGAAGAAGAAGACGCAACTCTTCAATTAACGAGTAATTGGGCCTTAAAGCCCAATCCCTTCTTCAATTAAAATCTCGTGAGTTTCTTTTTTTTTTTTTTTTTTTTTTTCTGTTTTTTTTTTTTTTTTGTTAGACATGTAAGCGTATCTTGCTTACTCACCTTGCGTAGCTGGAGTAGAACTCGTAGATGTTGCTTAGGTTGGACCATGACTTTGTAGAGAAACCAAATAAAATTGTCTTGTGTAGCTTGATGATTTTGTTAGGCTTTAGTCAAAGTCTTATGGAACCGTTCGTCTTTTGTAGAATCATGTCTTCTCAAGATCCATTGAACCGTAACGTCGATGTTTATGTTGCTCCAATTCCTCTAGCTCTGCGTAACGAGGCTTCTGATGATTCCGTTAGTTCTGAAGTTCCTGTAAGAAAGAAACGAAGTAATCCTCGTCCGCTAGAACCCACTAAGTCAACGAAAGAGTCTCTAGTGGCCCTTAGATCTTGCTTTGGAATCTCAGAAGATGTCAAGTTTGTTTTGCCTACTCCGGAGCAACGAGCTGACAATCCTCCTGAGGGTTACTTCACCATGTGCGAGAGTTACTTCTACAGTTGCTTCATGTGGTTTCCTATTCCTGAACTGATTCTTGAATTCTTATGGGACCATAACCTCGCAATATCCCAAGTAACGCCTCGCGGAATTCGTCACTTGATTGGAGTCTTAGTACGTAGTTACGAGTGTAACCGAGAGCTCACGCTTACCCATTTACACAACTACTTTAGAGTTGTAAAGACCGGTACTAAGGGCAAGCTCAACTACTACGTTACGAATAGACCCTTCTTCCGGATCATTACAGGTTTCGATAGTAGAGTTGATGATTGGTGGATAAGATTTTTCTATGTTCGTATCAGCGTAGCCTCAGTTGGTCCGAAATGTCTTCACAAGATTAGGAGGAAATGGCATCCTCTTGGTAGCCGGCCTCGTAGCATTTTTATTATCTAGTCTAGCTTCGTAACTATGCTTGGCTTTACCACCGATTTTTATACTAACTTCTTTTCTTCTTTGTTGTAACTGTGACAGGTCGTAACTATCCGTTTAGGGCTACGGACGATACCTCCTCCACCAAGACGCTCCTAGCTGCTCAAGGGTGTCACTGGACTTACGACTTTAGCCTTGCAAGAGTAGAGAAAGCTCGAGCTTATCACGCAGGTGCTACTCTTTCAAGCCCGTTCACGTTTCCGAGTTCCGCCATGAGTGATGAGAGACCATCGTTCCGTGATAAGATGAATGGCTTGATTGGTGGAACATCACGGATGGAGCAAGATGAAACATCCGAGACAGCTAACTCGGCTCGTGTTGAAGATGATGGCATTAGACTCGCTTCTACTGGTTCGAATGCATCATCTTTTCCCTTTAATATAAGTGTTGATAATGAGCATTGATACTTACTTGTGTTCTTGTTTTATGTTTTTGTTTCAGATGTCCGTCCCTCGGTCTCCCATCTCGTCACACATTCGGCTAAGGAGAAGGGTAAGGGTAAGAGTCACGCTAACCCTGATGACGAGGTCGAGGCACGCAAGAGGAAACGCCCTAGACCTACCGCGCTTAACGCTGAGAGGACTCCACTTGTGTCTCCAAGTCCGGTTCTAACACCTGGCGCCGCTTACAACTGTAAGACGTTTTCGACAAAGTTGTTTAGCGACATTGGTTGTCCTTCCTACTCTTTTCCTCCTGAGGCCGGCATACGTTGTTTCGACTCCTACTCCTCAGTTTCTATTCAGGGGACTAAGGTATCATCTTGTGTAGTATTTTACGATTCATAGTAGTGATCCAACGGTTATGCTTGGATGATGGATTTGTTGTTTCAACAGCTTGTTGCCGAGATCAACCGTCTCGTTGTTGACTACGAAGACGTTGCGGACCAGAAGGATGCAGCTATTGCGGCAGAGAGGAGCCGAGGTGAAGCTTTCCAAGCTTTGGCTAATGAGAGGAAAACAAAGATCAAGGAGCAAAGAAGGGAGCTCGCAGGCTTACGGAACCAGGTCGAGTACTAAACCTTGTATTCTCCTTAACGTTTATGTCAACATCAAATTTTCATTGTTGTGGTTTTGAAACTGGACCAGGTTGAGGATCTCTCTACGAGCCTGAACGAGATGCGGCTTCGTGAGGAGACGGTAGTACGAAAGGCCGTTGATAAGGCAAACCATGAGATGGAAGCGAGATTGAAGGCGCAGATGCAGCTAGCGAAGCAGAAGGTTGGTGAACTGAATGGTCTACCGAGAGATAGGATGATTGATTACATAGAATGCAGAGGCAACCTTCAGGTATGGTTCGCTCTAACTCACATAATGTATATGATGAGGATTGCCATTGTAATGAATGTGTGTTCGTTCAGATCATTGAACAGATACGACGGACTCCGCAATTTGACTATGACGCCGAGGTTGAGAGGCTTACAGGTCAAAAGAAGGACTTAGCTGGTTCGTACAGCTACTTCAAGGGATTGGTGACTGATTTAGAGAGCATCATCGAGTCTCCATTTGGTGAGCGAGATGCAGAGCATGCAGAGCAGGTCGACTCACCTGCAAGACCCGGAGATGACGAGGAAGACGTCGAGTTAGATCAGGAGGAGAGCGAGGCCGAGCACGAGGATGCGGCCTAGTTGTTTTTACTTGCTATTTCGATTAGGACACTCTTGTTGGTGCTTAAGCGGTTTATCTTTTTGACTCTAGACTTGTCCGCTAAGTGCCTGGACGGCTTTATCCTTTGTTTTGGATTTTGAACACCTAGGGGTGTTGTTTTACTTTCTGTTGCTTATGACGTTACGCCTTAGTATCAGAAGGTGATTTCCATGTTGTTAGGAGTTTTACCTTGTATCGGATGATGATGCAGGATGATTATAAAAGCGGTTTTAGTATGATCTTTCTGTTTCGTTGATGCTTCTTGCAAGTAACATGGTTTACAAAAACGTTCCAAGTAACGCTTAAGCTCCTTGACCTCGAAACATTGTGGCGAATGTGCCATCAATGTCAACGTCATGTGAGTTGGGTTTTGATATGAACATCTGGGGTTACGAATACGTTTTCTACTAACGTATCCGCTCCTGTAATGAACATATTCTCCATGTTGAGACCAACGTTATAGACTGTTGGGTTTAGGTGATACCAATGTTACGATAATTGGGTTTTCTGATGATCATTCAGGTATACGCAAATGTTACCCTGTAACAGATACGCTCCTACGATGAACACGTAGTGACCAACATGTTGTTGGGTTTCGAAGATGAAGATCGCCGGGGTTACAAGTGTTTTCTCATTAAAACACAAGCTCCATTGATGATCATCGCGCGCTTTAAAATCCGTACGAGGATGTAGTAGTCAGATCTGAAAATTTGGTAAGTGTGATATGCGTTACTGTGGCCAGCAGCAATGGTTGCATTCGGGAAACAAGTCTGATATAGTTAAGACTGTTGAAAATCCGTAAAGGATGTGAATGAGCTTTGTAGCTAAGGCAAAGAGTAATCCATGAAGGATGTTTTAAGAGAAAAAGAGATGATTCATGGTAACATGGTTTTGTTATAACGTTAATAGAGTAGTGGGAGTATACGAGTATACGTACCCCACTCCCCCCCCTTTTTTGAGGAGGGGGGTAGCTGAACCCGTCCGAAGACAGGCTGCCTACGTACCCCTTGCAGGGATCAAGCCACCCGTAGTTCCATGAAAGTACCTTAGTGATTGTACTTCTTCAAATGTCGCGCATTCCAAGAACGCGGTATTGGGATGCCATCCATGTTGACTAGTTCGTAGACGCCCGGACGTACGACCTTCGTGACTCGATATGGTCCTTCCCAAGTAGCACCAAGTTTACCGGCATTACGCTCAGCTGTGTTCTGGAAGACCTCTCGGAGTACCAAGTCACCTTCGTAGAATGTACGAGCTCGGACTTGAGAGTTGTAGTACCTTGCTGCGGCGTTCTGATAGTTGGTGATGCGAACTAATGCTTCATCGCGTCGTTCGTTGATGAGATCAAGCTCGTCAAGCATTAAAAGATGGTTAAGTCCTTCTTGACCGGGGAGCAAACGACGCCGAATGCCTGGGAACTGAACTTCTGAAGGGATGACACATTCAGTCCCATAAACCAAGGCAAATGGAGTCTCGCCAGTAGCACGTCGCGGAGTAGTTCGGTGCGACCAGAGAACACCATCTAACTCCTCTGCCCATTTACCCTTCTTAGCATCAAGGCGCTTCTTCAGACCATCCAAGATTGTCTTGTTGATTGCTTCTGCCTGACCATTGCCTTGCGGACAGCGTGGAGTAGACTTACTGAGACGTATCTTCCATTTATCGCAGAAAGCTTCAAACCGAGTAGAGATAAACTGTGAACCATTATCCGTGACAATTTCGAATGGGACTCCATGTCTGCAGATTATATTACGCCAGACAAAACGTTCGACCTGCGCATCTTTAATGCTTGCGAAGCCTTCGGCTTCAACCCACTTGGAGAAGTAATCGGTGAGAACAAGTAGAAACCGCTTCTGCTTGGAGCGGTGTAGAGGACCAACGATGTCCATGGACCAACGCATGAAAGGGTAAGGTGACGTTACGGATGAAAGTAGCTCTGTAGGTTGATGGATCTTCGGAGCATGTCGCTGGCACTTTTCACACTTTGCTGCGAACTTCTCACAATCTTTAATCATGGTTGGCCAGTAATTACCATGACGCTTGATCTTGATTGCCAATGCTCGACCACCGGAATGGTTGCCACAAACTCCACTGTGAACCTCTTGCATGATTTGTCTGGCATCGTGACCTTGAACACAACTTAGTAAAGGTCCAGAAAACCGCCATTTGTAAACGTTTCCATCAAGCAGAATGAAGCGCGCAGCTTGAGCGCGAAGCTTGCGGGCTGCCCACTTATCTTTGGGCAGGATGCCATCGTAGAGGTAACCGCGAATATTATCCAACCAGCGCCTATCGCAGCCATATTCGTATTCTCGTTGTTCGTCATCTTCAAGAAAGATATCTTCAGATGCTGGTGCGGGAACCGGTTCATGAGACGTCACTATGTTATCATGAAGTGGTAGTCGACAAGGAAGAGGAGTCATACTCGGAGCATCGAGGTCCATTGGTTCGGACGAGTCGATTGTAACGTCATGTTTAGCCGAATCAAACATGTCGTCGATGCTCGGGAGAGTGGCTTCTGTTTCTGGTTCTTTGGTTATTGGGGTTTGTTTAACCGCAGATTCCGTCATTGTATCCTCGTCGTTGTCTTGCCTTTCTGCAACCTCAGGCTCAGCCATTGTAACATCGTTAGCAGGGATTTGTTCTATCAGAGGATCGGCTATTGCTGTATCTCCCTTGGCCTCTGAAGGTATACGCGTGGTAGTTAGTTCCCTTGCTTTCCGAGCTGCTTGGGACCGGGTAAGGACGTAAATAGTTTCAGGTGGAAGGATACTAGGAAACTCGATGAATTCCACCGGAATGGTTCTCTTTAAGTCTGGATCAGAAGGCGACGTTGAAGCTAATGCTGCGAGTGCATCAGCATTGACGTTTTCTCCTCGTGGAATCCTTGTCAGAGTGAACGTATCAAAGTCGGCGACTAACTCCTTTGCTAGCTTGAGGTATGCTTCCATACGTTCGTCTTTCGTTGCGTACTCGCCATTGAACTGGTTGGCGACTAACTGAGAGTCACAGAACGCATTGACCTTGGTAATCTTAAGTCCTTGGGCAAGCCTGATGCCAGCGATGAGGGCTTCATACTCTGCTTCATTGTTAGAGGCTCTGAATCCCAGACGAAAAGATTGCTCAAGCACCTCACCTGTCGGAGATGTCAGCCGGATACCGATGCCGGAACCATTTTTTGAGGAAGAGCCATCAACGTGGAGTTGCCAAAACAAAGGAGGCTCCTCTGTGATTGTATCTGTAGGCGGAAGCTCGATTAGGAAATCAGCCAGGACTTGAGACTTAGCGCATGTTCGTCCACGATATTCGATATCATACTCGCTTAGCTCTATAGCCCACTTCGCCAATCGTCCTGACTGGCTAGGGCTATGAAGGATAGATCTCAACGGAAAAGTAGTGAGCACCACTATGCTATGAGACTGAAAGTATGGTCGCAGCTTGCGTGCAGACATGACAACGGATAATGCAAGCTTCTCCATCGCAGGATAGCGAGTTTCTGCACCAGTGAGTGTCTTGCTAACATAAAAAATTGGCTTCTGCTCGCCACGTTCTTCTCGTATTAAGACTCCACTTACCGCAGTCTCGGACACGGCAGTATACAGGAACAAAGGTTCCCCTTCTACTGGCTTAGCAAGGACAGGTGGACTAGCGAGATATTCCTTCAACTCCAGGAAAGCTGCTTCACACTTCTCTGTCCATTCGAACTTCTTGTTACCGCGGAGTGTATCATAAAACGGTAGACACTTGTCGGTAGAGCGGGAGATAAATCGGTTGAGTGCTGCGACTCTTCCCGTCAATCGCTGTACCTCGCGCTGTGACTTAGGTGAAGCCATGTTGATGAGCGCATCGATCTGCTTCGGATTTGCTTCGATGCCACGATGAGTAACCAGGTAACCGAGAAACTCTCCCGATGTAACGGCGAATCTACACTTTGCAGGGTTCAGCTTCATGTTGTAAAAGTTGAGACGTTCGAAACATTCTTCTAAGTGCGCGACGTGATCATTTTCCTCCAACGACTTGACAAGCATGTCATCGATGTATACCTCCATCGTTCTTCCAAGCTGTTGAGCAAACATCTTATTGACCAGGCGTTGATATGTAGCGCCAGCGTTCTTGAGACCGAAGGGCATCACTTTGTAACAATAAATTCCTCTATCAGTGATGAATGCTGTCTTCTCGCGGTCCTCGGGACTCATCATAATCTGGTTGTAGCCGGAGAATGCATCCATGAATGTGAGTAACTTGTTTCCAGCAGTAGCTTCTACGAGCCGATCAATGTGAGGTAAAGGAAAGCTGTCTTTAGGACATGCTTTGTTTAGATCAGTGAAGTCGACACAGACTCTCCACTTGCCGTTCTTCTTCTTTACGACCACCGGATTTGCAAGCCATTCTGGATACTTGACCTCCATGATTGAGCCTACACGTAAGAGTCTCTCCACCTCGTCATTGACAGCCTGCGCTCTTTCTGAACCTAGCTTTCGTCGCTTTTGCTTTACCGGCTTGAAGGTTGGATCGATGCTAAGCTCGTGAAAGGTAACGTTGATGTCGATTCCGGGCATGTCTTCAGCAGTCCAAGCGAATGTGTTAACATTTCTCTTGAGGAACGTGACAATGTCGCTTTTGACGTTGCTGTCTAAGTTCGTACCAATCTCCACACAACGCTCTGGATGTTGGTCATCAATACAAACAGGAACAGTTGGATCGCAAGTTGGTGCCACATTCTCCTCTTCGCGATCCTCCGTAATCTGTAATTGCTATAAGAGCTTGGATAGGTCCTTGATCGGTTCTCTATTTGTCTTCAACTTCTTTCGTTCCACTTTAGAATCTTGATTAGTAACTGGGTTCCGGAGTTTATGCGCAGTCATGAAGCACATTCGAGACTCTCTTTGGCTTCCTTTGATCGTTTTGGTTCCTTCTGGAGTAGGGAACTTAACGCACAAGTGATAGGTAGAGGCTACAGCCCTCATTGAGTTCAACCACGGGGTTCCCATGATGACGTTGTACGGAGCTGGATTGTCTGATATAGAGAACTCTACCACCTTCGTTACGCCTTCAGCCAGAACAGGTAACCGGATGGTTCCTAATGTCATTGTCGTTTGTCCGGAAAAACCTGTCAGCGGCTTCGGAAACGCTTTGATCTCAGACAAGGAGACTCCCATTCTCACGAGCGCATCTTTGAAAATGATGTCGACCGTGCTTCCTGTATCGATCAATACCCTTGCGACAAGAAAGTCGGCGATGACTAATTTGATCACCAGTGGATCGTCGTGTGGTCTGTCGAACCCGCTGGTCTCTTCTTCTTCGAATGATAGCACGTCGTTTGGAAACTTTGAGGGTGCAGAGAAGTTGGCACTTACTTCTGCACGTCGCTGGAAAGCCTTGATAGAGGAAACCGTATCAGAACAGTAGTGGGATCCTCCCATTATCATTAAGATCTCTTGTCGTTTCTCAGTGGGTTGCGGCGCTTTGTTATTGTTTCTTCCTTGTCGAGGTGGAGCCGGAAGCTGTGCCTGTTCTTGCTGGTTGACATCTGCGTCAATGAAGTCGTCGACGCGAATATTGTTGCCGAGTTTTCCTTCTGCCAATTTCTTCGCAAGGCGAGAGCCTAGAACACGACAATTTGCAGTAGAATGGCCAGGTGTCTTATGAAACTCGCAGTAAGCAGCTTCATCGTACGTGTTCTCGCTTTGAGTCCAGGTGTTGTTCCATGAACCTCGACCGCGACCTCGGCCTTGACCTCGTCCTGCATAGCCGCGGCCACGTCCATAACCCGGAGCATCTACTTGATAGTTATGAGCCCCTCTGAACCCTCCTTCATGTTCAAAATAACTTGATCCTTGATTATGCTTCTTCGCAGCTGGTTGACTCTGAGCAGGAGGGGGATTAGTGATCTTTGCTTTTCCTGCCTTCTGAGTGAAGACCTTCTTCTGCTCCTCATATCGCGCATGAAGCGTTCCTCGATGAAGCGCGTCCTGGATCGTTGCAGGAGGGTTGAGAGCCATCTCATGCTGGTAGTCAGATCCAAATCTAAGTGCCTTCTCCAGCGCCTGTAGTGCGGAGGCGTTGCTTACTCCTTCCATTTTAGACAAGACTCCTTTGAAGCGGTCTAAGAAACTTCGTAGTGATTCGCTCTCTCCTTGAACCATCGTCCAGAGATCAACATCGGATGTACGCTTCTCGATGAAGATCGCGTAATGCTTTAAGAAGGCCGCAGTCAGCTGGTTGAAGCTGTCGATCGAGTTTGGCGGAAGTCGCGAGAACCACTGCAAGGCCGGTCCTTTGAGGTTTTCTACGAACAATAAGCACTGACCAGCATCCCTTTCCCCTTCTCTGAAGCTTGCACGTCCCATTGCTACGGAGAACGCTGTCAGATGCTCGGTGGGATCAGACTTTCCATCGTAGGCAGGGATTTTCATCTTTCCTGGGTCAGTGATTACTGCTCTGGTTATGCGTGCCGTGAATGGAACGTTCTGTGTCTCCTCCAGGACTCGGTCTAATTCAGGAGCGTGGCTTGTTGCCTTGTGAATCTGGGAGCGGAAGTCCTTCATCTCCGCCGCTGTTCGTGCCATGTCGGCTCTTATAGCTGCCATCTCCTCTTTTTGTGACTGGATTAGAGCTCTACGCTCTGCTTCCAACTCGGAGCGTTCAAACCAGAGAAGGTCTTCTTCTTCATCCTGAGGCTCCTGGTTCAGGTCGGTGGTAGCGTTGATCCGCGCAGTCGTTATCCTGCGAGCTGGCGCGTTACGCAGGGCATGTTCATCCTCTGGATTCTCCAAGTTGATCACCGTTGCTGCAGGTGCCGTAGTTGCTTGCGGTCGTGTGACTGCAGCAGATGCATCCGAGTTTCTCTCTATGTGTGGTTCTTCAGGATGGTCAAGGTGAAGACTCCGGATTCTTGGAGCGTTGACCGGGGTTGTAAAGTCCAGAGACGTTGGGTTTACGCGCCCAACAGGTCGCCTGAACATAGGCTCTCTTCTGCGACCTCGGTCTGCCGTTGCGAGGACCCGTATCTCGTCTACAGCTTTCTCCTGCTCCGTCGTCTTCTTAAGCAATGCTTCCAGCATCGTTTTCATACCGGTTAAGAACTCAGGAGTCACCGCTGCCGGAGTTTCGGGAATGATCACGTTGTCGGTGTTCCCTCTTGCTCCTTCTCTGTTTCCAGATCCGTCACTGTTGTTCGTACGCTGCTGCTCGATGCGTTGTTGCTCGGCCAACCGCTCCTGCTCAGCGGTGCGTTGCTGCTCAGCAAGACGCTCCTGCTCAGCAGCACGAGCCTGTTCGGCGAGGCGCTCCTGTTCGGCCGCGCGTCGTTGTTCCTCCGTGAGTTGGTTGTCGTTGCCTGTTGCCATCGTAAGATTGGTTGTTCGTAAGCTTCTTTGAGTCAGAAAATCTCAAATCCCCTTAGTCGGCGCCAAATTGTGGGAGTCGAAACTAACACAATTAGATTTGTCAAGGGTTTGTGAAGGGAAAGAGATTTCTAGGTTAAAGCTCAAGAACGTAAGTAGCGATTGCTGTAAAGAAAGCTTTTATTGATGTTTGTGTAACAAGTTGCGGATCCCCTTTACAGGAGATGTTTACAAGTATATATAGTTTTCTGCTAAGTCCGCTAGGTCGGCTAGGTCGGTTAGGTCTGCTAGGTTGGCTAGGTCCTCTCCTTTGGAGATTGGGAAAACTTCCTTATTCTGATAATGTTCATTGGGCTTTGCTAGCGAGCTCGTAAGATCCTCCAAGTGGTTTGGGCCTAGCCCACTTCGTCTTCAGTATTGACCCAACCTTAACACATTTCCTTTGCACTCAAACCTGCTAGCTCCGTTGCTTCGTTAGCTTCGTTGCTCTGTTACTCCGTTGCTCTGCAGTTCATTATGAGAATTCACCTTACAGAGCTCGTTGGTCCTTGTACTTAGTTATTTCCGACATTGATCCTAGAGAGGCGGGATATGACCCCAACACGGCCCTTGGTACAGCTGGTCTGTCACTCCAATAGACAAACAAGAGAGATACTTCAGAACTTTTGCGGTAAAGTTTTCTTTCTTTTGTATTTTCATTTCTTTATTACTTCATTTTGGTTTCTGGTTACTTACAATTCTTCTTTACTGTGTAGATTAAGTTCAATTGGGAGGCAGGGATCACTTAAATTGTTAGGAGCCACTTTGATGCGATTGCAACTAAAAGATTACGAGGGATTGTGAGTCAGGTTAGGACGAAACGAAAGAGGCCAATCTGGATTGGTAAAAAAGCTTTGGGCCAGAATGTGTGTCTTCTGGGCCACTCCAGACGCTTTGTCTAAGAGCGCTAAGGCTTCAAGCTCTTGCAACTCAGATCGAAATGGACGAGGACCTCACAAGCACCGATCATGTCAATCCTCATACTTGACCATCCAACAAGCTATGGTACGTCTTATCTTCTTTCCTTAATTTGTTCCTTTAGTTTCACACTGTATTTCAGTAACTATTATTCTCTGTTCTAACAGGAAGCGGAATTACAAAGACCTGTTTCTTGGGCCGAAGTATTTCTCAAGACTCATACATGGCCGGATGGCAGTTTCATCGATCAAAAGGCAAAAGAAGTTGCCGAGTGTTACGATAAGTGCCTGCACGAGGCTATGGATGACCCTCTCGAAGATGAAGAACATTCTGACCAGTCTTCTCACCGAAACCTCACCATTGATGAAAAAAATCAGTTATTCCTTAAGGTATGATTCCTTATGCTTCTCCTAACTTCTGTTTACTGCTTTTGAGATCATTGTTGCTATTTTTGAGATCATTCTTGCTGCTTAAGATCATTGTTTACTGCTTTTGAGATCATTGTTGCTATTTTTGAGATCATTCTTGCTGATTAAGATCGTTGTTTCTGCTAGGCTCATTTAAGATAATTGTTTATGCGGTTCAGATCATTGTTTCTGTTTCGTCATTTTGCTTAGTTGTTAGTTTCTGAAATATATACTTGTTCATGCTTGGATTTAAGAAGATGCATTTAGCTCAATTTATTATAATTTACATGTTCATGCTTAGTATTGAGTTATATATGTGTTTGTTCATGCAGTGTACAGAATTCGATCCTAAGGGTAACCCTTACGGAATGGGACAACTTTCACTGAAGGTGAACAAAGGTAAAAAGAAGATCAGTTATGGTGAGTGTTCGTCGCCAGACCTGCTAGAGCTTCAAAAGGACCCGAAGCGTGCTCGGCAAACGCTTGTTGAGCAAGATACCAAGAACGCGCTGAGGGATCAGGAAAATGCTCACCTTTCTACTGGACTAAAGGCAAGCCAGCAAAGGATCAGTGAAGACGGATGCGTTCATGGCGGGCAAACACCCACCAGTTGACACCAATCCTTCACTCGAGACTGGCGGACCGAGCGCTCTTCCCGCTGCAGCTGATGGTACACCGGATGACACCACACCATAAGTCCTTCTTAACTTTTGCACTCTCTATCTCTTAGAATCTCTATGTTGTAACAACCTTTTTGCTACAATGGTTGTGGAATTGTATACTGGTACCAACATTGCTTGCTCTTTTGTACATTAGTAGCAAGTTTATCTAAATGCTTGTTTTGTAGCTTAAATTTGAATTTCAACATCTTTTGTTATTCTTACCTTTTAGCAATTGAAAACTACCAAAACAAACATAAATCAGAACAATTTAAGTGACTCATAAGTGACTCAATTCGGACAACTGAAGAACAATGACGTCGCAAATCAGAGGCAAAATAGTGACGAATTTGTGACTAATAAAAGTTATAACAACATCAATTGAGTCTCTAATTCGTTGCTAATTTCCGACGACCTCATAGACACAAATCAGTGGCTAATTTGCCACACCCTATATTGTCACAAATCAGTGGCTAATTTGCCACACTATATATTGTCACACATCAATCGCTAATTTGTGACTACCCATATCGATCACAGATGCGTTACTTATTTGCGACTACTAAACACAGTCTTTACTCCGTCGAAAATTACCGACGAAAATAAAAAGTCACAAATACGTCGCCTATTTGCGACGCCAAAAATTAGCGACGAAAGAATTGCGACGCCTGATTTTCATCACAAGGTAGTCACAAATAGGTCATTAGTGACGATTTTGTGACTCTTTTAGGAGTGGCAATTGCCCTGTTTTCTTGTAGTGTTGAAGCAACAAGTGAGAGATTTGTGTTACATATATTTTTGGAAGAAACAAGATAGAGATTTGTGTTTGATTTATGTAATTTACATAATGTAAGTAGTTCGTCCTCAAATCATGCATGGTAGGTAGAATAATGGTGAGCGACAACAATAGTGGCAATGAGAATTATAGTAAGATGAGAGGCTTTCCCACAATGGCGACAAAGGAGTAAGAATTCGTTAATTTAGGCATGGTAGAAAATACTTAAAGATGTATTAGAGAAGCTGCCAATCTGCACAAACGAAGATGTATAACAAACGGAAAGCTACAAATGGTTGCTAGAGTGTTGTTTGTTGATTGTTGATATAGAAGCCATACAACTGTTTTTTTATTTGGAATGTTTGTAAACTTTTGTTTATAAGATTTTTTTTTTTAAAAGTCTGAATTATTATAGATATTACAATCATCATTAGACTAAATTGATCTATTTGACATAGTTCTATTATGATGATATTCATCTATCTCTCGTCTTAGCGATTAAGGTGAATAGCTTCCATATTCGCCTCCATGATGCAACTCTCGTACGACATCTCCTCTGATGCAACTCTCCATGTGCGACATCCTCATGATGGACAAGCTCTCCTCGACGAACGGTTATGCATGTACGACATCTTCCATGATGGACAGACTCTCCCCAATGATCGGCTTAGCATGTACGACATCTCCAATGATGGACTTGGTCTTTCTGCACTCTAGAACCTCCGAGAAACGTTATTTTCATTAATCTGTAATAAACTGTATTATCTGGGATTCGAACCTTATACATGGTGTAGAAGCCTTTAAACCCTTGACCATTGGGCTTCTACTGTTTATAAGATTATAATAACACAAACTTTCATTCTATTTTACATACCCCAATCGTATTATTCACTTGGTCAAAATAAAAAAGATGGTGGAGTGTTACCGTGTAGTTCCAGAATGAGACAAATGGGCCGAATAATCCCTGAATGAGACAAATGGGCCAGTTGAAGAAAATAACAAGAATCGGCGATGGTTGTTCGCCGGAATACACAAAGAAAACAACCAGAGACAGTGTCTTGTTACTCTTCGAGTTTCGAATACATTGAGTAGAATCTTCGGTTGATTTGGGTGCTGCTCCCAATTCCGCTCGAATTTGGTTTCGTTTCTTCTTGACTTGGATGAGCAATACGTTTAATACGATGCTACAGAAGAAGAAGAAGAAGAAGAAGAAGAAGAAGAAGAAGAAGAAGAAGAAACGAGACCGAATTCGATTTAAACGGCACCTGTTTCCTGATTTCACACTCTAATCGCTTACTTATTTGGTCATACAAGTTCTGCATTGCAATTGATCTCATGAAGAGAAGGGCTCCATCATTCACTAGATAGATTTTTACTTGCCTTTCATCTGTGTTTGGAATTTTGTAGACAATAACCGAGCCTGGATTGGGAAAGGGTCATAACTTTTGCAGCTGAAATCACCAACTTTTAAGACCAGGTATAAAATCTAAGTGGACAACTAGTATGCAGTTGAAATGAAGGATTATATTTTTGATGAGTTGCACAAATTCTTGGATTTCATTGAATAAAGATATAAAATAGTACCTTGTTGACAGTTTCTCATGTAGTCTCTTTCTAGTATGTTTTATTAACTCATTAGATCACTGTCATCATGAAGTTTCTGTTTCCAGCAGTTTTTTTATGTCTGATGACCAAAAGACTTCTGCTTTTCCTTGGTGTTGAAGAAATTTTCGGGGATTCTTTTAAGATTTTTTTTTTTTTTCTGGTGACTTGATCGTAACTTACAAGATTTGCATTGACCCATTACTTTTCTTATGAAATGTGAATTCATCTTGCTCTGACCCTTATGTATGTTTCTGTGTGCTACAACAGAATAACGTATATTTTGTCCTCCTTGTCTGGGTATTATGATGAGCTCAAGAACATGCCGTTCAGTATTACTGGTGACTTTTTGTTACCTTCTGCTTCATTCAGTTGATTCAAGAACAGATCCTTCAGAAGGTGATCATTTTTTCACCATAACCTCACATATTTTGTAATCTCTTAGCATAAACCTAACCTATTTGCCTCCACATATTGACTTATACATATAATAATGATGTCAATTTGCATAAACATGGTCATTAGTCATCCTCTCAATGTTTGATGTCACCATCTTGATTGTTCATTCTTCAGACTCCTCCGTCTACCCAAATCTTATATGTCATTCTACAACGTGAAGACTGCTTTCCAGATTTTTGCTAATAATTTTTAATCCATTTTGCAGTAAATGCTTTGCGGGTGATCAAGAGGAGTCTAGTTGATCCTATGAGAAATTTAAATAACTGGAAAAAGGGTGACCCGTGCAAATCAAACTGGACTGGCATTATATGCTTCGACAGATCTCATGATGATGGCCATGTTCACGTCCAGGAGCTGTATGTCGCTCTTGTACTACCATTTGTCACATTTTTCTTCTTCTTTTTGGTATTTTCTTTGTCTTTATTAATGAAATGAAGGGGCTTCCTCTCCTGCAAAGGTAGATAGTTGATGCATCTCGAATGCACTGTCCTCGCGTTATTCTTGCAAGGATAATACTGAAAAATATTATGCATTGCCATACTTACACATCCTGTCGTTTAAATATCGTGATGTAGGCAATTGATGAGGATGAATTTATCTGGAGAGCTGGCTCCCGAAGTTGGCCAGTTATCGCTGCTTGAAATTCTGTAAGATTCGGAGTCTAATGAATAGTTTGATTTGGTTTGTTTGATTGGCTTCCGGTTGCCTTAATGAATACTGAAAGACCTATTTTCACTTGGGTTACCTTGTTGAAGTAATGTGATGTGGAACAACCTGACTGGGCGTATTCCTTCGGAGATAGGAAGAATTTCTTCTTTGAAACTCCTGTAAGTTGGATCACATGATGTATTATATTCTTTCGCCTTGGTCTGGTTTTTCGACTTTTTTTTAGTTTCACTTATGGTGATAGTTTTAAAGAAGGCATATCATAGCATGCCTAACAATTTCAATTTTGTTTGGGTTCCTTAAATTGACTCTTTGCTACATTATTTGGACAGACTGTTGAATGGGAACACGTTCGTGGGTAGTTTACCCCCTGAACTTGGTAATCTTCAAAACCTAAACAGGCTTCAAGTAGATGAGAACAACATAACAGGCTCAGTTCCACTTTCATTTGGAAACATGAGAAGCATAAAACATCTGTAAGTTTATCGTGAAATGTTATCTTCATTATTGCAAACTCAGCGGTCATTTTTGGTTCATCCTTTACTCACCATTGGCTTTTGGGTCTTCAGGCACTTGAACAATAACACACTGAGCGGAGATATTCCAATTGAGCTATCCAAATTGCCCAACCTTGCTCACCTGTGGGTTTTGTTCGTTTTCTTGATTACACATTTGGATACTGTCTTTAAAGTATTTATATTGATGGAACAAATCTTGTAGGATACTGGACAATAATAACTTGACTGGGACTTTGCCGGTAGAGTTAGCTCGATTGCCATCCTTGACCATACTGTATGTGCCTTCTGCCATATGAATTTTTTGTTTGCCTTTACGATATTTTGCGAAATTGCTAAACAAGTATTCCACTTATGCAGTCAGCTGGATAACAACAACTTCATAGGTTCTGAGATTCCAGAGGCTTATGGAACGTTTTCCAGATTAGTAAAATTGTAAGACTTTACAAGCGGTTTCTGCAACAAGTTTCAAATGGTCCATTTTTCTCGATTAGTTTGAACAGTGTGCTAAATTATTCTTTGCTCCCTCACTTTTCCACTTGGCAGAAGTTTAAGGAACTGTGGACTTCAAGGATCAATTCCTGATTTAAGCAGGATAAAATATCTCAGCTATCTGTAAGTGTCTATGGCTAGTAATTGTGTAAAATGGTGTGATTCTGTTTACTGTTCCTCGAGTTTTTGATACTTGTTTATTTAAGCTTCACTTCATTTACAGAGATCTAAGTTGGAACAATCTCACAGGCACTATACCAGAATCCAAGCTCTCTGACAATATGACAACAATGTATGCGTTTTTCCAAATCTTATTCCTTTTAACAGTTTACTCAAATAAATACAAATACTTAAATACTTAATCGTCGAGTTTTGCTGTAGTGAACTATCTTATAACAAACTCACTGGATCTATACCACAAAGTTGCTCAGAGTTGGGCTCGCTTCAATTACTGTATGCAAACATTCATTGATCATTGAAATGAATTTTCTAGTTTATCATATTTTTCTGCATTTTCCATTCATCTATTAGTACTTTGTAAGATTTTCTGTGTCATCATCTATCACAGTTCACTTGAGAACAACAGTTTATCTGGTTCTGTCCCAGCAGCAATGTGGGAGAATAAGTCTTTCGAGAATAGAAAGCTGCAAGTGTATGACCTCAACTCTTTGTGGTTTTTTTTTTTTGTAATACTTGATAATTTTATTCCCTGAGGCTGAAACTTTTTTTTCGATGCATGCACAGTGATCTCAGGAACAATAACTTCTCTGATGCCACAGGAAACCTGATTACACCGGACAATGTTACCCTATAGTGAGTTTCTTTCTTCCTACTTTGTAGCGAATTATAAAGCACATCAAACATTTTGGACCGAACAGCATTTCCTTATCTTGAGATTATAGTTCTGTACTTGCTCAGACACCTAAAGCTTTTAAAACCAAAAAGTTAACAATTTGCATTGGTTTCTATACTATATTTTGCTATTTACTAAACCTTTTTTTTTATGGTGTCAAAAAGTCTTCGTGGCAACCCAATATGCAAGAGTGCAAGCATTCCCATCGTTAAACAACTCTTCGAATCAATCTGCAGCGAGAAAAAGCAAACTTCTACAAACTCAAATACACCTTGCAGTAATGTGTCATGTCCCTTTGAGAATGTGCAAGTTTCCCCAGGAATCTGCTTCTGTACAGCGCCTCTCTCTATCGATTATAGACTAAAGAGCCCTAGCTTCTTTTTCTTCACTCCATATATTAAAAACCAATTCATGGAGTATATTACTACGTCCCTCCAATTGGAAACTCATCAGCTAGCAATTGATAGACTTGTTCATGAGAACAAGCTGCGTCTAAGGATGTACTTAAAGCTGATTCCCAAAGGCAAACCAAAATTCAACATTAGCGAAGTCAGACGTATCAGGAGCTGGTTTATGTCATGGAGTTTTCTTGGTAATGACTTTTTTGGACCCTATGAGCTGCTGGAATTCCCTCTTGAAGGACCGTATGGTACAGTTTTCGGACCTATTCTTTAACAAAAAGGACATAGTTTGTTTTAGTAATTTATATATTTAAATATTTGGATGCAGCTAATTCAGAGAGTAGACTTAGCACGGTTGGATGGGCGATGATAGTGGCTGGCTCTATCGTCGTGGCCACTGCTATATCTGTGAGTGCAACACTTCTGTATGTTAGGAAACGTCGTGAGAACTCGCATATACTCACCAAAAGACGTTTTTGTAAGCAACTCAGTAATGCCTATCTATGTTCGTATATCAATTTGTTTTGTCCCTTAACCATGAAACTAAGGGTTCTTTTCTTATGTTTTCCAGTCAGGACGATATCTCGGGAAATAAAAGGGGTGAAGAAGTTCAGTTTTGTAGAATTGTCGGATGCAACTAATGGTTTTGATAGCTCCACATTGATCGGTAGAGGTAGCTATGGAAAGGTCTACAAAGGCATTTTGACGAATAAAACTGAAGTTGCCATTAAACGAGGAGAAGAAACTTCTCTGCAGAGTGAGAAAGAGTTTTTGAATGAGATTGATCTGCTTTCAAGGTTACATCACCGGAATCTTGTGTCGCTATTTGGCTACAGTAGTGACATCGGGGAACAGGTATGTTCTTTTTCAGTAGTTTCCTTTATATCTATGCTTTAACTAATCCACATACTTGTGCTGTTTGGTTCATGCACAGATGCTGGTATATGAGTATATGCCTAATGGCAATGTGCGTGATTGGCTTTCACGTAAGAAATATTCCTTCGAGTTCATTTCCGATACTTGCTTAGCACTATATTTGTTTGAAATCTACAACTTTTGCTGATCTGCTTCCTCATCGATGCTAATATTTCAGTGGTTTTACATTGTCATGCAGCTAATGCTACAGAAACATTGAACTTTAGTATGCGGTCACAAGTGGCTTTGGGTTCTGCTAAAGGGATTCTTTACCTACACACTGAAGCAAATCCGCCTGTTATTCACCGCGATATCAAAACCAGCAATATACTCTTGGACTGTCAGCTTCATGCTAAAGTTGCTGATTTTGGACTGTCACGTTTGGCTCCTGCTTTTGGGGACGTAGAGGGTGAGCCCGCGCATGTATCAACTGTAGTGAAAGGAACACCGGTAAGCTCCAAACTGGCACACTAGTCTATTGTGATCCTATATACCCAGTAGTGGCTTTTGACACAGCAATACATGCACAGGGATATTTGGATCCAGAGTACTTTATGACTCAGCAATTGACGGTGAAGAGCGATGTGTACAGCTTTGGAGTAGTGTTGCTTGAGCTCTTGACTGGAATGCACCCATTCTTTGAGGGTACACATATTATCCGCGAGGTACTTTATGGTTTTTTCGGTTTAAATCTTGGGCTTGGGGGGATTATTGTTTCCTGAATAAATCAACACTTTTCTTAAGACTTTCTCTTTACAATGATATACAGGTCAGGATGGCGCATGAATGTGGAACGGTTCTTTCATTGGTGGATAGTCGGATGGGACTATGTTCTTTCGATAAAGTGAAGACGTTGGCAGAATTGGCGTTATGGTGTTGTGAGGACAGACCAGAGATGAGACCATCGATGTCAAAAGTGGTGAAGGATTTAGAAAGTATTTGCCAATCTGTGGGAGAAACCGATATGTTCTCTGAAACCACAACATTGCTCTGCACGAAGACATCGACGTCATCTTCTTCTGTACCCTCGCCCTTGGTTTTACTTCCTGGAAGTAACTTGGACAGTGACTTTTTCCAAGCTGTAAAACCTCGTTGACATATCCTTGTGTAAGATAGGCTAATATGAGATAGTCAGAGTTGTGTTCTTCCATTTTGGAGATATTATGGGTCTGAAACCGGTTTAATGTTGTACTGATTCCTAGCCATTGTACAAAGCCTCAAAATTATGGAAACTACGCATTCTAATCTAGAAGTTTTTGGTAGAGATCAAAATTTCTTGAATCATGTATGCATTTTTCGTATTCTCTTTATTAGGGTTATGATTCTTTGGATGTTATTCATTTACAAATTCTTTCAAGTTTCATGTCATTTTATGCAACCACGGCCGATGACAATTTCTGTTCTGCCTGCATATCCAAGTTTAATATATGAACAGAAACGCAAGTATTAAAATTGTTTGGAACAATAAAAGTACATAAGTTCATGAATCAGTTCCATGAAGCACAACATAGGTGGGGCAGGTAAGAGCTTAGCAAGTTTAGATTAGAACACAGAGACCTCAAAAGAACAATAACCATTAGAGACAAGTCATTGACCGTGAAGGATCCATTAGAGCAGCGCTGACCCGTAGAAAACAGCTTCCGCAGGACCCGTCATGTAGATATGGTTGTCTTCCTGGTTCCACTCTATCTCCAATGGTCCGCCTGGTAGATCCACCGTGCACTTCTGTTCCATCATAAACAAATACATAAAAAATGAAGAGCTTGAGGTCAATGTGTATATGTGTAACCTCATCTCAGGTGATGTCATCTCAAGAACCCAAAAACATTAAAGCATATATCTTTATTGATAGAACGAAGGGAATACAAGATTCTACCACAAGCAACAAAGCTTTATTTGACCTCAAAATGAATATATAACAAAGAAACCTACTTAGCAAGATTAAAATCATCAATCAACAAACCAACCAACTTCAATGAAGTTGGTTTACAGGCTAGGATGTATCAACAGTCAGGTAATTCTATAAAAAATAGCTTAGAAACTCTTATCCAATTTTGTATTTGTCTAGCACACAGCATCTGGTTCCCAAAACTATCACAATTCATATATACATTTGGTAGACTAGGAACTGCATTTTGCAAACTGATCCAGTTTTCTATGTTCTGAAATTCCAAACTTACCCTGTTGGCTCGACCTTCAAGGACTGCTGCAACAACCAGAGCACAAGCTCCAGTTCCACAGGCCAAAGTTGCTCCTGCAGTTTTAAGTATGCTTTAACTAATAGGAAACAGAATATGCTGATAAACGACTGAGAAAGATTTGAAATTTCGGGGGGATTAGCTGACCTGCACCGCGCTCCCAGACACGCATTTTTAAATGAGAACGTGACAGGACTTCCACAAATTCTGCAGATAAAATGCAAAGAATTGCAAGCTAACTTAAGAGAAATAAAACCAAAATATGACAGAGAAGTATTGCTGTATCCCCAATCTCAACTAACCTGTATTAGTTCGAGCTGGGAACATTTCATGATTTTCGAACTTTGGACCAATCTCTGGCAAGTTCAAATCATCAACTTTCAGATTCTGGTTGACACAAAAAAAAATTACAAATGATAAGAGTTTCCATAAGTCAATAGATAATAGAATTTGAAGTCTAGCAAGCAAACACGCACCGGTCCACCTTTAGTACCAAATGTGATACAGTGAGGATTGCCCATACTAACGCAAGTCACATTCCAGCTTACTCCATCAATAACTAGCTCTCCCTGAACAACAGCTTCACCTTTGTTTCCTGGCAACTTTGTGGGCACATCTTGCGCTTTAAGAATCGGTTTTCCCATGTCAACCTTAACCTGTTTCATAACAACACGTAACCAACGAGAAATAAAAGATAATAATCAAAGCTTCACCTAATACGAGACATGAATCCGAAAGATTTACCTGCCCATCATCTTGAATTTCTGGAACAATCAAGCCAGCACCAGTATGTATTGTAAAACTACCAAATCAAACACAAACACATTAGAGATTACATCAAGCATGACTAAATTCGAAACTCTCAAGAGCTATAGATACCTATGCTTTCCCTGCAAGTTCTGAAGCTCAGCAATGAACTTAGCAAAGCATCGAACTCCATTGCCACACATCTACAATAACACAAATCAAAAGCCAATGACTTCAAGCTCAACAACAATTCACTCAAAGACATAAGCTCAAATTCAACAAAGCCACACCTCTGGTTCACTACCATCTGAATTGAAAATCCGCATTGAGTAATCAGTACCATTGACTCCTGGCATTGCAAAGATCACTCCATCTGCACCAACACCGAAGTTCCGATCGCATAGCTTCGCTGCTTGCTCTTGACTAATCTTAGGTTCCGATGAATCTCTGTTATCGACCTATAAAAGATCACCCCAAAAATTTCAAAAGATTTCGGTCAATTTTCACAAAGGAGAACAAACAAACATACCAAGATGAAATCATTTCCGAGACCATGGTATTTCACGAAATGAAGAACTCCGGTTTCTCTCTTGTCGAGAAAACTCGCCGGAGAGATTTTCTCGGCAGTAACGGCGTCCATGGAAGCAGTAGCAGACACGCGAAGCCTCGAGCTCCCAACGCAATATTTTCTCTCGACTAAACCAAACGAAAGAGAAGAGACGGAATCTAGCTTTCTGGAGAATACATTCGAAAACAATCGGCCAGATTGCCGCGCGACGGAGACACTGCTAGTGGCGGCTATCTCCATGACTGCTTCAGATTTTTCCTCTTCTTCGATTCTCCTCCATGTTATTAAGAGACTTTTGTATAAAACATCGTGCTGTCTTCATGTTCAATAACTGAACTTTGTGTTGTTTAGAAATTATAAACTTCATGCCGTTCGTCGACGAATATTTATCTAAAGGGCCTTAGTAGAAAGCCCATTATAAAACTTTCAAAGCCTCTCTCTCTCCTTCGTCGTCTTCTTCGTCTGGCTCTCTCTCTCTCTCTCATTCTGTTTCTCTCTTTTCTATACAGTCTCTTTCTCTGTTAAATGTTTTTCTCCTGAGATTTTTCATCCAAATTTCAATTGAGTGAAAGATTGATGCATTTCTTAGCACCGATCTGAAATTCCGGTGATCAAATTCTCTGAAGTGCCCAATTCTCGTTTGAATTTAGCCTGTGAGAGAGATTTACGGTTAGTTTCTCAGCTCCAATACTTCTGCTTTTTTTTTCTTCGAATTAATTATTTTGAAATTGATCGCCCAAAAATGAAGATTATTAGGGTTTCGAATTTTGGAATCTTATCCCTTAATTCGAATCGAATTCACCAACAGTTATCCAATTCTCTCTGATTTCATTTCTGGGTTTTTGATTTCAGCTCTGGATTTGCATTTATAACCCATTTATGCAAAGCAGTCTGCATCGTGAGAAAGGTAACTCGATCGCGATGATCTTGGAAACTCAGAGGAATGTTGAATTCCCTCATAGAATCGTTGATAAGCGTCCGAGGAAACGGCCGAGATTGGCCTGGGATGCTGCACCTCCTCTTCCTCCTCCTCCACCTACGGTAACGAATTGCTCATATATATATGAAAGAGCTATTCTTTAGTAGTTTTGTCATAGCCCATGATCCTTTCAAGTTTTGATGTTACTTTTCCGATCTTTGACGATACTTGGAATTGTGTAATTGTGTTAATTACCTTTAAAAGCTTTGTCTTTTGTTGTTGTTTGATTGTGCTTAAGCTAAGTAGATGATGTTGTTATGTGAATTTTTCAGCTCATGTGTTTGTTTTTGTTTGTTCAGGTATTTCATCCTCCGTTATACTATGGTGCAGAGTTTTCGAATGGAGTTCCAAATTTTGTTTATCCAAACATGTTTTATAATGGACTTCCTCGTCAGGGATCTCCTCCTTGGAGACCAGATGATAAAGATGGTCATTATGTCTTTGTGGTTGGAGATACATTGACTCCTCGATGTGAGTCTTATGTTACAGAGTCTTTTGACATTTATCTGTTTCACCGAGTTTGTCGTAGAGGTTAACTACGTTACACTGACATGCCTTTGCTGTTGTGCGTGCAGATCAAATTCTCAGCAAAATGGGTGAAGGTTAGTTATCTCTTGCTTAAGTGATTATCGTATTTGGCTTGGTTTTCTGTTCGACATGCATGCTCAAATTCGGAGTAGGATTGTGTATTTTAAAGTATATTTTGGAGAAGATTGGTACTTACATCATTGATTGGATTATATTCTGCCAGGTACATTTGGACAAGTATTGGAATGTTTTGATAATAAAAACAAAGAAGTCGTGGCAATCAAAGTTATACGGTCCATAAACAAGTATCGTGAAGCTGCAATGATAGAAATTGACGTCTTGCAAAGGCTTTCAAGGCATGATGTTGGTGGTTCTCGGTAAGAATATTTCTCCTCTTGCTGTTTCTTTGTTAGTGTTAAATTTACTGCTTTTGGTATAAGCTTTTCAATTCCTTGCAGTTGTGTGCAATTACGGACTTGGTTTGACTATCGTAATCATGTTTGTATTGTAAGTACTGTTACCTTTACTTGATACGTTTGAGGGGAAAAATACAATTTCCTTGATGCCCGAGTATTATGTGAGTTAAAAGAACTTGCGGATGGGTTTAAATGGTTTCAACAGGTATTTGAGAAGCTTGGACCAAGCTTATATGATTTTCTCCGCAAAAACAGCTACCGTTCATTTCCCATTGATCTTGTTCGGGAGCTTGGCAGACAACTTTTGGAGTCTGTAGCATGTGTGTGGATTATTCTTGACCCATTTTTCTATATAGTAGTCCATTAGTGCCATGAATCACTTTATGTCTTGATAACTTAGGCATTTATAGCTATTACTTAATGAATCTCTTTTGATAGTGCAATTTCCATGAAATCCAAATTGCTCAGAAGTTATTTGTGGATACTTTTGTTTACTAGTGTACTCAGACTTTGCTCATTCTATTGTGACAGATATGCACGATTTACGGCTGATTCACACGGATTTGAAGCCGGAGAACATTCTTTTGGTATCGTCTGAATATATCAAAATACCTGATTATAAGGTGAGTAATTTAAAATTCTTTTGGTATCGTCTTAACATTCTTTTGGTATCATCTCCAAGCTAGAGTCATTTAGGTTTAGGGCTGTATATGATATTCATCCATGAAGAAACATGTATCACTTAAGTTGGCTGACTTTTTCTCTTTGTGGTCATGAAAATCTAGTTTCTATCACGACCCACGAAAGAAGGGTCATACTTCAAGAATCTACCCAAGTCAAGTGCCATCAAGCTCATTGACTTTGGAAGTACAACGTATGAACATCAAGACCATAACTACGTTGTATCCACAAGGCATTACCGTGCTCCAGAAGTGATCTTAGGTAAACATTTATGACTTTGACACATCTGTGTAGATAATAATATTTTTGTATAGCTATTAATATTTACTATTTTGGAACGTTTTCCCAGGGCTTGGATGGAACTATCCATGTGATCTGTGGAGTATTGGTTGCATACTCGTTGAACTTTGTTCGGTGAGTAACTTTTCTGTGTACATGTATTTCGGTACAGCAGGGCTCATCTCACCATGTCTCAGTAAACATTTCTTCTGGATAAAACTTGCAGGGAGAAGCGCTTTTCCAAACGCATGAAAACTTGGAGCATTTGGCCATGATGGAAAGGGTCCTAGGACCATTACCGCCTCACATGGTGCTCAGAGCCGAGTAAGAACAACAAGATCATCCTATTAGCAGCATCAGATACCAGCGGAAAATAAATTGAACTGTAATTTCTTATATCAAAATCAAAACGATTCTTGCAGCCGACGCTCTGAGAAATACTTAAGACGAGGTGCCAAGTTAGATTGGCCTGAAGGTGCGGCATCGAGAGACAGCTTAAAAGCAGTATGGAAACTTCCCCGGTTACCGGTAAATAATCTCTCAGTGACCTAATTAAGTAATTATGGTCTTGATATTCTCTTATCAGCCATATTGAAACTAGCAATACCTTTTTTTTCTTTTCATTTTGCAGAATCTGATAATGCAGCATGTGGATCACTCAGCGGGTGATCTGATAGACCTAATACAAGGGCTGCTTCGATACGATCCAACAGAGAGGCTCAAGGCAAGAGAATCACTGAACCATCCCTTCTTCACGAGAAGCCGGGAACAGAGTGTTCCTTTTAACCCAAACCCTCATCCATTTTTATACAACCACCACAAGAACTAAAAAGGAAGAAACAGCAGAGAAAATTTGGATAAATCTGCAGTTTCTTGGTTACTTCACTTATCCTGGTTTTTTTTTTTTTTTGTAGCCTTATATATATGTCTTCATGTATAGAAATGAAAGAAAGAGAGAAAGCTTTGTGCCTTATTTTTCTTGTCTGTTGTTGTTTTGGTTTACTGGGTTCGGTTTACGGCCACAACCATGGTGGTTTAAAGAGTTTACAGTTACGTACACCTCAAAGTTCAAGATGTTACAAGACAATTTGTCTTCTTCAAGATATTTGATGTTTCAATACGAGAGAGAAGGGGATTCAATACGTTATAAAATTTTGTATTTGAAGAAAAAGAGATTCAAACCCGAATCTGGTTTAACCGAACCGAAATCAAATCTGTAGACCAACCTAAAAACCGGATCGGGCCATCATAGACCAAAACGGTATCGTATTACATGACTCAAAGCAAGGAGAGCATATTCGGAATCCAAGGCTTCATCTTCTTCCTCAGCTATATCACTTCACTTCACTTCACTGTATTGGGGTTTTTAGTTTTTAGGGTTTATCTCTTCCTGCAACCATGGGGTCTCTGGGTAAGCTCCAGCTTCATCACCAACCATTTCAACTTTCCTTCACTCCCACCTCATCGTTTCCAAAGACCCCAACTTCTCTCCCCTTGAAACCCTTAATTCGACCAATCTCCTCTTCAATCAAAGCTTCTTCCTCCAAATCTCAACACTCCATAATCCCTCGCCAACAATCAACACCATTCCGTCTCTTCAAATCCACATGCATCACTCTAACAACCGCCGCGGCACTGCTCTTGGCCAATCTCCAGCTCAAATCGCCGGCGATTGCAGCTCCGGTCACGCCTCCACCGTCAGTGGAAAGCAAAGAACACGTTTCATTGGAAGAAGAAGAGAAAGCAATCGAAGAGCATTTGGTGACTCACCCTTCTGATGTAGGAGCTCTTCGTTCGTTAATGGAGGTAAGAATCAAATCTCGAAAGCTCGTAGAAGCTATAGAAGTAATCGATCGTTTGATAAAATTAGAACCTGAGGAATCCGAATGGCCAATTCTGAAAGCAAATGTGTATACATACAGTGGTGATTTAGATTCGGCGAAATCTGGATTCGAAGAGATTCTCGATAAGGATCCCCTTAGCGTCGAAGCGTATCACGGCTTGGTTATGACGTATTCCGATTCAGGTCTTGATTTGAAAGATGTGGAGAAGAGGATTGAGGAAGCTATGTTCAAGTGTCAAAAAGAGAAGAATGATAACGATTTTCGGGATTTGAAGCTACTCGTTGCGCAAATTCGGGTTATTGAAGGAAAACATAGTGAAGCATTGAAGCTTTATCAAGAGCTTTCGAAAGAGGAACCGAGAGATTTCAGGCCGTATCTATGTCAGGGTATGATATACACATTGTTGAAGAAGAAGGAGAAAGCAGAGGAACAGTTTGACAAGTTTCGGAAACTTGTACCCGAGAATCATCCTTACAGAGAGTATTTTATGGATAATATGATTGCAACAAAGCTTTTTTCAGAGAAGACGCAGCGCGAGATGGCTGAATCAAAGACTTGATTGGGGATTATGTGTACTGAGGTGAAGAATGATGCTTACTTAGTATACTTGGAAAAAAATGTGATCTTGATGAGTTTCTGATGCAGGCTTTTTCTCGTTGTCTTAGATTTCGCATTAGTTGGTTTATATAAAGATCATAAGTTGAACACTTGTTTTGATTTGATGATGCATTTGAATTACAATCTCTTGTGCACATGGTCTAGATGCTTTGGATGATGTTATGGGCACAATTCGTTTTAACATTCTTGCAGTCTCTTGTGAGAGTTTCACTAAAGACCGTTAGGGTTGATTGGGTATCATCAGTTTAGTGAACTGAAGATCTTATAGGAAGGCTATCAACGGCTTGTCATGTTTGAGTTTGATATTCCAATCTGAGGTTTAACATCGAGTGTAATATCTTTTTGAAACTCGCTTTGTCATTTCATATGAACGAATTTGCATCTCACCGCACAATGCATATGCATTTTGATATAATTGCCCTGTTCTTTTGCTGAACGCTGCGTTAGCAGCAGCGATGAACAAAAACAGAGTAAATTGATGGTATTGAGGATTAAAAGGTGACGCTGAGCACAATTAACTAAGAGGTGTGGGTGATCGGAGATAACGCCGGATTTTCTAGCGGCAGCGTCAGGAAGAAATATGTGTCGCTGCGTCTCCAAAATCAATGTCGGCGATTGCTCTCCACAGTCTTCAACCCCACGTGACTAATTTTTTTATTAGTTTTTTTTGGCCGCTCCTGCTAAACGCAGCGTTCAACAAAAGAACAGGGCTAATGTATTGCTTAGTAAATGTAATGCTTGACTAAATGGTACACACACATGATCCATGATATGAGATTAGTCACTTAGTTCTTTCAGAACGTTCATATATTTCAAATGCGTGGAGAAGAGAAGCTTGGATGATGTCGAAACCCTATTCATAGATTCTAACTCTTTTGTCATTTTCGTTTTATCTTTACGTGTGAAGGTTGATTTCATGGAGACTCCAGCTCTCTGTAAAAACTTTGAGTTGGCAAGAATGTATCTTACAATTTCTTTGTCTTCTCTTCTTCCTCTATGTCCTTTCCACTCAAAGCTCTCGAGCTAGTTCGACAAACATCCGGCAACAGAGTTTGGTTGGTTCCATGAAAGTGACAACTCTTGTTCATGTTGAATGAAAGTCTGTGAAGCAACCACAAGGAATATAATGAAACATATTTGCTTTTACAAAAAATTGCATGAGTGAATGTACAAACCTGGTCGATGCAAAAGAACCTTTAGATTAAGAGACTTTTCAAGTAAAAGCATTAGTGGTTCCAACCAGATTAACTCATTTAGAAAAAGTATCTTACACTTCAAAAGTTGAGTGAAGTTCATAGCGTTAAACCACACAAGCTGCAATGAACACAACACATATGTAAACGAAATGGGTACCAATGAAAGAATTAAGATAAAAGAAAGAACACCAAACATACTGTTTTAAAGCTCAAAACTAATTCGAGATACACGACTGAAGAAAGAGATCTCTTAAGCTTATTATCAGGGTAAGAAAAGAAGTTGATCATTGCCTTGTCAAGGCGAGGCTTGTTCTCGATTGAGCAAGTATCACCCGAATAATCTGTGATGAATGTTTTCTTTAAAGCCGGAGAATCTACAGCCAAAGTGCCCCCATGGCCAATACCTTTACCGTGTGCTCCAAATTTCACGTAATCGTAGGATAAGCCTCCCAAAAAGGGGGATTTATATTGAAAATATTCACGCTGTCTTGGTAATGTCGTTCCACAATCAAATTTTTAACAATGGGACAGCTCGAGAAAAGCTTAACGATAGAATCATCGTCTTTGTACATAAAAAAGTGAAGGCTAAGATATTTGAGATATGGGTGGTAAGCCAAGGAAGGAACATCCACAAGAATCTTGCCATAAAGACCTAGTGAGACGAGCGTATTGCATGTGTAAAGGCTCGGGTGGGCATAATTCCCATCCCGTTCCGTCCCGTACCCGTTCCCTAATTCCCGTCCCATATATTTCTCGTATTCCCATATGTGACAAGTTTTCAATTCCCAATTGGAACCGGGACGGGAACAGGATATCCCAAAGTCCCGCTTGAAAATCCCATTTGATATAACTATAAATATTAATTTATTTAATGGGATAATATGAAATATGGTTTAATGTGGTGTAATATGGGATATGGGATATATGAAATTATAAGGATAATATGAAATATAATTTACTATGGGATATATACATATATCTATTTTTTAATGGGATAATATGAAATATGGTTTAATGTGGTTTAAGTTTAATTCAATTATGGTTTTTATTTTATTTTAAATTTTTAACTTTTATGAAATACAATTGAATTTTCTTTAATTTAAACATGTTTTTCATAAATTGAAAAAGCTTGTTGTCTACATATTTACAATTTGAAGCATTGTTTAATCTAATTTTTGAGTCCGGTTATTTTATGGGATTTCCCATACCGTTCCCGTCTCATCCCGTTTTATCCCGTTCCCGTCCCGAATTTGAAATAGGTCATAAATGGGATGTATTTTTCTAATCCCATAAGTCTCGTTCCCGTCCCATTCCCATTAGATCCCGTCCCATATTCCCGTTTGTCCACCCCTAGTAAAGGCTATTAGGCAAGCTAGTAGGCTCCGCGGACCACTCGAGCATAAACCCTAGCTCTCGCACTCTACTACCAATCGCTTTTGTAATCCACTTTCTCACATCAACATTAACATTATCAACGAGACATCGTCTACCGATTTCTATACGAAGTCCTTTTTAGTACAGGCGCCTTGCGGACTTGTAATGACTCATCGATAAATAGCAAAATCCACCGTCGTTGTTGATCACTTTCACTACAAAAAAACATGGCTATTTCGGACGGTTATTATGGTTGGAACTCTGTAGGAAACGACTGTTTCTGACGTAATTCCAACCATATTGACCATTGGGTACATATCGTAAGAAAAATATAAACAGTCAGCATTCGGTCCAAAATTGCGATGAATTCCACCGGTTTTCTATCCGCATATAATCGTAGGAAATGCCGTCGGAATGTCCTACCATATTAGCTGGCCGGCGATCATCAGAGTTTATTCTTACGACTTTCCAACAAACTTAAATTCTGACGGATATGTAACCGATATATTCGTCGTAAATCATAAATAATTTACAATCGAATTCAGATGGATATTTTTTAACAATTCCAACGGATTTCCAATGAAACTAAATATATATGTTTTTATATATTATTATTAATTTAAATCAGAAAATTGAATGAAAAAATACATTTAGTTATAGAATATGATATTCATAAGTTTAATTTCAAAATCATAACAAAAACCCATAATTCAAAACAAAAATAGTTTTACACATGATTACCCATAATTCTAATACACATACTTAAAAACAAACGATCGATCACGTCTATAGTGGACAATCTGCATCTTTTTCCTTTAGGTAAGCCGTCATTTTCTCGAGAGTACTTTGTGACGTGGCCTGATCCTATTGCGTTTTGGAATGCTTATCCTTCAATACCTCAACTTCTGCGTCACATTCCTTGAGCACTTCAATTAGCCTTTCGACTTCTCGTGCGAGCTCCGGATCCCTCAGTAACAAGCCAACCCTTGTCCCATCAGTGGTAACATTATTTCCGATTCCAGGACGACGACCTATTTGCACCTCTATTTTCTGTAAGAAATAAAAAAACTATAAATCAATAAATAATACACAACAAGAAATTGGAAGAAACAAGACCATTCTGTTTAGAAATAGCACACCACGTGGAAGAATCAACAAAGATCAACATGCATGTGCATAAATAGCAGAAACTTCATGGACAAACAATGGAATCACATAAAATAATAACAATTCATACCATTCTGTTTTGTTTCACGTAAAAAAACAAAAAAAACATTGTTGCTCGTAAGTGTTAACAAATTTCACGTAACAAAACAATAAAATTTCCATGAAACATAACTCAATGACTATTCTATCAATTTCCTCTCGAGGTACCTCTAGTTGGTTTGGCAAAATCGAACCATCCAAATCTTGAGAGAGTTGCGTGAGCCGCACTTCCTTCCTCTTTTCCACCTTCTCAAGCAAATTAGCAATGTTCGGGTAGTCGATAGTCTTAGTTTTCTTGCTGGTGTGCGTACGTCTAATTAACGCAGCTAGATCCGGACGCACACCACTGGGCTCTTCAATCTGCAAGTTGAGTGAAACATATTAATTATGTTCAATAAAGTTAAATAAATACTATAACAATCTGGTCGTAAACTTACCATCTCATCCTCTCGTGCTTCGAAACTCGTTGCTCCGGAGTTGTGAGTACCTCTAGGATTTTTCTTTCGATATTTTGAATTAGTCTCCGAAACAATTTGACTTTTCGAAGAGGCCCAATAAGGTTGTAGTCCGATCCAAACATCTTTGTGCAAGTTCTTAGGCGTTGTGATTCCTTTTTTCTATTTAGCCCTCCATTCACACATGTGACATGGGTAACTAATCCTTGCCATTTCCATGAACCCATCACGAACTTGTTGAGTCAATTGAGAATGCCAATCATAATCTTGCTGCAAATGTAATAATAAAAATATTTTGTTAAGTATAAGTTTATGACAAAATGATTATTTGGTTATTTATAAATGAGACTATACTCAGTTGCTTTCCTAAATGACACATAATCGTAAAATAACACAAGGCCAAGGGATGTGGAGCGAATGGTCGCACAAAATTTGCGGAAGACTCTTGATTTACCGGAGAATCGAATGGTCGCACAAGAGTTGCGGAAGACTCTTGATTTACCTTTGATCCAATCTTAAAAGGTTTTTTTTTATAAAAAGATGGATAATTTTATTCATGAAATCAGCCTCATTTTATAGATGGAATTACATCAAAAACGTCCATAATTAAAGTTCAACATGCAAAGCTTCTAGGAAAACAAAATTCAACTCTAATTTGCATGTAAGAGAGAGAACAACACTTAATTAATTGCTACTTTGAATCTGATCTTCCTTGATTTATTTTGGGCTGAATCCACCTTCATGGGCTTCTCTTATGGATCAAGATTGTATAGCAATTTGGTTTGTAGCTTAACTCTTCTTGGTTCGCTCGAAATCCTTCAATGAATACACACACGTCTGAACCGGTTATTCTGGAAATCACCTGATTTGTAAATTGAATAACTTTTTCGTTTGAACTCCGTTTGATCTCATTTTTCTTCTAGGTGTTTCTTAATTGAGTTGAGCACATTTTCCAAGTAGTCTTATGCTTTGAATCATCGTGGTTGCGAAGATACGCTTCAAACAGTGAGTATATATCCATTCGGGTCAGATTGGAATTGTGCATCCAGTTTGATTGAGCTCGGGTTCAGCTGCTGGTTTGAGGATTTCTTCATAATTTCTTGATATTTCCCATGATCATATCACATATAAAGTTATATATATGAAACAAACATTTTACTTCATTAAAAGCAAGAAAAACTTACATATTTTCGGGAAAAAACTAGAGAGAAAGAGGAGGAGAAATGTTTAGAGAGAGAGTAAGTTTTGAAAATAAAGGGGAAAAGACCAGATCTATGTTATTGACATTTTCCTACGGATTTCTGACAGAAACTGCCGTTGGAAATGAAACCTGTCGGAAATCCGTCCGAATTTCAAAATTCTATATCAAAATTGAAATTTATTCAAAACATTTTGGCGGTTATCCCAAAAAAATGGAGGATTTCCAAAAAACTGATGGAAATTATAAGCCGTGGTAAATCCGTTGGAAAATTTTCATCTTTTTGCTACTTTTTTACTTCCAATTTTCAACGGAGTAAAATTTCCACGGAATTCCGACCGGTGAACCAACTAATTATCAACGGTTATAATAATAGTCGCAAAATTCCTACCGATTTCGGACGAAATATTTAGTCCTGGAAAATTGATCAGAAATCTGTCTCAAAACAGTTAATGTTTTCCGATGGCAAAAAGTCCGTCTGAAATAGCCATGTTTTCTTGTAGTGTTTTTACCAAAGAAACGTTCAAGTAAACTGCCAATTACTACTTTTTTAGTACCATCATCACTGATATGATCTAAGTACTCGAGTTTTGGTACCATGGTCCAAATAGACCGCCATCGTTTTGACAAAATCATGGTACCTATTGCATCTTTTGTAGGGATAAGTAACAATATCTTCACTAGCAAATCGTCTGATAATGCACTGATCCTATCTTTACCGTCAGTATTAATTATCCGATAATTTTGGACTCTTTTCTTCAAGAATCGTCGTGATATTTGTTCAAACAGTATTGAAATCCCTTGGTCTATTAGCATCCCTACCATGAACCCAACATGAAAATCGGCAAGAGACGGTTTCAACATATTTTATACCTTAAGGCTCAAACTGCATCAACAAGGCTTTAGGGTCTTTAATTTCAGATATAGTGTATATATATTCGCACATTATGTATATATCTTTAAGGGTTTTGATTTTAGATATATACACGAATTTGGGTTTGATTATATTTATTTAATTTTATGCTTTCAGCTACTTGATATATATTGGTAGTATGTTTGGTGTATACAAGAATCAAATATAATTATATTCAAAATATTTGGAAGTTTAAAGTGTAAGAAAATGTATAATGTTTGTGGCCATTTCAGCAATTACTCTGAGCTAAAACAAAAGCAGTCTACCAAACGGAGATCAGAAACCAAATTATGGACTTCTTATTATGCTTAAGACTCTCCGTGGGAATTAGAGGCTTTGGTTTTTAATAATTCAGCAATTACTCTGTGCTAATATCTATATAATAATTCAGACGATTAAAAAAAAAATCATATGCTTGTTAAGAAATAATAAAAAAAATCTAGAAAATCAAACTCAATTTTAAAGCTTCACCTACGTAAATAAAAATCGTCCATTTGAATAATCCATCAATAAAACGCGTCGTTTTGGCTATTTCATTCTTTTTATATCAGATCTATAAAACGAAATCGTTTCGTTTACTTGAGCAGAAAGTAAGAAAGAAGAAAAATGTTATCAGGTTTCAAGAAAGAGACGAAGACCGTTAGAGCATCTCCATCCATAAAAATCTTCAAAAAAGTCTAACTTAGTAATTTTAATACTATTTAATTCTTTATTTAAATTTTAATTCATTAAAAATACATTCAACCAATCACAACACACTATTTAGCAAGACATAAGATCTTTAAGTTTTTGTTTAAGAACTTTTCTTCATTCTCTCTCTTCTCTTTTATTTATTTTTCCTCTTTTTAAGACATAAGAACCTTGGTAAGACACAAGATCCTTGGTAAGACACAAGATCCTTGGTAGGACACATGGATGAAGATGGTTTTACAAACAAGCCCGATTCCGTTTACTTCAAATGGTATTATTTCTTGTTCTTGTGTACCGTTTTCCTCGAAAGACAAAATCCAGTTCTTTTTATGCTAGAATCTTTTAATCGCAGGTTTACTTGAAATCTCTAGTCATGTCTACCCTTGTAGGATAAAATCTCGTAACAGGTAAAGAAACAAAATTGGGTTTGTTCTTGTTTATGGTACAGCTCGTAAAATCTTTCTCTCTTGGGTTTTGTTAGGGTCTACAAATGTAAGATTAGGATTGGCTAAACAAGATACACCCTTCAATGATCAGGTTTCTTTATTTTTATGGTTTTCTTTCAATGAATATTATGGCGTCTTCTTTGTAAATCCAGATGCTTAACAATCAGATCACCATGAGTCAAAACGTTGAACTTGAGAAAGCTTACAAAAGTGTAAGAAAACTACTTATTTTATCTATTTAATTGGATTATTTTCCTAGTCAAGTTATTAATCTGTTTACATTTTTAATCTCTTGATCAAGTCTTTGCTTTGGTTATTTCAGGTTCCACCGATGGGTCTGTTTGATCTTAACCTTCTTGTTCCTAAAGCGTTTCCCCGTCGTACATGGTCAGGGTCAAAATTATTTCATGTATCCTCTTCTTCGGTTTAGTTTAATACCGGAGAGATACTCATTTGTAAATTGTTTAGGTTCCAAGACATCATTGAATAAATTTAGGTTTTGCGAAAAGAAACTGAAGCTGCAAATTTTAGATATTAATCTTCATTTCTGTCGTTTATAGTTTTTGTTTAATTAAATTACAATCATTCATTCGTCTTAACTTGCCAAGGTCTTTTTCGTTTGTTATTGTTTTTTCATTGATTGTTGTATCATTTACCTCAATTACTCTTTTTACATAATTGGTTTCATATTCAGATGTCAGGTTATTTTATATCAAACTAGAAAATGTCTCGCGCGATGCGCGATTTTTGTTTTAAAATTTATTAGATTGAACACAAATAATATGTTCTATCTTATTATTTATTTTTGACAAAAATAACCAATTCTTTAGATCTATATTGGTTGCTAGTAAAAAAATTAATGATAATTAACTTGAAATTAAATTAGTTACTTTTTTTTATTTATATTGCATTAACATTGAAATAAAAAGTGATTTTTAACTTTTTCAATATTAGTTGTTACTATTTGAATATATTTTTTTGCAACTTTGTTTTATCTTATTATTTATTTTTGACAAAAACAACCAATTCTTTAGATCTATATTGGTTGCTAGTAAAAAAATTAATGATAATTAACTTGAAATTAAATTAGTTACTTTTTTTATTTATATTGCATTAACATTGAAATAAAAAGTGATTTTTAACTTTTTCAATATTAGTTGTTACTATTTGAATATATTTTTTTGCAACTTTGTTTTATCTTATTATTTATTTTTTGACAAAAACAACCAATTATTTAGATCTATATTGGTTGCTAGTAAAAAAATTAATGATAATTAACTTGAAATTAAATTAGTTACTTTTTTATTTATATTGCATTAACATTGAAATATAAAGTGATTTTTAACGTTTTCAATATTATTTGTTACTATTTGAATATATTTGTTTGCAACTTTGTTAATTACATAAATACATAAATTTGACAACTAAATCAAGGAATTATGTTATCTAAATGCTTAAAATTTTATAGTAAAATAGTTATTTATTGTAAAACCTCTTTCTACATTCTAATTACTTATCATTTTTTTCCTTTTAATTTTTTTTTTTTTGTATTTATACATACAAATAGTTAGTTTTTATTTCTGATGTACTTATATTAGCTATTACAAAACCTCTTTTTACATTCTAATTACTTATCATTTTTTTAATTTTTTTTATATTTATCTATACAAAGAGTTAGTTTTTATTTCTGATGTATTTTTATTAGCTATGATTATGTGTTTTTAACCCAAAAAATGTTATGTATTATATCATCTATTCTATTTTGATGTATAACGAATTTTTTAATCATCTATTCTATTTTATATATGAATTAATAGCATTTTATATATCATATCATATTTGCATATATTTAATAGTATATTAAAAAAGAGATTGACTGTATTAGTAAAAAAAAAAAATTGACATAAACTTATGTGATTTGTATATATATAATATATGAGTTTATATAAATGGTGGCAATGTACTTTAGGAACATTAAACGTAACTTTATATATATGGTTTTCAAGATGTTTTTATCGACCAAATGTGATTTAATATATTAAGCTTGTTGAAAAAAAAAATGTAGGCCTTGACATTTTGATTTTGGTTTGGATTGCTACAGAAGTTAGAAAGAATATGATGCGTGAAAAATTCAACTGTGAAGAAGTTGGGGAATCCACCATATATAGTATTCTTCTTACTCAAAGATTCGTATTTTGATATCTAAAATATGGGTTATGTTATAGATCATTTTATGTGGATGACCATTAGAAGATTTATTCTCTTAGGATCTTCTAATATATTCTAAATGCTCTATGATTATATTATATGCTTTACCATATTTGATCTTATTCTAACTACTTTTACACTATATATATAGTCTTATTCTTGTGGAATAAAGTCATCACCAATTCCCATTTCTCTCTTTTCATTTTTAACATGTTATCAGCACGATAGTTTCTATCTAGTTGAGTTAAAGAAAAAAAAAAGTCTCACCGATCACTTTCATCAAAGTCCCGATTCACTTTTGTTTTTTCCTTTCATCTCTGATCCGGTTTGTAAGTGTTTCTACTTTATGACTTATCAAACATTCGTTAATAAATCTATTAGTATTATTCTGATCGGTCACTTTATATATTACTATAACTTCGTCACTTATTTTATTATG
Source organism: Draba incana (assembly GCA_963576765.1). NCBI lineage: Eukaryota > Viridiplantae > Streptophyta > Magnoliopsida > Brassicales > Brassicaceae > Draba > Draba incana. The sequence continues at coordinate 11,342,601 of OY755216.1, forward strand.
TCTATTGTTATTCAATCTATCTATATAACTATTCGATCTGTTAACTTTCAAACAATTAAAATATTAATTTATTGCTTTGATTCAATATCACGATCTGTTTATGTAGCTTTACTTTATTATTTTATCCAATCATCCGATCTGTTTATATAACCTCACTTAATCAAATCGGTTAAAATATTGTATCTTATGCTTTAATATTTAATTTGTTTAACTATGTTATTTTTATTTCTATCATTTAATTTAATCATATTTTCTTATTTCAGTGAGCAATGTCAAACTTCACCAAACTCGAATTTTTTGAGGCACTTGATATTACAAGGAGTAATTACTTGTCGTGGGCTTTAGATGCCGAGTTCCATCTAAGTGCAAAAGACCTTGGTGGCTTGGTGAAACAATCAAGGAAAAGAATGCGGCAACGCCTCAAACTAAGGCGAAGGCTATGATCTTCCTTCGCCATCACCTCCATGAATGTCTTAAGATCGAATACCTTAGTGTGAAAGACCCTGAGACCCTTTGGAATCACCTAAAAGAAAGGTATGATCACCAGAAAACTGTGATCTTACCTAAGGCTCGTTACGATTGGACACATCTGAGATTGCAGGACTATAAGTCTGTATCTGAGTACAACTCAGCAATGTTCAGAATAACTTCTAAGATGAAGTTATGCGGAGAGAAAATCTCTGATGCTGATATGTTGGAAAAAACATATTCAACGTTCCACGCGAGTAACCTTGTCCTGCAGACACAGTACCGCGAAAAAGGATACAAGAAGTATTCTGAACTGATTTCTGCTCTCCTTGTAGCTGAGCAGAATAATGAACTTTTGATGAAGAATCATGAGTCACGTCCAGCTGGTTCTACTCCATTTCCTGAAGCGAATGTGTCATTCCAGAAGAAGCAAACCATGCTAATAACAATGGTCAAGGACGTGGCAACAATCGTGGACGTGGATATGGACGTCACGGACGTGGTTGTGGACGTGGTCATGGATATGGCCGAGGTCAAGATCGAGGTGTTTCTTTCAAGAACACAAACTCTCACCAGAAGTGGGAGCATAAGAATGGTAACAAACAAGAAAAAACAAATGGGAATGTTTGTTATCGTTGTGGAGGAAGCAATCATTGGACTCGCACATATCGTACACCAAAGCATCTGGTTGAACTTTACCAACAATCATTGAAAGGAAAGAACGTGGAAACAAACCTCGTTTTTGAAGATGGCAAAGATGACTTTGGTCTGGGTAGCATTGGTCTTGGTGATTTTGATGATGATTTTGATCCTACTGATTTTGGTCCTGATGACACAACTGCCCTGGAAGTTGCTGATTTCATTGCTCCTGAAGTTGCCCCAGAAGGGAACAAGCAGTCTTAGTTTTATTAATGCTTACCTAAAACATTGTCGTTTTGTTTCTTCCTTTTGTTTCTTTTGGTTTTTGCTTTTGATTCTATCTTTTACTTTATGATTTCATGGTTTGTTAGACATTTAAATTTGAGTTATTTTAATAAGACATTTTATTGAGTTATTTTATAATTATGATTTTATTTGTTTATCTGAAGAACATGAATACTCTTCAAGTTCGATTGGCAATGAATGGTGAAGAACTATGCTTAGCAGACAGTGCAACTACTCATACCATTCTGAAAAACAAGAGATATTTCTCTTATTTAATAATGAAAAGAGCTAGTGTGAGTACTATATTGGGTAGCTCAAAGATAATCGAAGGCTCTGGAAGAGAAAATATATTATTGCCCATGGGAACGCGATTAGAAATCAAAGACGCTTTATATTCTCCCCAGTCTCAAAGAAACTTAATGAGTTTCAAAGATATTCGCCAGAATGGATATCATATCGAGACTATGAATGAAGGAAATGACGAATACCTTCAAATCACAAGTACTACCCAAGGTTCTAAATGTATTTTAGAGAAATTGCCTGCATTCTCCATCGGAATGTACTTCACTATGCTTAGTACAATTGAGGCAAATGCTATAGTAAACCAGAAGTTTACTGAAAATTTAACAGTTTGGCATGACCGGTTAGGCCATCCCGGTTCATCTATGATGTGAAAGATAATCAATAATTCACGTGGATATTCATTAAAGAATAAGAGGATTCTCCCTAATGATTTCTCATGTGTTGCTTGCTCACAAGGTAAATTGATCATACGGCCTTCACCAGTTAAAGTAACTTTTGAATCTATCGGTTTTCTGGAACGAGTACAAGGAGATATTTGTGGGCCGATTTACCCACTGTGTGGAACCTTTAGGTATTTTATGGTTCTGATTGATGCATCGACCAGATGGTCACATGTATCCTTGTTATCAACCCGCAACGTGGCTTTTGCGAGGTTACTTGCTCAAGTGATAAGATTATGAACACATTTTCCAGATTTTCCTTTAAAGACAATTCGTCTTGATAATGCTGGTGAATTCACGTCTCAGACGTTTGATGAATATTGCATGTCTATAGGGATAAGTGTTAAACATCCTGTAGCTCATGTTCACACACAAAATGGTTTAGCTGAATCATTTATCAAACGGTTATAGTTGATTGCAAGACCATTACTAATGAAATCCAAACTTCCAATATCTTCTTGGGGACATGCTATATTACATGCAACAGAATTGATTCGCATTAGGCCAACGAGTAACCATCAGATCTCCCCATCACAAATGGTTTTGGGTCAGGAACCAAATATTTCCCATCTAAAAACTTTTGGATGTGCAGTTTATGTTCCAATTGCTCTACCACAATGATCTAAGATGGGTCCTCAAAGACGGATAGGGATATATGTTGGATATGAATCTGCTTTGATAATTAAGTATCTTGAGACAACCACAGGAGATTTATTTAAGGCTCGTTTTGCAGACTGTAATTTTAATGAGTCTGTTTTTCCAACATTAGGGGGAGAAAATAAACAGCTGGAAAAAGATATTAGATGGAATGAATTATCACTATCTTATCTTGATCCTCGTACCAAAGAATGTGAATTAGAGGTACAAAAGATAATCCATCTACAAAGATTAGCTAATCAATTACCAGACGCATTCGGTGACTCTAAGAGAGTGACAAAGTCACACATACCAGCTGTAAATACTCCAGTTTGAATAAATGTCCCAAAAGGACAACATCAGACTGCTAGTGAGTCTATGGCATGCATGAAGTGTGGTAGACCGATCGGTTCCAAAGATAAGAATCCTCGGAAAAGAAAAGAAGCAAAAATTGATAATGGCAAATCCGAGGAATCTAACTCTTTCGGAGGATCTCCAGAAGAGACTCTATACATGACTGATAAAGAAATTTAGGTACCTGACAATGAAGAGATTTCAATTAATTTTGTCATGTCTGGAATAAAATGGAACCAAAAGCAAATCAACGTCGATGATATTTTTGCATGCAATGTAGCAGTTGATTTAATGGAAGAAAAGGAGGATCATGAACCAACTTCTGTTGAAGAGTGTACACTAAGAGATGATTGGCTAAAATGGAAAGAAGCTATAGCTGCAGAATTAAAATCTCTTGAAAAGAGAGAAGTTTTTGGACCAGTAGTCCGTACACCTGAAGGTGTAAAACCAGTAGGACATAGATGGGTTTTTGTGCAAAAGAAAAATGAAAATGGTGAAATTATGAGATACAAATCACGTCTGATTGCACAAAGATTCTCACAAAAACTTGAAATTGATTATGAGGAGATATATTCTCCCGTGGTGGATGCAACTACTTTCAGGTTCCTTATCAGTCTGTCAATAAAAGAAGGACTTGATTTACGCCTCATGGATGTAGTCACGGCGTACCTATATGGGCCACTGGACACTGATATTTATATAAAAGTCCCAGAAGGATTTAAACTGCCAGAAGGAGCAAAATCTAGTTCTCGAGAAGATTACAATATCAAGTTAAATCGATCTTTTATGAATTGAAACAATCAATACGTATGTGGTATAACCGCCTTAGTGAGTACTTGGTTAAAGAAGGCTATAAGAATGATCTTATCAGTCCATGTATCTTTATAAAGAGATTTGAACAAGGATTTGTTATCATCGCAGTGTATGTTGATGATTTAAACATCATCGGGACTCCTGCAGAGATTTCACATTCAGTTGAATATTTGAAAAAAGAATTTGAGATGAAAGATCTTGGAAAGACAAAATTTTGCTTAGGATTGCAAATTGAGCATCTCGAAAGTGGAATCTTAGTGCATCAAAAGACATACACAGAAAAAGTGCTTAAAAAGATTAATATGGATCAAGCACATCCCTTAAGTAGTCCTATGGTTGTAAGATCACTTGATGTGAAAAAGGATCCATTTCGCCCAAGGGAAAGCGATGAAGAAATTATTGGTCGTGAAGTACCATACTTAAGTGCAGTCGGAGCATTGATGTATCTTGTTAGTCATACAAGACCCGACATAGCATTTGTAGTAAATTTGTTGGCAAGGTTTAGCTCATGTCCAACTCAAAGACATTGGAATGGGATTAAACATTTACTGCGGTATCTTCAGGGTACGAAAGATATGGGTCTATTCTTTTCTATTACATCAAAAGAAGACTTAATTAGTTTTGCAGATGCAAGATTTTTATCAGATCCACACAATGCTAGATGACAAACAGGATATGTGTTCACATGTGGTGGAACAGCCATTTCTTGGCACTCGATAAAGCAGACTATTACATCTACTTCTTCCAACCACTCAGAGATTTTGGCCATACATGAAGCTAGCCGTGAATGTGTATGGTTACGTTCAGTAATCCAACACATATGAGGAGAATGCGGTATACCTACAGGAAAAGAAGTACCAACAGTTTTGTATGAAGATAATGCAGCTTGCATAACACAACTCAAGGAAGGATACATCAAAGGCTACAGAATAAAGCACATTCTACCAAAGTTCTTCTTCACCCATGATCTACAGAAGAATGGCGATGTTAGTGTTTTACAAATCTGTTCAAGTGAGAATCTAGCAGATCTTTTTACAAAGGCACTTCCAACCACTACATTCAAGAAACTAGTTTTTGGTATCGGACTACATCGTCTCAAAGATCTCAAGTCATCTAGTCATCAGGGGGAGTAAATACGTGCTGCACTCTTTTTCCCTTAACTATGGTTTTTCCCATTGGGTTTTCCTAGTAAGGTTTTTAATGAGGCAGCACCTTATGCGTATTAGGAGCATTTCCAGATAATGGATATCCAAGGGGAAGTGTTATAGATCATTTTATGTAGATAACCATTAGAAGATTTATTCTCTTAGGATCTACTAGTATATTCTAAATGCTAGGATTATTCTATATGCTTTACCATATTTGATCTTATCCTAACTACTTGTACACTATATATATAGTCTCATTCTTGTGGAATAAAGTCATCACCAATTCTCATTTCTCTCTTCTCATTCTTAACAGGTTATTAATTGTCGTTTATAAGAAAAAGTTTCATTTTAGGTTGACCAAAATAAAAAAAATAAAAAAAAAAATTAAGAAGTTTCATTTTATTTTTCAAGTTCTCTGATAATACACTTGCATAAGAATTTCTTTTAAACATGAAACCTCCTTTAAGTTAGATAATGGAAATGAAAATGAAAGCATAGTATACTTCAAATTAAGTAGTTTGAATGAAATTTAATGAGTCAAATTAAGTTATTACTTGTATTTTATGGTAGTTAGTTAAATAAATACTTAACAAAGCAATGGCAATTGACAAATATGTTTTTTTTGGTCAAAGAAATCATTTATCACTAGCATTTTATGGTAGAACTTTAATTAACACATATATGATAGATAACAAGAAATTCACGACTATGGTAGATAATTTGAAGAAGATGTAAAAGTGTGTATATATAATATCCAATTGGGACTTAACTTAATCAAACCGCGATTTGAGTCTGTGTCTACTAAATTATTCTCAATCAACTTTCAAAGTATACTAGGTGAGTATTCGTGCATATGCGTATATTTTAAATGAAACGATATCGTTTTAATAAAAAAAATATTGAATCAATTGAAAAATCATATAGATCACTTATGTTTTTATAATAGTTGGTTGAGTGTTCATTTTACATAAAGCATAATAGGTTTTGAAATTATAAATTTTTATTATATTTACGTGAATTGAATGTCAAATTTAGTATTAAAATATAATGAAAACTTGACGATCATATATGTATGCGGCATATGTTTTTAATGAACTTAATATCTTTTTTTTTTTGGTGAATTAATGAACTTAATATCTTATTATAAGGTTCCGATATTTTGAATTTTGAATTTTTAAACAATTGTTTTTTTTTCACCGTTATTACGATATTTATAATTTTAAATAATTTTTTGTCACAAATTCTAAATACCTAAGATTGTGATTCTTCGCATTGAAATTGTTAATAGTATGGGTGGGACGGATCCGGATCCTTGCAAATACTATCCGGATCTGAATCAATGCCTCTCGTATATCCAGAGACCAGATATCTTTTCAAATATTAATATATCCGTGGATATCCGGATTCGGATTCGTGAAAAAAATTTATATAAAATTTAAAGTAGTAACAAAACTAAAATTTTAGAAAATATTTTACAAAAATAAATACAATTGTTTTTTTTGGTTTTAATGTTAAGAAATAAATACATTTTTATTAGTAAATAAAATAAAATAATCGTAAATGATTTTAAATTTATTTTTATGCAAAGTTTTTTTAATATGTATTTTTAGTATATTAATAAAATAAATAATTTAATATATTTAATGGTCTGGATCCGGATATCCCTCGAAAATCAGGATATCCGGATCGAGATCCGTTTTTGACAAATCTGTAATTTTATTATCCGGATCCGGATCCGGCCCTATGGATATCTGGATTTTTGGAACGGATCTCGAATCCCGGATAATAAGGGAAAATTGGCTTCTATACCTTGAAACTTGTTAGAAATTTGCATTCTATACCAAATTTTGCAACATTTGAAAACTACCCTCATTTGTATATTTAAAAGACAATTATACCCCTAATTAATCTTTGCAAATTAATATATTTGTTTTAAATGAAATGATTTAATTTTTTTAATTAAATACAAAGTTAAATTATAATTTTATATGAAGTAATCAAAGATATCAAAAAAAATGAAGTAAATCTATATCACGTTAAAATAAAATATTATGTGCCTTAATATTTTTTTTACATAATAGAGAATCGAGTTTTTCATAACAAATAATATATTTTATTTTAAAAAGATTTTAGATAATGATTAATTAATTTTGATGAAAAATTATTAAAAGTCATTATAAATTAAAAATACATATTTTTATGCTAAATTATAATTACGAATATATATTTAATTGTACAATTACGATTTTTTAATTGTAATTAATTATGTAAATTACATTTTTAATTAATTTAATAATAATAAGTCAAATCGATGAACATAAAAAATTAAGTCAGTGGTTTAGACAAGTCAACAAAGTAAAAAATCAACCAACGAATTTGTAAATCGACTTTTTTAAATAAATTGTTCAACAAACAAGTTTAAGTCGACGAACTCAACAAATTAAGTCAATAGTTTAAATAAGTCAACAATATAAAAAATCAAGCAAATGAAATATAAGTCGATAGTTTATAATAAGTCAACGAATTATAAAATTAAGTCGACAAAAATTGAAAATAAATCGATGGTTAAATAAGTCGATAGAGTAAAAAATCAACAGAAAAAATATAAGTCAATAGTTGAAAATGAGTCAACGAAATTGTAAATTAAGTCGACGGGTATAAGAAAATAAGTCAAGAGTTCAATAAGTCGATAGGGTAACAAATCAAACAGACGAAATATAAGTTAACAATTTAAAATAAGTCAACGAAGCTGAAAATTAAGTCGGCGGAGCTAAAAAAAAATAAGTCAGATGTTAAATAAATCGACAGGGTAAAAAATCAACCAATAAAATATAAATCAACTGTGTAAAATAAGTCTAATGAGATTTTTTATAATTATAATTTTAGTTTTGATATAATTATTAATTAACATAATATTTGTTAAAAAAATAAAACTAATATGAAATTTAATTTTTATTTTAAGTTCAATAATATTTAATTATTTTCGAATGATATAATATTTTAAAATATATATAAGAGTATTTACGTACTTTTAAATAAAAAAAAGTATAGTTTTCCAACTTCTACAAGATTAAGTGTGATTTTCAAATTTTCATTGAATTTTGGAGTAGTTTTCAAAATCCCCCGGATAATAATCCCATCCCAAGTTAATATTATACTCTTTCGAAAGAAATGAATGTTGCTTGATCAAAAAATGTTTTTGATGGTTTGGCAGAACTAACAGAAAGGGATGTCAAATGCCGAGGCGAAAATCAACCAAGAAATGTTAAAGTTAGAAGAGGATCATGCTCCTAGAGATGGTCCTAGCGTTGGAGCAATCTTGAGTCAATCTAAGTCAAGGAAACTTTCGCTTCTTGACAGCAAGCCCCACATTTCCGATTTGAACGCATCACTTTCTTTCCGTTTGGAAGGAGAAGAAAAAGGGAAAAATGAGAAAAACGATCTTGCTGCTGGACTCTATGATGATCTCCAAGTCGAGATACTCGCCCGTGTCTCATGTGTAAAATACTGGAAATTGCTGTTTCTCAACGAACGATTTTCACAATTGCTACAGAGTAGTGATATTTTTAAGGTGAGGCAAGAACGCGGACTTGTCAAACCATATGTGTTTATGCTTACGAGCGATAACACTCGATGGGCGATGTTTGATAAAGATTTCCAAATTTTTCAGAAACTCCCGGAAGTTCCGTCTGACTTTCACTTCTTTAGTTCAGATAAGGAAACAATTTGCATAGGTACACAACTGATCGTTGTCGGAAGGCAGGTGGAGGGCATTGTGCCTTCTGACGTTTGCTTCTTAAATTCAGATAGCGCAGACGCACAAATGGCTGTTGTCGGAAGAGTGGTGGAGAGCATTGTGGTGTAGCGATACGAACTAGAGATGAATAAGTGGTTCAAAGGTCCTGCAATGATTGCACCACGGGTCATGTATGGTTCTGCGAGCCGTGGGACGGATGCTTTTTTTGCTGGAGGAATTAGAATTGGCGAACATGGGATCCCCGAGGTTGTGAACATAGTCGAGAAGTACAACTCTGATACCAAAACATGGACAATGGTTCATGGAATGCATAAGCCAAGGAAATTCAGCTCAGGTTGTTTTTTGCAAGGCAGGTTTTATGTCATTGGTGGTTGTGATGAGAATGATGATTATTTAACTTGTGGAGAAAGTTACGATGAAGTGACAGATTCTTGGAAGTTGATCCCGGACATGGTCGGAGACATTACTTTCAATACTATTCAATCGCCGCCTCTCATTTCGGTGGTCAACAACAATCTCTATTTGTTGGAACCATATTTGAACGAGCTTCGTGTTTATGATATAAAGACAAATGCTTGGAAAAAACTTGAGAGTGTACCTGTGAGAGCTAATTTTGCTGGAGGTTGGGGGGTTGCGTTTAAGTCTGTTGGTGATAGACTTTTGTTGATTGGAGCCATGTCTTCGCAGTGTGAGACAATGACGGTTTATTCATGTCTCCCATCTACAAAAGTTGAAGACCTTATTTGGGAAAGGTCGAATGATTCTTACAACAGTGACAACATTCGATTCAACCATTTTATTCAGAATTGCTGTGTTATGTTTGTTTAGAGAGTGTCTTCTCAAACAAACTTGACAAATTTGTATTGGCTTGTGTTTGCATCTGTGTTTTCTGTTTGTGTTTAATATAAGTTGTGGTGTGTCTAACATCAAAACATAATTGTATTTGCGCTGTGGTTTATCTTTATATAATAAGATACTAGGTGACTCTCCCGCGCACGACGCGGATAAATTATTTATAATTTTGTTTTTAATGTTATTGTTTTAAAATGTGAAAATATGTATTGATTTTAAACTAAATTTTATACATTGTTGTTGATAATTTTTTGTTATTTTTGCTCTATCAATAATATGCTTTGTTAATATTATGAATTTTCAGAAGTTTCCATATACATAAGCGAGTACTCAAATTAAAATGTATAATTCATAATTTAATTCATTAGAGTGTACATTCTATTATACAGTAGAAACTCTATAAATTATTACTCGATAAATTAATAAACAAAGGTAATAAAACTTATTTAAGAGAAAAATATAGCTAATTACGATCAAGTAAATTTGATTTTAGAAAATTATAGAAAATATCTTATTTCGGTAAATGGATCTCTATAAATTAATTAAATATTATAGTCTCAACATTATTAATATATCGTTTAATAAAATATCATAGTGCCAACATTATTATTTTATAGAGTCTCTACTATATATAAATTATGTTTTTTTTATAAGAGATTAACATCTAAACATCTTTTCTTTGAACATATCATCATTTGAAAAATTCATTTTTTCATTAATAATTTGTTATAAAATTGAATTTGACATTGAAATAATAAAAGATTAATGTGAACAAAACTTCTTAAACAAAGAACTCTATGCGAAGGAATTGCGGACTTTAAATGGTATTATTTCTTGTTCCCATGTACGGTTTTCCTCGAAAGACAAAATCCAGTTCTTTGATGCTATAATCTTTTCTTCTTTTTTTTTTTTTTGCTAAACAATAATCTTTTCTTTTTTCTTTTCTTTTTTTTTTTTTTTTTTTTTTTGAAATTTGGCTATAATCTTTTAATTGCAGGGTTACTTGAAATCTGTTGTGTACTTGTGTCTCAGCTTGTTTTCCAACGAGCCGTTATCATCACGCTAGGTAAAAGAAACAATATTGGGTTTGTTGCTTATGTTATGACTCCTAGTAAAACCTTTCTCGCTATGGTATATATGTCTCTATCTCTCCAACATTACTAATCCAAGGTTAGGATTGGCTAAACAAGAAACACCCTTCAATGATCAGGTTTCTTAATTTTTCGCTTCTGGTTCATGGTTTTGCTCCTCGGTTTCCTTTCAACGAATCTTATGGCGTCTTCTTTGTAAATCCAGATGCTCAACTATTAGATCACCATGAGTCAATACGTTGAACATGAGAAAGCTTATAAAAGTGTAAGAAAAGTACTTATTTAGTTGGATTATCTTCCTGGTTTTACTCTTTTGGACAATTCATTACTCTATTAATGTTCTCTCTTACGTTTTTAGTCTCTTGTTCAAGTCTTTGCTTTGGTTATTTCAGGATGGGTCCGTTTGATCTTAACCTTCCTCAAGTGTTTCTCCAGCCACATCGTCTATGGTCAGAGTCAGTTCTTCGTATATCCTCTTCTTCGATTAAGTTTTGCACCGCCGAGATAATCATTTGCATATTGTTTAGGTTCCAAGACCACAAAAATACGTTGGAGGAAACATGTAACATGGACTTTGAAGGTGGCTGTACTAATGTGGAGACCATGGAGCAAAGGTTTGTTTGTCTCCTCAAAACCACAAAAGGCACAACGTTCTCATATGCACATTCGAACAAACAGATTGTTTTGTCAAGTAATGATTTTCTCCTTTGCAGAGTTCTATACGCAACACAACCACTGTGGAGGTTCTGCGATCAATAATGGACCCAATATTCATATCTTGGAAAGGAGTATTAGGGCTTGGATTCACAGAAATGAATGCATGCAAAATGGGATTCATGTAGGGTTAAGGATTCCTTCCTCTGATTAATTAATTTTTATCAACGTCTCTCTCATAGAATCTAAGGTCATTGAATACGGTTTAGAGTATATTGGGTCATTGTGCTTTTGCTTTGTATTGTATGGTATACACTTTGTATAGTTCAGGGGAAATTATACATTTTCACTCACTGTATATACAACCAAACTTGATATTAAGGTATACTACAAAAACCAAAAAATGTCAACATACCAATAAAGACAAAATAAAAATAATGAAACTGAAGAAAGAGATCTCATAAACTTGATATTAAGGTAACAAAAGATGTTGATCCATGTCTTATTTTGTTCTCAATCGAACACGAGTCCCTCAAAATATTTGTGATGAAGATCTTCTTATAAGTCAGGAAATCTATATAGCCAAAGTCCCCACAATACTTGATAAAATTGTGTGAGATAATGACAGCTTGATAAAAGCCTAACGAGAGAATCTACACCACAAAACAAAGGCCATTATGCCTCCTTACTTTCTTTATGAAACATCCTCCAATGGCAATATTTTTTTGGTTTTGGTTTTAAGAGTAATTTTCCTTTAAACTTTATGATTTGTTTAGTTTTCTTTAACAAAAAAATAATAATGATTTGTTTAGATTTTCGTATCTAACTATAGTGTTTTTTAGAAACTTACTGAATTTTAATTTTAGTTTTGGTTTTATATGTTTGTAGAGATGTTTTCACAAATGGAGATGATTTTTATGCATCATATAAGAACCTTGCTCTTATATATAAGAAAAATATAGCATTTACTTTAATATAGATGTATAATGAATATATGCGAAAAAATGAAAGCTGAGAAGAAGAAAAAAAGGTTCTAAAATGCATTTCTTGAAGATAAAGTGATATAATAGAGATATTGTTTTTTGCTACAAAATGGGAAAAAGACATTTCAAAAATAGTTTCCCTAAAGACTTGAATGGGTAAGAAATTGGTACACCTCTAGCTACTAGCCAAGTTGTGATTTATAATGGAGAGATAAGTTTGATAGATATCTCTCAATTCCTCCATGAAGTTGTCATTGCCGTTTTTAAATGGACCACACTTTTGACAATCACAAACAATGATCTTCTTCTGCTTCTTCTGTAGGTGAAGTTTATAAATGCTATCCCCAATCACCCATGTTCTTGCTTGGTTTTGGCCTTTGGTAAGGTCCCCACATTCCCATCAATCGATAGGGAAACAACTGGTTCGTTTCGGTTATCTAACCAAAAATGTCCGGTTAACGGCTAACCGATCAGACAGTAGATTCTGATCGGTTATGATTGTTTTCATGGTCCCAACCGCAGTAGATATAAAATCTGACTGCAATATCTTTGATGTAATCCAGCACATTCTTCACAGTTTATTGAAACCAGATTACGTGTCCGTCTGATGCAAGTAGGATCAATCTCTGTCAATTTAGTCTCATGATATTCACAACTTTTTATCAATTAAAGCACCTAACACTCAATCTTTGCATTATTGTACTACCTTGTGCTACTCAAGTTCCGAGATGATATATATTTGAAATCAATATGAGAATAAAAATTGAATTCTTTATCAAATACTAGTAAATATTTGATTTTGGTTTCGTATCAAATTTATTTATTTTAAAGTTTATTCGGTTAGTTTAATTCAAGAGAAGTCAAACCGAATAAATCACTTTCTTACCCACTCAAGAATTTGGACAATTAAGATTCCCTATGAAACAGAGAAAGTATTTTTATTGTGGTTTTCATTAATTCTTAAAAAATCTAGAACCCCATAATTTCATTTTCCCTTCCATTCCATATTATTCAAACTTTTACAATGTGCGATGTGCAATATTTAGCAAGTAAAATAATACTATAGGCAGAGTGCCAACACTAAAACCATGCTGAAGCGGTTAAAAAAAATATGCTCTTATAAAAAAAATGTTTTACAGAAGTAAACATTATTGTCACTTAGAAAAAAAAAACAAATCAACAAAACTGTATAATAATTCTAAAATATATTTTTTCTTTTTTTCTTTTCTACAAAATCATTTACCAACCTTTCGAAATCAATGTTCCTTAAGAGTTCTCTTTCGATATATTAAAATAGCCAAATCGTTCAATCTTTTTTATAATACAGTCGAACGAAGATAAAATTTTATAAGCTTCGATTAACTCCTTCCAGAAGATGCATTCTATTGAAAATTTGTTTCTTCATCTTTTTGTGTTGTCTACCCTAAATGGTTGATAATTTTTGTTTGATAACAATATAAAATGTTAAAAAAACAAAGATTCAAATTCGAGATAAAACCCCCTAATCAGTTTGCAAAGATTTCTAAATCTTATAAGATTTACAAATCAAATGACAAATATTTCTAAATCCTACTAAGATTTACAAATCAACTAAAATACACAAAGATACAAACAAACTTTTGTTTTATAACATTTTAAGGATCTTTTAGTTTTAATTATTGAATTATTTATCTTGAACTTTCTTTCTTTTTGTGGGGAGCCCAAATTAACTTACTAATATGCTCATATATATCTTTCTAGTTTAATAATAAAGGATACTAAACTAACTAGACCCTGAATACCTATTAAGATTTTGTTTGTAATTTGCTGCCCCAAGTGAATGCTTCTTCTAGCAACACTAAGGCACGGCTCTGGCTATAGGTTACGTATTTGATTTCTTCATATTCATATTCCCTCTGTTTATTTATAATTGATGTTTTAGGCTTCCACACACATATTAAGAAATCATTAAATTTACTTTTTTCTTTGAAATAAAACAATACTTTTTATTCATCCAATACATTTCAACCAATAAAAATTCAATCTGCAGAATTTAAAGAGTCAAAAACACAAAAAATTAATTAATGGTGCATTAGAAAGCGAAAACATCACTTATTTGTAAACAAAAAATAAATCCTAAAACATCAATTATAAAAAACGGAGGGAGTACTCTTAATTATACTTTGATTAAGGGATTTTTGTTCTAAACTACCTAATTGTTAATGCTTACTTTAAAAGTAAAAGAAGACGTTGTTGGCAGCTGATCATTAGGACATGTGCATTAGAGACTTTGTGGATAAGTGTCTAAAAACTTTTCAGAATTAAATATATTAAATTTAGGACACTTGAGTGTCTAAAACCAGAAAAAAAATCCAGTATTAGATTTTTTTGGGGTTTTAGACACTCAAATGTCTTAAATTTAATATATTTAATTCTAAAAAAAATTTAGACATTTATGCACAAAGTCTGCAATGCACATGCCCTTAGTACGTGAATAGTTATGTCGCGTTTAGAAATATTAAAAAAAAAAAAAAAATTAAGTGATGATTTTTCTTTTTTCTTTTTAAGTTTGGGTCAATAGAATCGTTGCGACCTAGAAGCCAAACAAAATGCGTTTGATCATAAATGAATGTGTATTTGACCTATTCTTCCTTTTGTTGTAGACTCCGATTCCTCTCCTCGTTGATTCCTTATTACTTAAACTTCAAATGAGTAGCTTTTTTCCAACTTCATTAAAATAATGGCAGGATCAAATCAAATTTTTGAAGGAAAATGAGTAAAAAGTAATAAAATTGAATTGGTTAAAGATAATTAGAGTTGAGGTGGTTGTAAAAAGAGTGTTTCAGCTGAACAAGTAATTAACCACATAATTGTCTTCTTCTTCGCTTTTTCTTCAACTTTTTCACAGAGGTTCGGTTCACTTCCACTCTCAAAACTAAATTAATAGCTTAAATTTTACTAAACTAAATTAATAGCTTAAATTCATATAATAATCACACTTATGTATATTTTATTGAATTGAGATATATTTTACTATTTTAGTCCCATATACTCCCATACCTTGAATACGTGTGAATGTTTTTGCATAATAGTTACACACAACAAAATCTAACAAGATTGTGGGTGATTGGAAATATTAGATCGTCCTGTTATTTCATGGAGAAGGACGTTTGACATCAATATACAATCCAACGACAAATTCTGTGAATATATGGACAAAAAAAATAATAATAATATTTTCTGTGAATCTCATTTCGTAATGATTTAATTTCTTTTGTTTCTTTGTATTTTGGTTTTTCTTAAAAAAATTTTTTTTAGAGTTTTATATTTTTTCTTATAATATTTGAAATCACATCCATGATATGATCGTACGCGTAACGGTTGTAATAGTTTTTATGAGCAGCGACATATAGGTCAAATAATCTGCTTTACCTTTTTCTGTCTTTTGTTACTGTTTTTTTCCTGTATTTTTTCTACGCCTGAAAACCTTTTTCCAATTAAATATTACAAATTGCAAGTTTATATTCAGCAATAATATGGGTTATTTATTGATACTTAGACTAACGAGTTACGAAGTTCCATGCACTGTATTTGTACACTAAACATTGGTTTATGTCAACAACATTTTTCTTTAAAAATGTACATTCATGATTCGTATCATTCATATGTGTAAATCTAGAGAAAGTGTTGTGTTTATTATTGATAGACAAAGAGTATATATAGTTACATTAGACTTAATTGACAAGTAAAAAATATTCACATAAGATATGTTTGCTAAAGAATCGGAAACTGTCCGTTTATGTAACACTCCCCTCAAAAATGTTAACCGCATGACTGATTTCAGGCCGAGTATGTGTAAGATACACAAGACAACCAACAAGACGACATTGATCAGGAGCCCAGAAAGATGCACTTGTAGAAGATAACAATTTGTGATTTCGCTTCAAAGGGGTATCAATGAGACGTAAACTAGAGAGACCACACTCGTTAACAATATCTAGACAATGTTTTCGTTGAGAATTAAAAATTCCATCGGTCTTCGAGCTACTTCTAGACCGAGAAAATATTTTCAACATTCCTAGATCCTTTATTTTGAAACAATGACTTAGATATGCCTTGAATGATATAATGACCGCAAAATCATTTCCACATACAATTAATTCATCCACATAAACGAGGACATGAAGAACCACATACCCACGAATATAAGCAAATAAAAAGTTGTCTTTGTGGGAACGAACAAATCCGTAATCAAGAAGTGTAGTAGATAGCTTGGGAAACCAACAACGTGGAGCTTGACGGAGACCATAAATCGACTTCTTTAATTTCCAGACAAGAGATGAATCAGGTGGGAGAAAACCCGGAGGAGATTTCATGTAGATATCTTCGTCAAGATCACCGTGTAAGAAAGCATTGTGAACATCCATTTGCTGAAGTTCCCAATTTTTAACCGAAGCAACATTGAGCAAAGTTTGAACCGTTTGCATTTTAGCGATAGGTGCAAATGTTTCTGTGAAATCGATACCTTCTTCTTGGCGATTGCCAAGAGAAACAAGACATGCTTTATGAAGTTCTAGCGTACCATCCGAGTGAAATTTTAAGCGGTATACCTACTTCGAACCAAGAGCTTTGACACCGGGAGATTAACATGCAAGTATCCAAGTTTCATTTTGTTCTAAACCATCAATCTCTTTGCCCATAGCCTCACGCCATTCAATAAGTTAAATTGCTTGCTTATACATAACAGGTTAATCCACCATGGTCAACGCTGCAAGAAATTTGTATGCGCAGAACTGAATTTGTCACAAGAGACATACTATGTCATTAGATAGAATGAGGTACCTGAAGACGCTGGGGGGGACTTAGGTTTGAGAAAGACGAGTGTTTTAGGGTATCGTGCGCAATAAGTAACATAAGGTTCAAGTATAACTGATTTCATTTTTTTTCGAAGACCACGGCCTAGTGGTTCCGTACTGATATCAAAACAACCGTTTCATCAGCGTAAGAAGATGGAGGAGAAATAAGCGGCTCATCACCAGGAGAAACCCAGTGCAAAGGAGGAGTTATCAATGAGGAACTCCCCTTGTCTTCGATGATTGGTAAGTCATGATCATCAATTAACTCATCATTAGTAGGAAGAACAGGAGACACGATCAGAGAAGGAGGAGGCAAAATAGTTTAGTGAGTGTCAGAGTAAGGAAAGATGGTCTCTTTGAAGATAACATCACGAGAGACAAAGAAATCATGAGTCTCCATATCATAGTCGTGCCAACCTTTTTCAGTGTGGGGATAACCCAAAAATATGCACTTTCGTCTTTTTTCCTTGAACTTATCATGATGAACCGAGTGTCGTTTAGCAAAACATAAACAACTGAAGACTCTAAGATGATCATAAGATGGAGGCTTAGAGTAAAGAACATCGTAAGGAGTTTTTCCTTGAAGCGATGGCATAGGAGTGCGGTTAATCAAGTAGGCAGCAAAAAATACTTTCTCCCCCAAATTTGATGAGTAGATTGGATTTGAAAAGAAGAGACCTCGCCATGTTGAGGATATGGCAATTTTTTTACTCAACTCTACCATTTTGTTGAGGCGTATAGACACAAGATGTTTGATGTTGGATACCGTATCCTTGAAATAAGTATGTAGACTAAGGAACTCAGTGCCGTTATCGCTTCTAACAATCTTTATCTTTTTAACAAACTGCTAAAGCGCCATTGTCACAAATTGTTTAAGATGAGCAGTAACTTTGCCTTTGTGAGTAGCAAGTAAGTCCACACAGCACGAGAATGATCATCAACTATGGTAAGAAAATAGTGTGTACCACATGAAGAAGCAAGTTTGTATGGTCCCCAAACGTCACAATGTATCAAACAAAAACATGCTTCTGCTATAATATTTCTTTTAGGAAAAATAGATCTTGTTTGTTTTGCTTGAACACAAACTTCGCAAAAATCACTACTATCATTATTATTATGATCAAAATCTTCTAAAGTAGATAGAAAACTAGATAGAATTTTTGTAGAGGGATGTCCCAAATGCTCATGCCAAAGAGTCTTTGTGGATTTCTAACAATGTTAGCACTTGCCAAAACTGCTCTACGAAAGTGATAAACCCCGTCTCTCTCTTCACCTGCTCCAATCAACATCTTTCGAAGTGTGGTCCTGTATAACACAAACCTTATCAGTGAACACAGCAAAACATGACATCACTCATAATAACTGTGCTATAGAGATAAGAGTGCAAGAGAGATCGGGAACATAGAGGACACGAGTGAGATTAACACGATCACCAAATCTCATTGTTCCTTTTTTAGTAGCAAAGGTATGCTTCCCATTAGGAAGAACAACAATACTCTGAGGAATATCATAAATATCCACAAGTAGTTCATCATCTCCCATCATATGATGAGACGCTCCAGAGTCTAAGAAAAAATTCAAACAAGAATGCTTACTAGAAATTTTGCCATGAGTATGTGATTGGTCTAATTTTAGTAAACTCACAATCGTGGGCCATGTCTCTTTGCTTACACAAAGAAGATCTACTGAGGCTCATCTCCAGTAGCAGCTTGAGCATTGTTAGCTCGATTAGAGGAAGAGAACGAAGACCGGCCACAACTAAAAGCAAAAACCACCACGATAATCTCCATGATTTTCAATCCACCATTCTGATAAACCATGAACTTGAAAACACGTCTCCGCCGAATGATTGGTATGGCCGCAGTGAGTACATGGAGTTTGATTGAGACGAGTGACCGAAGCAATAGCATGAACACCAGTCTTAACAACAAAACCAACAGAATCTAACCGATCTTCTTTGCTTCGAACAATAGTTAGATATATTTCTCCACAAATAACTTCAGAATAGACATGATCACACTAGTAAAAAAAAAAGGGTATACCCACGAAAAACCCACGAATTTTTTCGTGGGTATAGCCCAAAAGCCACGGCTACCCACGAAAACCCACTGTGCACAGTAAACACCTACCCATGAAAAATTTCGTGGGTTTTTCGTGGGTAGACGTGGGAAAGATTTTACCCACGAAAATTGCGTGGTAATTCATGGGTAAATTTTGCCACGGTTACCCACGAATTTTTCCGTGGGTACCCCAAAACCCACTAATACCCACGAAAAAATTCGTGGGTACTGAAATACCCATGAAAGCCCACTAATTTTTTCGTGGGTGGTGGACAATAATTATTTTTCGCGTGACCATAGGTTCGAACTTGGGTTCCCAATGCGGTAACCTGTGATGATTTTACCATTAGGCTACGAACAATATATATTCGTTTTTAACATTCACTAATATATTAACTTTGGAACGCATTAAAAACCTATTCAACAATATTAAAAATTAGTTTTTTGTTAATTGTATTTTAATTATTCGAATGGAAGACCATCTATAAACAAAACATTAGTTTTAATATTTTTATATTTTATTCCACATATAAAAATATTACATTACATATAAAATTTTACATTAATTATAAAATAGGAAATATGACACAGAACAACATTATTTTAAACTCGTACAATTGGTACTAGGAAAATATTAAACATTAAGCAACATAAAGCCTTAACTAAGCTTATTCTTAATCTTGGACGGGTCGGATGTTTATTCATCATCCGAGTCTGGAACTGTTTCATATTCGTACCGAGTAGTTCCTACATCTTCCTCTCCGATGGTAGATACTTCGGTTGGTTGGTATTCTGCAATCATCGAATTAGCACCGATTATCTGTTTGAAAAATGAATTCAGTTAAGAATTCCGAGAAATATTTACAAATTTTTGGAAAATTTACCTTAACAATGTTCTGCTTTATGATGTTGAGGTACTTCGAGTTCCTGTTAAAACGACAAATGGTAGCATTCTGTAGAATGACCACCGCACCTACACTAGTGGTGAGTCGGTACTCGTCATTGTTGAAGATGTTATAGTGCATGGTTCCCTCGATTTTTCCTGACGGATCTTTTAACGTTACTAGCAGATCTCCCTGGTCGTTGGGAGTCAAACTAGAGAGCATAGCCACAATCTGAAAATAAGATACAATATACTTGTCAGATAAATTGTATCTCTAAATGGAAATAATATTGATCGAGAACGTAAACCTTTTTGACTTTCACAAATTGTGAATGCGGGGATTGAATTTCTGCAACCTTGGTCCAAAATGGTGTGCTCCTATTATTATAAGAACCTATATTTATGAATGATAGAGTTAGTATTTGTCATCTACAATCATTATTGTAATGGTAAAAGCGTTAATTATATATATATATATATATATATATATATATATATATATATACATTCACGGATTATGTAATCGATAGTAGAAGTCCACCAAGGACTACTAAAATCATGGTCGCCCTGTTGTGGCTCATTAATGACCTCACGAATGAAATCTTGTGTTGGTCGTGTCTGAGAACTTTCACCTCGCAACACCTTTGCATCATTAGACCTCTTGCGAAACAGTCATCGCCGTATGAGTTGGCCAGGCCCCGGTATTGCGGGTGTTTGGTTTAGGGATCGTTGTGTTGGTTGGAGTGAAATAGTCGGTGGAGCATCTTCAACATTTAAGTTATCGTATGGAGGGCTTGAAGGAATACGAGTTGTGTCTGGGATTTTGAACGGAGGCTCGGTTTTGCATATAGTAATTCCATAGATCTTTGTTTGCCATTTCGGAATTGATTTTTTTTGTTTTATGATTTTGTGTTGAATTACTCTGACTTATATAGACAAAATAGCAAGATATTTTAAGGTTAACGTGTCGATGTATCTGTGAATGACATTGTCGGCCACCGAATCAATTCAGTGTTATGATGAATGACACTGTGAATGACATTGTCGGCCACTAGATGGTGAATTGACATTTCGACAATTAAATTAATGGCGTACAAGTGTTCTACTGTATACAATCACGGGTGTGTTTAATAGGTGAAAGGCTAAATCTGAAAGGCAAAATAGTTAATGTGTTTTTACATCTCATTTAATATTAAATGAAATACAGTTTCAATTTTTATATGCCCCAAAGTATCAGTTATATAAGGGCCCAAACTTCAAGGGCTAGCTGTTAAAAATGTTTAGAAATATACAAATTATATTTCATTTAATATTATACAAGAAGTTTAAACATAGTTTATTACAAACTACTCATCGGATAATAATTCACTAATTTTATAAGACGTAAAAAATTTCACAGAGCAGAAAATTATATTACATATAATAATATACATTCAGGATCACATCGATGCACAGTTTTTATTCATCATCGGAAGAGGATTCAACTTCAGAACCTTCGTTATCAGTTAGGTCATGATTGGATGTGTACATGTTGTCTGTATGTTGGTCGGGTAAATCGTCATAATTGTCCATGTCTTCAACATTGTGTGACTCGACCCTTAGGAGCCCTGAAGCTGCGACAATAGTATTCCTAGAATCCTCTTGAAAGGCTTGTTGTAAAGCATCTATAACATTTCAAACACCTCTGGGTACCACTTTTGCACAGGCTAACCATTCCGTCCCATGCCTCCTACTAACCTTTGGATATGGTATGTAACAAGCCTGATCACACTGTTCATGAATAATAAACAGATCATATTGTTGATACTGCTTGTTTGCAGCAACATCCACCAGTCCTGAACGACATCTACGCGTTCCACTTCCACTAGTGATATCGTACCAAAAGAATTTGAAGATAACCACCTTCAACCCGACACCTCCATCGTACTCGACCAATCTGATGTCATCCACAATGCCATAATATTCCGTATCAGTAGTTCCCCTAACACAAACACCGAAATTTTGTGTCTTTTTGTTTGCACTCCTACTCAATGTGCGGAATAAGTACCCTCTTATTGCATACGATGGCCAGGATGTGTATGCACGACGTGGACCTTGTACAAAATCATTGAGCCATTGTGGCACAGTTGCTAACATCCTTTGATTATTAACCTGTAATAAAATAAATACATAAGTTTAACATTATATTAAAAAAACTACTCATTATAAAATTACTTACATAATTTTTGCACCAGCGTGCGAAGTTATTGTCTTTGAATGTCTGAAGGTCATTAGTAGACAATGTCGGATATGTAGTTCGCATGAAATCTTCAAACATCCTATATACAAATTATGTAATTAAAAAGCAATTAACTATTGAATATAATGTCACCGAATGTTAAGCATACCTTTCATATGGTGCTAACTGGGGACAGTTATTCATGAGAAACTTTTGCAAAACGTTGTACTCTTCATCTATTATCCAACCCTTTGAAGGTTTACCAATGAACCTTCCTTTCTGTTTGAAAATTGTTGGGACATCGTCGAATGCGTAGAAGTAAATGTTTTCACCATGCCATCCTTCATTACCTCGAGCGATCGGTTTTCCAAGCCAAAGGGTAGCTAGTGCTGATATTTCTTCTTGTACACACTGCTCGACGATAGACCCTCCAATTTGTGCCTTGTTCCTAACCTTTTTTTTAAGTGGTACATGTACCGCTCAAATGGATACATCCACCTATATTGTACCGGTCCACCTAATATTGCCTCGTCTGGAAGATGTACCGGTAGATGCTCCATGACATAAAAAAAATGAAGGAGGAAATATTTTCTCCAAGTTACTTAATTTAACTGCAATATTTTCTTTCATTATTTGAACATATTGTTCTTTTAATGATGGGGCACCAATGTCTCGGAAAAACAAAGCGATTTCTGTGTATTAATAGTAACAGCCAATATTGGTCAGTTATATTGGTGTATGAAAAAAAAATTAAAAAATGAATACTTGATATCGCTACGTGTACAGGCTTGGGGAGTAGTTCTATTAAAGCAAATGGTAGAAGCCTTTCCATAATGACATGACAATCATGGCTTTTGAGACCAGAAAGAGTCGCATTAATTTCATTGACACATCTACCGAAGTTGGAAGCATACCCATCTGGAAAGCGAATTTCTTTCTTCAACCAACTAAGAAATTTCTTTTTCGCTTCCTTTGACATTCGAAATATTGGAACCGGAGCATTTCCAGTTGATGTAAGCTCCAACGCTCTCCGGTTGCATATTATCGCCAAATCTAGCCTAGATTTTATGTTATCCTTTGTTTTCCCCGGCACGTTCAAGATAGTCTTGATAATATTATCAAAGAATTTTTTCTCGATATGCCTAAAATCTAGGTTGTGTCTAAGCAATAGATTCTCCCAATATGGCAAAGACCAGAAACTAGATTTTTTGTACCAATTATGATATTGACCATAACCATGTACCGTTTTTGATGGATCGTTGTATCTGTTGCCACCACACTCGGCACCCATTTGCAGACCTTGTATACTGTTGATGGATTGCAATATTGTTCTTCCACTACGCCATATCGGTGATTCATCATGGACATCTTTGGACTTGGTGAAGGCAACTAAATTCCGCCGGTAAGGGTGGTCGCTCCTCAAAAACATTCGATGACAGTCAAACCAACTATGTTTTCGACCATTCGTTAACCAGAATGAATTGGTTGAAACCATACAGTATGGACATGCGAGCCGTCCATGAGTCATCCACCCAGATAACATCCCATAAGCTGGGAAATCACTAATCGTCCACATGAGCGCCGCTTTCATCTTAAAAGAATTGTGTGTTGATATATCGTATACATCAGCACCATGTGTCCACAGTGTTGTAGTTCGTCGATTAAAGGTTGAAGGTACACATCCAAACTTTTCTTCGGGTGTGTTGGACCAGGAACCAAAATCAAGAGGAATAAAAATTATCGGTTCATACACATACTAGGAGGTAGATTGTATGGAGTGACTATCACCAGCCAGATTGAGTGTGTCTGGCCACTCATGCCTAGTGTATTAAAACCATCCGTTGACAATATAAGGTAGATGTTTCTTGGTTCAGAAGCAAACCCCGGATAAACGTTTTGGAAATGTTTCCAAGCGGCTCCGTCTGATGGATGATTCATTTCGCCTTCAACCGCAATATGATCTGCATGCCATCGCATATGTCCCGCAGATGATTGACATTGGTATAGTCTTTTCAAACGATCGGTAAAGGGAAGATAAAACATTCGTTGTTTAGGAATCTTTTTACCTTGACCATTCCACGGATGATATCGATCCGTAAGACAGAAGCGACATTGATCGAGCATGGCATCTTCTCCCCTCCAAAATAGCATGCAATTATTCTCACATACATCAATTTTATGAACGGGTAAGCCAAGAGTCTTCGTAATCTTTTTGGATTTGTAGTACGACTCCGGAGCAGTATACGGGGCTAGTATAATCCTTTTTATGGTACCATCGATGTCGTCTACAGCACTCTCTGCTATATTGTGTTCCGTCTTCCACCGTAAAATACATGATGCCAAATATAATTTGGTATTATCTTCATTGCAACCACTACAAGAAAACAGCGAGAATCCTACGGAAATATCCGTCGGAAGTCTGTCGGAAAACGCATATTCCGACAGATTTCCGACGGATTTGTCTGTCGTTTCTATCTTGTCGGAAATGGTAATTCTGTTGGAAATCCGTCAAAAATTTCCGACAGATTTCCGACGGCTATATTTCCGACGGAATTCCGACAGCCTGCCGGAGTCCGGCGAAACGTCGGAATTCCGTCGGAAATACCACTGTCGGAAATCTGTCGGTTTCGTTTCCGACTGATTTCCGACGAGTTCCGATTACATGTAAACCGACGAATTTCCGACAGACTTCCGACGTATTTATTTCCGACAGAATTCCGACGGTTTTATTTCCGACAGCTTTCCGACGGATCAATTTTCGACAGATTTCCGACGTATATGTAGAAATTATTTAAAATTATAATAAATTAAATAATAATTAATTTAATATAAATTTAAACTTTAAAATTTGAATTATTTAAATTAAAATAAAATTAAAAGTAGAAATTAAAATAAAATTAAAAGTAGAAATAAAAAGTAATATTGTTTTACAAAAACGTTCAAAATAAAAATCTAAATGGTGGGCCCCCGCGGAAAATCCGGGTTGCGGCCCAAGTACTCCATCATCCGTTGCATCATCTCTCTCTCCTTGTCCCGCTCGGCTCTCTCCTTCTCCCGCTCGGATTCTAGGGCGGCTTGTGCATTTCGTATCTGTTGGACCGTCGTCTTCAAACCTTCAATTTCGACGTCCTTTTCCTTCATCTGGGCTCTCAGGTCGGATGTCTCGCTGTAGTAACAAGAAGACCCCGATGATCCCGCATCGTCGGGAAGACCATAAAGCCGCCCTTTGCTCTGCGGAGCAACCTGCGGAACAAATTAAATTGTAAATGAAAAAGACTTGAAAACTATTTTAAATTTTACATACCTTTAAGACGAATTGGTTGATGATGTCGTCCGGGGCTTGGGTGAGTGGAGGGGTTCCTTCGACGGATGGCTGAGACAGAATGTACTCCTCTTCCATTCTTTGGACGCTCTCCTGAATCTTCCAAAATTGTAAAATTTAAAATTCTGAGGTGGAATTTAAAATTTAAATTTCCAAAATTCTAAAATTTAAAATTTAAAGTTTTATAAGGTTTTTAAATAGTGTTATAAGGTTTTTGTAAAGTTTTATAAGGTTTTTAAATAGTGTTATAAGGTTTTTAAAATTAATCCTTAAAATTGTTTAAAAATTAGTATAAAATGCTAACATTTTTTTCCAAACTAAGCAATTTTGTTTCAAAAATGCTAACAATGCTAAAATCCTAATTCACAAACATTTCTTAAATTTCCCTAAATTCACAAACTAATTCACAAACAAATTTCCATAAATTCACAAACTAATTCGAAAATTCAACAAATTAATTCACAAACTAATTCAAAAATATAATTTACCATTGTTTTTAAATTTCCCTAAATTCACAAACTAATTCACAAACTAATTTACCATTGTTTTTAAAAACATTTCATAAATTTCCAAATTCCTAATTCACAAATTCCAAATTCCTAATTCACAAATTCTACATTCCTAATTCACAAATTCACAAATTCCTAATTCACAAATTCACAAACTAATTAACTTACAAATGAGAAGGAAGATCCGCCATTTGTATTCCGGCGAAGAGGAGGACGCGGCGGCGGAGGTGGTGAAATCCGGCGGTGGAGGTGGTGAAATCCGGTCGGTCAGAGATGGTGAAATCCGGTCGGCGGAGGTGGTGAAATCCGGTCGGTCGGAGGCGGAGAGGATTCGGTCGGATTCGGTGGTGGATTGTGTCGGTGGAGGAATAATCCGGCGACGGCAGATTTCCGGGGAGAAAAAGAAGAGACGAAATCCGGTGGATTTCCGGCGAAGAAGAGAAGAAGAAACGGCGAAATCGGCAAAAACGGCGAAGAAAAGAAGAAGAAACGGCGAGGGCGGCGAATTTTCCAGAGAAGAAGAAGAGAAGAAAAAACGGCGAAGAGAAGAAGAAGAAGAGGAGAAGGTCGGGTCTTAACCCAGACTTTCCGACGGATTTAAAGCTGTCGGAAATCCGTCGGAAATCGAAATAAATTAAATGGGCCCCGTGTTTTGGACCGACTGATTTCGCGGTGTTTATTTTTTATTTCGCGGGTAAAAATTGGCAAATCCGTCGGAAATCTGTCAGAAATATATATATATTTCCGACAGATTTCCTACGGAAAATCATTTTAAAAAAAAAATAGAAAAATTGGCAAATCCGACAGATATGTGGTTACGGACAGAGACACACGACCTCCTTTCTACATTAAAAAGTAAAATAAAAAATAATCTAAAGATGATATATATATTCTGATTAGCAATATATATTATTATAAAACATGTTAATATCTATTTTGATAATCCAAAAGTTCTGGACCAATCTTCTACATCCGTTCGGTCGAAGATAAGAGGTGGTTTTAATCCCCTCCAAAACAAATTGAATATGGTTTAGTATTTTCTTTATATGACATTAACCCAACCTTGTCCTGGAATAAAACAATTGATAATGCTTTGAATTGTATAATTAGGGGGAGCTTACTACAGCTTTAAGAGACTACGTTGGAAGAGAAACGCCTCTCTACTTCGCCGGACGATTAACCGAACACTACAAGAACCAACAACGCGGTGGGCCCGAGATTTACCTGAAACCACATATCTGTCGGATTGGCCAATTTTTCTATTTTTTTTTTTTTAAATGATTTTCCGTAGG
Organism: Draba incana; assembly: GCA_963576765.1. Taxonomy (NCBI): domain Eukaryota; kingdom Viridiplantae; phylum Streptophyta; class Magnoliopsida; order Brassicales; family Brassicaceae; genus Draba; species Draba incana. Next base: position 11,370,143 of record OY755216.1, read on the forward strand.
AAATCTGTCGGAAATATATTTCCGACAGATTTCCGACAGATATGTGGTTTTAGGGTATGGGAAATTTAAAAAATGTTTTTTTGTTTTTTTAGGGTTAAGGAATTGAAGAAATTTAAGAAATGTTTATTAAATTTAAGAAATGTTTTTTTTGGAAATTAATGAATTAGCATTTTGGAAAAAATTGAAAATTTTTAAACAATATTTAGCATTGTTAACATTTTTAAACAAAATGCTTATTTTGGAAAAATTGTTAGCATTTTGTACAGATTTTTACCTAAAATCTCCAATTCCGTCGGAAATTTGTCGGAAAAATGAATATTTTTCCGACAGATTTCCGACAGATTTGGGGTTTTAAGCTTCTTTATGATTCGTTTTCGATAATAGCATGGTTGGAGCAATATTTGGAAGATAAAATACTTGATAATGGTCATTGTTACTTTCAAATTCTAAACATTTAGTATTTTCCGTAAACATCTATTGTTTTGTATATGTAACTGTATGAAACGCTTTTGTTTGAAACATGACAAAATCGCAAAACATGTTCTGTATAACATCGAGAAGGTTATTTAGTCACTTATCTTTCACTTTAGTTGTCAGAATTGTATGCCGAGACTTTGTCTTCTCGAAATTTAGGAATTTGACCTCAAAACCCTAAATCTGTCAGAATTCTGTCGAAAAAATAGATATATTTCCGACAGATTTCCAACAGATGTAAGGGTAACACGTGTCATCTGTTAAGGTTAGCATGATATGAATATTGTCGGAAATCTGTCGGATTTGCCAATACCCTAAAACCACATATCTGTCGGAAATCTGTCGGATTTACCAATTTTTCCATTTTTTTTTTTAAAATGATTTTCCGTAGGAAATCTGTATATATATTTCCGACAGATTTCCTACGGAAAATCATTTTTTTTTAAAAAAAAAAAGAAAAATATAAGAATTATATTTTTTCCGACGGATTTCCGACAGCTAACCGGAATCACCGCCGGTGTCGGCACCGGCTAGTTACAAGGTCCAATAATCCGACCGATTTCCGACAGTTTTCTTGTCCGTCGGAAATAATTCTGACAGATTTCTGACGGAATTGAAAAATTTCAGTTCCGTCGGAAATCGGTCGGATTACCGTCGGAAAATTTCCTACGGAATTCTTTCCGTCGGATTTGCGGCTGTTTTCTTGTAGTGAACCTTCGTATAAAGGTTGATTAGCTTCCATGAAGGACTGAAATGACTTGTTCACGAACGCCGGAACTTCGACTTCTTCATTTTGTAGTTGATCTTGTATCTCTGAAATATCAGCATCAGTTTCGAATGCTTCATGAAATGTTTCTTCTAAAGCAATATTAGAATGATGATAACGCTCTCGGTTGGCAACTGCATCAAATTGTGTTGCAGTAGATGATTCTCCTGTAAACATGAAAGATTCTCCATAATTACTCCAAACATAGTAATTGCCTTTGAATCCAACCGTGTAAAGATGATGCGCCACCACCCTTGCTGATTGTTGCTTCTCGTTCTTGCAGCGTGCGCATGGACAAAGAATTTTTCCGGTTGCTTGGAATGATGGTTGTTGACAAGAAAATGTGATAAACACATTAATCCCAGTACTAAATTCTTTGGTAATAGTATTTGTTGATGGATCAATACGGAGATCCATCCATCATCTTGAATGGTTTGAGGAAGACATGACAAATATACGTACTAAGATTTTGAAACGATTTGGAATTAAAAGTGTTTGGTCTAAGAAAATATGAACAAATGCATCAACTATTTATTATACAATGGATGGTATAAGTTGTGCATCAGGAAAGGAACAGTTGATGTGATTTACATAATTGGAACCGCCAAGATTAATTCTGCGAAAGTATTCATTGAAACTTGTGGATATGAACGTTAGATACCAATGTGATTTGACAAGACAATGTTATGGCCTCTGAAGAATCAAAATATATAATATATTAAACGCAACCTGCAACGGCTCTGATCGATTCTGCTAAATAATTCATCGAAACTTGTGGATATAAACGTTTGATACCATTCTGATTTGACAAGACAATTTTATGGCCTCTTGAAGAATCAAAATATCTAATATATTATACGCAACCTTCAACGGCTCAGATCGATTCTGCTAAATTATTCATCAAAACTTGTGGATATAAACGTTAAATACCAATCTGATTGGACAAGACAATGTTATGGCCTATTAAGAATCAAAATATATAATATATTAAATGCAACCTTCAATAAGTGCATATGGCTTTTATGTTTACTTATATTTGATTAATGTGTGCTTCAATAAGGGGATGTGGATTACATTTCTAGTAATGTACTATATATTATGTGTGTTGTTATTTATGTAAGGTTGTTATCTGGAAGACTTTTATTTAAAATATTGTATCAAAATTTAAAATATCTTATTTTCGATTAATGTATGCTTTACAAATTATTCGTTTCAATGTTATAACTTGATAAATTGATGGACCATATCTTTTAATGATACAACAAATCTAAGGAAATATTTGGTTAACCACATAGATTGTGGACACAATCGTTACAGACCAACGTGATTTGACAAGACAATATGGAAAGACAAAACAAATTATGTGGACTACAAAGTTTCGTACTATCTCCATTATTTGTGGATATGGTTTTACTTATATACGTTTAAACATTTAACTTCTACTATAAATACATATGATGGGGTGTATATCTTATACAACTATCAATAACACAAATAATGTCTTCTAGCTCTCGTAATGAAGACTCTAAATCAACAAGCGTCGCAAACATCCACCACATTCCAAAATACTCGTAGGAAACCGAAACTCAATGCGACGAATTCACCCAAGCGATACCCACTTACTCGTGGGAATTTGATACGCGCTCACCAACCCATAAAGAATATTCTACATCAACAATAGCGTCTGACAGCCAGTGCTTGCCCAACATCCACCACATTCCAAAATACTCATGAGAAACCGAAACTCAATGCGACGAATTCACTCAAGAGATACCCACTTACTCGTGGGAATTTGATTCGTGCTCTCCTACCAATGTTGTGAGTCCCAAATTTGATGATGGTTTCAGTTTTTCTAAACACAATTATGATAAGCAGCCAGAATTTCCTGACCAGAAGGGGGTTGTCGATGAAGTTTTGTATAGGGAAATCGAATACGTACAACCATCTCAATCGATTGAAAAGTCAGATACTTACGGTGGAAGTACTTCAAATGAATGTAAGGATCACTACTTTGATTATGAATTTGCCCAAAGACCAGAAAGTCCAAAATTAAATCTAGATGTTGATGCAATCAAAAGGGAATGTTGCGACGGATTTTTAGATTCTCCACCAAAGAAAAAAAAGGGAAAGAAAAGTTTCTGGTTCTAACAAATGATAAGTTTGGAGTGGATACAAACTTATGTTTTAAAAATTAAGAGTCTATTAAAAACTTATGTTTTAACATATATGTACTTGTACCATAACCGTTGTATGTTTAATATTAATATTTTCAAGTCTCTAATGTACTTGTTTAAGAAGTCGTTTTAAATTTTAAGTTTAATTAATTGTAATGTTTTATTGGAGTTGCATAATCAATATATCTCGTTAATTAGTAACCGGAAATGATTATATACTATTAAATGTCAATGCTCTACAAGATTCGTCAACAGCTTAAATGATTAAGCTTCCTTTAAAACTATAGCAAACCCGAGTTCGAATCCGGTGTTGTGCAATCTTTTACACGAATTTACTCGAGGCTTTTTTTTAATACCCATGAAATTAAGCGTGGGAATTCGTGGGTTTTTAAGTAATACCCATCGTGGGTAAGTTCAGCTTTTCATCGAAACCCTATCTCTCCTCCTTACGTCGAACCAGTTTCTCGCCTCAAACATTTTTTTTCAAGCCCAGGCGATTTCGAGACTAATCTTCAAACTTCGCCGCCGACCACCGCAACTAGGACCTCTCCATCAATCCACCGCATCACATCTTTAAAGGTATTCTCTTCATTCATTCATCTTTTTGTTTCCGATGATTGGGATTTTTGTGTGTTCGATTTCTTCTCTCCATTCTCTCTTTCAATATCTCAACCTCGATTTAGGTCGTTTTCTCTACCTTTCAAGTAATTTTATTGCTAAAAGTTAGGGATTTTGTTTGTCATCGAGAGATTTTGTTCGTTAAAGTTGAGGATTTTGTTCGTAAAAGTTGGGGATTTTGTTCCTCGTAGGATTTTTCGATCCTTTGATGGATTTGTAGTGATTTCCGAGAAAATCTGTTTTAATAATGGATTTGATTTTTTGCTTCTGAACAGAACAGAAAAACAACCTGTAACTAGTTACTTAAACATTTTTTGTTGTGGTTCTTTAGCTGGTAATTAGTTTGGCAAATCATAATATAATGCAAATGAAAGTATTGGTTTGATTTGAAGATAAAAAAATTCATGTGTGCCGACCACTAACTTTAAGCTCATTTTGTCAAAATCCACATGTTATCAGAGTGATAATGATAAGTCGACATATGTTTATATAATGTTTTAAGTCATCTGCATATGTGTATCCACGTATCCCCACTCATACATTTACATTCAAGCATATATTGTATATCTATGTATTTTTCATTATCATAACTTGCATTACATGATCCGGCTACGATAATCTACAAAATGAATTCGTCTATGAAAACAAATCTGTCCCAAACAATCATAACACCGTATGACAAAGTTTTAGTAAAAGATTCACTAGTTAAAAACATAATAAAACATATTAAGTTCAAGAAATTCTAATTTTTGGTAAAAATAAATGGAAAATAATTTTGTTCAAGAAAAAGTAGATATGTATTGATTTTTTGTTGTAGTTATGGCATCGTCTAGCGGGGGCTTCTCAGTACCAAGCCGACCTCGTTTCGATCTCCCGAAATCTGCTAGGGATGCGTCTGCAGAGTACCATTACCGTTTACAGGCGGTATACGAAGCGCCTTCTAGGCGATCACAGCCTCTCCTGCATCCGTATAAGGAAAACGGAGGACTATGGTAATACACTTATATAATTTTTTACCCATTTTAAAGTTTATGTGTATACCAATTGAAGTCTAACTTTTTTTAAAAATTATTAAGGATTGGGATCGATGATTCGGTCACCAATTTTATTAGACGCACCTGGCAGGGTAATTTTTGGGGTCCCTAGAAGAACTGGACCGATGTGAAAAGAAACGCTCCTGAAAAAATTCAAATGTGGTAGGGAACATTTGTGGTAAGTTTAAAAATTTAATATTTAAATGTTTATTGTCTATTTATAACATTTTATTTTAACAATGTTGTTTGCAAATTGTAGCAAAACTATTACTGGGATCCCGTTTTCGAAGACATTGTCTTTTTTGAATGGAAGGAAAAGACGAAGTTAGGACTCGGCGAAGAGATTAGTAGGAAGCATCGAGATGGGGTGCAGCTCACATATATCAGCGAAACCGACTGGGCAATCCTTATGGAAGAGTGGCAGACTGAGAAAGCCATTAGCAAGAGTCGAAAGGCAGCCAGCAGCCATAAAACAAAGATAGACGACAAAGAAATGCACAAACACAATGTCGGGCCACGTTCCTTCGCGAAGATTGACTACGGATTGGTAAGTTTTATTTCATACATTAATTTACAAATCTATTCATTAGCGTTAATAATTTTTATGTTTAATACATTGTGTAAATAAATCTTTTTTTAAATGTAGAAGCAGAAGGGGGAAGGATCCGAGCAACCATCCATTCTGGATTTGGTGAAGGAGACGCATAGACGCGCGGATGGCACTTACGTAGATCCGGTCATTGAGGGACTCGTGAAGGATGTTGAAGAGGCGGCTTCTCAGTACCAAGATTCGTCGGGCACAGCTTTTTCCACTACTGGTACTCCTCGGAAAGTCATTGAACAATTATATCTCGAGGTAATTTTTTTTGATATTCTAATTGTATATTCATAGTATATTCAAACATTAATTATTTAATGTTTTAATATGCAGAGGGTCAAACCAAAATACGGACAGGCCTACGGCATCAGCAGTGCAAGGACGCAGTTTTATCGCCCATCCGTCCAGTATCCGTCAGACACCCAAGAGGATCTCCGAGGTGAGATGAATGACCTCAAGAGGCAGATGGAGAACATGGAGGAGAAGATAGATATCATTATGCGGCGACTAATTGGAGGTTCGGGTACATCATCGAGGAGTGAGCCTGACGACTCTGATCCAAGCCAGATGCTCGATGTTCGACTATGATCCTGAGCCGTAGATTTTATTTTCCTGCTTTATTTTTTTTTTTTTGCGCATTTGTTTCCAATTTGAAAACTTTTAATTTAAAACAATTTTATTTTATGTATAATATTGTATTTTTATTTTCATTATTAGTTTTATATTTAATAATATTTTATAAAATTAAATATTTAAAAATATTTATCCAATTAAAAACAAATTAATTGTTTAAACCCACGAAATATTTAATGGGATTTCGTGGGTAAATCCACCAAATGTATCGTGGGATTTCGTGGGTAATTATTTACCCACGAAAAAGCTAGTGGCAATTCGTGGGTAATACCCACGAAAAAGTTAGTGGCAATTCGTGGGTAAACCCACCAAATGTATTGTGGGATTTAGTGGGAAAGGCTACCCACGAAATATTTTGTGGGAATTCGTGGGTATTTTGCCACAAATTATTTCTACCCACGATGCTATACCCACGAAAATCCTTCACACCTACCCACGGAAATTTCGTGGGTATTTGCTATTTTTTAACTAGTGTCAAGAGTCACGTAAGTGTCACGGTTGAGGTGACTAAGAATATTAGTACTTGTAGTACTAAAGCGGGAGTCGTCAGTCCCATAAGGAATTGATGTATGTGCTCATGGTCTCTGCGTGTTTGTTGTTTAACACATTGAGGGCAAGTAGAAGAGTTGCAGCAATAATTAATAAAGGGCTCAAAGTCATCGAGATCGTCCCACATCACTTTGAGTTTGCCAAAATAATCAGCAACGGTATGTCCATCTTGAGTGAAAGTAGTAACCGAAGACTTGATTTAATGAACGTGTGATGCGTTTCCAATAGAATATCGAGTACGTAGATTATCTCATAATGCTTTTGTGTTGTCAACAAAAGAAATCGTTTGTTAGACTTGAAGATCGAAACTAGCGTAGAGCCATCCACAAAGCATCGAGTTGGTTTGGATCCAATGTTGGTAATCAGAAGAGTCGGCGTTAGGTTTAGCAAGGGATCCATTAATAAACCCAAGCTTGTGCTTGGCCGAGAGATTGTTGCGTGCGAGTTTGGCCCACTTCTCATAGTTTTCGCCGTTGAGTAGAATTGGAGTAAGAACATGATGTGGTTGATTGCTAGAAGAAAGAGTATGAGGGGACAATGAGATCGACTCCTTTGTAGTAACGGCCATGGTATGGACGTAGATATGTAGAAGAAAGTTAGGGTTTTAGTAGAAGAAGAAAGCGGCGGTGAAGAAAAATTTAGTAGAATATTAGGTCAAAAGATATTTTGATCTCTAATACCATGTAAATCTAAAGAAAGTGTTGTGTTTATTATTGATAGAGAAAGAGTATATATAGTTTACATTGGATATGATTGACAAGTAAATAATATTCACATAAGATATGTTTATTAAGGAATCGGAAACTATCAGTTTTCGTAACAATATGTAATTAAGCTGTTAATATAAGGAGATTATTTGATTCCTATATATATGATCCTAAACTTAAGTTTTAGATCTTACGAATGTTTTCATGAAAATATACCTCTTTTTCTAATAGAATTATACAGCTTCATCAAAATTTGAGAACACTTATATAATCCTTAATTTCTTGTAGTTTTGTAGTTTATAGGATGTTTTGGTTGAATGCGCGGAAATTAAGAAAAATAAATTATAAACAAAAAAGTATAATTCAACCAATCATTTACAATACTACATAATTCTAAAAGTCAAAACTATCAAATAACATAAATATTTGCACAGAAACTAGTAAAACATCTTATAAAATAAAACAAACAAAAATCACTTAAATATCTCTTATAAAATGGAACGAATAGAATATAAATGTTGGAAAACGTTTAATTCTGTCGCCAGAAGTCTATTCTAAAAACATTTCAAGCAAATGAAATTAATTTGTTTGGAATGGAGTTCAAAAATTAGTTTCGCTTTCTCTTTTCGGATTGTGAAAATAACAATCATTAAAGTAATGATCTGTTTGTAGGCATAGGTGATCTATCATCTATGCTGGATTGGATACATCATACATCAACATCTAAAACAAACCCATAAATCATGGGAAATATATGAAGGGCAAAAAATTCAAAGTAAAAGATTCATTTGCTTTTCTATTTTGTTCTTTTCCGTTCGGGTTTTTGTTTTTTAATACTCCCATGTCATACATATATATATATATATATATATATATATATATCTAATGTGTGTGTGTGTGTATAAGTTCTTGTCTTATTATTTTTGATTTTTTTCAAAGAGGTCGATAGAAAGAGTAGGGTCAATGTTTAAAAAAAAATCAATGTTGATGTTAGTTCTTCATTAGTAACTAAACGCAGTTAATGCAGGCACAATGAATGATAAACTAAAACATTATGTATTTAAATCAAAACATAAAACACCCAATGCCATAGAAGTTTTATCCATAATCTAACTGTAAATTTAATGCTAAGTTAACGATTTGTTTTTGGTTAAAAATGTTTACTAACATTGTAGTCATTAAACCTATTTTTGAGCAATGTGTCAGATTAACTATCTTGAAAGCGAAAGCTGTAAGAATTTCTGTCGTTTTATAGCTAGTCATATTTGATGAGCTCAAGAAATTATCCTAAATTAGGAACTTACATATACTGATACATTTTTTTAATCTTTTTCTACGGGCATACATTTAAGAAGATATGTAGTTAACTTTCAACTCTGCCTAACCTAATCTTTTGGAGGAAGACTGTTAGATACAACACTCTGGTTAAAAGTAATAAAATTAACTTTAGTATAAGTTTTTCTTTTTGATTTTTGTTTAGTATAAGTTATATTATCTGTATCCGAAGTCTTCTAATTTATTTATTTAAATACAATAGGTATACACTCGTCCATGTATACATGACCAAAAACCACCATCGGTAGAGCAATTATAGATTAGAAAAAAAGTTAACCTGTATATAGCGAAATGTAATGTACACTAAAGATATACATGTGTAATATTTGTTTTCCCGGTAAAATCGCAAAATGAATACATTCTGGCTTTGAATGGTGACTTTGTTTGGACGTAGTTGCGTTTACAACTGTCCCAATTATCAAACAGCCGTTTGTATTTTTGTTAAAAATAAAATATTTTATTTTTATTTCTAAAAAATATAATTATATACTTAACTTTAATATAAATATACAAAAATCAAACTAAAATTTTAATTCACCAAAAAAAAAAATCAAACTAAAATTTTTAAATTATTATTTCTATTTTAAATAATATATAATATTTTCTATCAAAAATTATTTACGGAGTGACCAATCTGACTCTCTCTCAAGAATGACCGAATATATAGGGATCATGTCGCTTGTTAGTAAAGGATGAACAAATTTGTAAGAAAACGAGAGACATGATAATTGATTATGACCGTTCGTGAAAGATGGTACGAGCGAGTGTAAATGACTACATGATAGAATTTACTAGAGACCGATCATTCTCATAGGTGATGAGAGTTAAAGAAAAATGAGAGAGAAACACAAAAATTGACCGTGGCCAACAGTGTTTATATAATTAGATGCGTATCTACAATGTGATATTTCCACTCTAAGTACATGGAATTTAGTTAAAACAAAATTAGAAGACGACATACATACTAAACAAAATTATTCTTTTGTCCACGTTGATTACTTAAAGAAAGATTAGCCTGCTTCTTCTTTAGTACGACTCTTTTTATTTAATTTTTCACAAAAGCTAATTAGTACTAAACAAGTTACAACTAACTTGTTATGCATAACATACGGAACAAAGGGAACTAACTTGTTATGCAATCGAAGTTCAAGAATTAACGCATACTCTCACTGTTTCTTATTATAAGATGTTTTAGAATTTTTTTTTTTTCATAATGTAAGATGTTTTTAGATTTCTTTTACTTTATTGAAAATTGTGTAACCAATAGTATGATGCAGTATTTTTTTTAATTGGTTGAATTGTTTATATTTAATAATTTTTTGATAGAAAGGTTTTTTCTTAAACTTTGTGTTTAAACCCAAAATATTCTATAATAAGAAACATAAGGAGTATAAAAAAAGAGTTATAGGGTTAACCAGTGTAAATTGTTTGTTTATGACCTAATGCACATCACATTTGTGTATGTACTAGTATTAGAGAAATTTTATTAAAACATAGCAACATTAGTTTAAATTTCCAGTAATAATACTAACTAGTGTGCGAAAATATTTGTTTTTCTTAAATAAATTTATAGCAATACCAAAATATTATGTTTGAGTTTTTTTTTTCCTGTTATAGACTTATATTAGATTTATCTCCTTCTTTTTTGTCACAACTCACAATGGGTCCGATTGATAACTTAACTTTTTTTTAAGCTGGAGCGCTAAGCTGGAGCCGTAAGTTTTATAGCATAGTGCAATGCTGTATAGATAAAGATTTGAGATAAATCTTTATTTATAAATAAAGATTTGAGATAAATCTTTATAAATAAAGATTAGTGTTATAGTGTTGATAAAGCTTTTGGTAAAACTTTGGTGATTGGTACAATTTAAAGCTGTACAAATTATAAAGAGACGGTACATTATAAAGACGGTTACCAATCGGAGCCAATATTAGATTTATTTCATTAAAACTAATTTTAAATCTTATTGATTTAAAAACTATTTGTCACAATATTAAGCTATGATTGAAAATCTAAAACTCATAATGGTATTTTCAAAACAGAAACTTTTAAAATTGTTGTATTTCAAGAATTGTACTAGTGTATATAGTGTGTACCAAAAACAATTTATAGAAAGAAAAAACAGGAAAATGGAAGGGGAGAGACAAGTGGCAGCAATTCACGGATGCACAGAACTCAGTACCAAACACGCCTCTTTATTTTTTTTTAAATTAATATTTTAGTGTTTTTTTTTAATTTTTGACATTTTGAACTTTCAAATACCTCCGAAGCCTCCTCTTTTCTTCTCCGTCGTCTTCTTCCTCCTCCTCTTTCATTCTCTCCCACTCAATTTATTTCTGTAATCGTTTGATTTCTTCTTCGATTCCTTCGATCTCCCTCTAATCCGAGAGAATAGCGTGCATTTCACAAGTTTAATTTCTCCAGATAGCCGATCTAGATTCATCATCTCTTTGTGTTTATTCCCTTCAAGCTCCGTTGTAATGTTTTCCTCCGATTTCGAGTGAGTCAAAGAATATGGACAAATTTCGATTCGGTGACCTAACTTCTCGAGATCGATTAGCTTCGAAAGTGCCCACTTCTCGTCAAGGTTACACTTTCTCCTTCTCTCTCTCTTTATTTTTCCCATTTCCGTTTCTATTTCATCCACAAGAAAATGACGGAAAAAAATCGCCGATTTAATGGGTTTTTTTAGCAATTTAATTTTTCCTGCTAAATTTAGAGGAAATTGTTTTTCCTGGTTCGTCAACTTTATGAATATTTTAGTAAACCTTTTTACATTTTCTGCTAAATTTAGATGAATTAAATGTTTTTTTTTTTTTGGTTCGTCAATTTTGTGAATATATTAGTAAAACCTTCTGAGATTTTCTGAGCAACCAAACATAGCGTCTACTGATTTATTTATTTTTTGTTTCCTTCTGAGAATCTCGTAATGGAGGTCACTAATTCCCTAATTGATTACTACTACTGTTAATTTGTTAGACTAATCTCGAAATTTAGGGATAGTTCTGGAGAAAAAAACAAAATCTTGTTGTTTTTTGTGGAAAACTACAGTTAAAGGAGTGGGTAGAGAAAAGAAGATGAGATAGATGCTTTTATGATAAAGTAAAGCTAAGAAGAAGAAAAAAAAAATCTCAGGGAAATGTTTATTGGGTAGTGTCATGATTTGGTTTGTTTGTTAAATTTCATTTTTCTTCAACAGTGTGATGATTTATAATTTTACATGTAATGAGTGCTCTTAACCTCCTTGCTTTATTGTGTTTTTTATGTTCTTACCCCACAATTTGTGCTACTAATTACTCTTTTTGTCTCCCAAATTTTCATCTTTTTAGGTTCTTCCGTTGTAAAGTCGACTGCTTTATTAACTGGGAATCCTAAACAAGTCATCTTGTCCTCATTACTGGATTCATTTTGCAGGAAAGAAACAGAGTCAGAATCTCAAGTCCTCAAGGTCTTCTCCTGAGTATAAGTCTTGCCACTGTGAAGCTTTGAGTGAAAACAAGGTATGTATACTATTTAAGATGTAATCACAATGAGTGGGTAATATTTGGTTCTAGTTGTTGTTTGAAAGTGACTTCTTGCTCATATTGTGGTTGCAGCAAGAATTTGCTCATCAAAGCTCTGGAGTACCGATGAAAAGTTTGTTGGCACAAGAAATGTCAAAGCAAAAAGAATCTAAAAAGAGATCACCAAGTATTATAGCGAGGTTGATGGGTCTCGATGTCTTGCCGCCTCAGAGCTCTTCTCATAGACAACAACACAAGCCTGTGGAGAATCAGCAGGGCAGGAGTGGTGGTGGAGGCAGTTCTTATGATGGTAATAAGTCTCTTAGAAGGAGCTCAAAGGGTGAGCAAAAGTTTAAAGATGTTTTCGAAGTTTTGGATGCAAAGAAGGCAGAGAGCAATAGAAACTTATATCATCAAGGGAGAGTGAATGCTGCTAATCTCACCCAGGCAGAGATGGCGTTTATCCGGCACAAGTTCATGGAGGCTAAGCGGTTATCAACGGATGAGAGATTTCGTCATTCTAAAGAGTTTAACGATGCACTTGAGGCTCTAGACTCTAACAAGGACCTTTTGCTGAAGTTTCTTCAGCATCCAGATTCATTATTCACTAAACATGTTCATGATCTTCAAAGCATACCTCACAAGCCACAGTACAGTCAAGCACCATTTTTGAAGTCACCGCAAAACAGCCAGAGGCATGTGGATAGGGACTTATTAAGAAAGGGTCATAGGTCGCCTCATCAACATGGTGGTGGTTCTCCTAGCCGTTCTCATACTAGGCATGGTACTTATGACAGACTTGATTTTTCAAATGAAGAGCTGGGAAAGACTAGTGAGTTGCAGCCAACCAAGATTGTTGTTCTGAAACCTAACCTCGGTGAACCACATTATGCTGGTAGAACTTTTGCATCCCCAAACTCTTCTTCCGATGAGTTCAGAGCAGATCGTAGGCTTCCATGCACCAGCAGTCATGGCAGGCAGAAAAATAATGAAGATATCCGCCATTCAAGACAGAATTCAAGAGATTCTGGAGAAAGTTCCAAAATAATGTCTAGGCAAAGGAGGGCGAGCTGTGGCAATGGTAGTGCCATGAGTTTTGAGACTTCAGGATTTAGAGGATATGCAGGGGATGAAAGCTCATCCGGGAGTGATTCCGCAAGTGAATCAGAGTTAGTTCCAGTAACTTCAAGAACAAGAACAGCCTTTAACCGTAAGAACTACCATCGTTCTTTGCCTTCCAAGTCAACAACATCATCTGTGAGTAGGGAAGCCAAGAGGAGACTGTCAGAGAGATGGAAGCTGACACACAAGTTTGAGCAAGAGATAGAAATTAGTAGAAGCGGTACATTAGCTGAAATGCTTGCAACTTCAGATAGGGAGGCAAGGCCAGCGAGTTTTAATGAACTCATTTTCGAAGAGGGGATTAGTAAAAGAGTTGAGAGCAATCTTCAGTGGTCTGAATTGCCAGAACCGGTTGGAATCAGCAGTAGGGATGGTTGGAAAGGATCCTGGTCAAGAAAATTTTCAACATCCAAAACCATCATGAACCAGGAAAGCACTTCTGGATACACTATAGTGCTGCCTAAACGGTGGATCGATCGAGATGTATTAGTGAAGGGGAACTCTTCTCATCACGGGGAGTCTTTCTTCTCGAGCAAATCTAGATCCGGTAGTTATAAGTCTCATTCATCATACAATAGTTCACCAGAGGTCAACATCAGCCCAAGTTTATGCAAATTCGTTTATACAAACGAGGAGATTCAAAAAGAGAAGCTCTCTCCTTCTAAAGCACGTAGCAGTTTTTCCGTAGATGCAAATTCGGACACTGAGGATAGCTCAGCTTCTGATGAACTCAAGACGGCAATGTCTTCTGAAGCTCCAGATTTGTCAACTGTCACCACGTTAAATGACCCTGTAAGTGAGCATAATGTTTCAAGATCATGGTTCTGTGCTCTAGAGCATCTGTTTTCACATTTCAATTGCTAAACTAGAATAAATAGTTTGTTGTAAAGACAGATATCTTATTGTGTACTGATGTTCTAGGATATCTCAAGGATGCCAACTGAGGATGTGAATTCTTCTTCGGTTCTTGAACCACAGCCTCGTGAAAGCTCAAAGGAAGGAGATCAACCAAGTCCTGTTTCAGTTCTAGAAGCTTCTTTCGACGATGATGTTTCATCGAGTTCCGAATGCTTTGAGAGTGTTAGTGCGGATCTTCAAGGTAATTAAATCTTTTGTGTCGCTAAAATGTGTAAAGTAAAACCATCAATGACAATGGTGGCTAGTCTAATTAGGATAGATCAAAGATCTGTGGGTAACTATATTTGATGTGTTATCTCTACGTTACAGGACTCAGGATGCAACTTCAGCTCCTCAAACTAGAGTCAGCTGCTTACAATGAAGGTGGCATGCTCCTTTCGAGTGATGAAGACACAGAACAAGAAGAATCATCAACAATAACTGATGAGAATGTGATCACACAGGAGCTCGGAGAAGGAGACTGGAAGACACTATACTTAGTTGATCTCCTTGCCGACTCAGGCTTCGGTGACTCAGACCACAACACTGTCATGGAAACACCTGTGGATCCATCTTTGTTTCAGGATCTCGAGAAGAAATACTCAAGGCTGAAAACCTCAACCCGGTTAGAGAGGAAGTTCCTTTTTGACCAGATCACCAAAGAGCTTATACAGATATCAAAGCAGTTTTCGAACCCTCACCCGTGGATCAAATCCACGAGGGTCGTCCCGAAATGGGATACAAACATGATACACGAGAAACTGCGCGATTTGGTCACAAGAAAAGACGAGACACGAAGCAAAGATGATATGGAGGAGAAGGAGTTGCAATGGATGAGCTTGGAAGATGACATTGAAATCATAGGTAGAGATATTGAGGAAATGTTGACTGATGAACTCTTAGCAGAGCTTGTAGTAGATGCAATCTTCTAGAAAAGTTACATAATAATTATCTGTTACATACTTTTTTAAAAAGTAGTGAAAAATGCAAACTATGTAATGTAATGACAGTTTCATCATATGAGAGTGGGGAATAAAGAGAGGCATGTGTCCCTGAATAAAAAAAAAGCATCAATCTATCATATGAAAGTTATGGTCTTCTTACTGAACATTGAAACTTGAACAGGAAGGACAAACAAATAGTACACAACATGTGTTATATTTAGTTTTCCGGATTTGCCCTCGGGAGTGCTGGTTGAATTTGAGGTGGTGTCCAGAATTGGGCATTTTTGACCTTTGAGAGGCAACCCAATACTTCCAAGGGAGTGATGTCTCCAGTCACAGTTACCTTCTTTGATGCAAAATCTATGTTGAATGATGTCACACCTACTTATTGCCAAAAAACCATTGCATAATTAGCTTAAACCAAGCATCAGTGGTACATTAACCAACTTGTTCCAAAAGGATGTACATGTCCCAGTTTCTCAATCGTATTCCACTTTTATGACTTTTTCAAACTAAAGCTAAATCAAAACAATGTAACTTCGGATGAAATTAAATTCTTTCACTGCACCAAATTTGGCAGATGCCCTAATGTAACTAAATTTAGACAGAAGAAAACAAACAAATAAATAATAATCTGTTCAAGACAGTGTAAAAACATAAGTTTTCTAATAGTATTCTATAGAAAGTTAGATAAATTTTAATTTTTTGTAAGGTGTTTCTCTATTTTTATTTCATATTTTGAATTAAGATAGATAGGAATTTTAATGAAAATAATCGATCAGTTTGGATACTCAGATATCCGAAATGTTTGCGTCAAGCATGGATAGTGATTATAGAATACCCATTTGATTTTCTCTACCAAAAATCATAAAACCTAAAGCCGGAAACCAAAAATGTTGTTTGCACAACACTTTCTTATAGTTTGGTAACTGAATCATGTCTTATACTAAAAACAAGATTCACCTAAGAAGACAAGACGTTTTTAAGTAAATATTGTAAAAGAGGGAAGAAAAAAAGGTAAATACCTTGCATTCTGGATAAATGTTTCTTCACTTTGCCTTCACAACCTCTGCAGTGACAGTGAAGAGAAACTCTAAGAACAACCACCTGCACTCACACAACACAATCACCCTCTAATCCCTCAATATTTACATTCAAGCCACTCATGTAACCCTAAACAACAACTTTACACTTGCCTGGTCTGAACCTGAACCAGAGGTAGAAGAAGTCATCTTCTTTTCTTCAACACCATAAGAGCCTCTTCTTGACCCAGAAGCTTCACCCTCCGTCACAACCATATCCTTACGAGAAGACTCGGATAACGAAACCGGGTTGGATCCAAGAAGATACCTAGAAGAACCAGGAGGAGTAGTTTTGGTCATATCAACACAACCAAAACTCTTCCTCGCTAAACTAATATTTTCACTACTCATTAGCTTCAACAACGACCCTGAGTTGCTTCTCCTTCCTTTCTCCACCTGAATCATCTTCCCGACGTCACTGGAGGAGGAGGGTATTCTCGTCATTTTTGAAAGCTGACGGTACGGAGCAATATAGTCATCACCGGAGGAACATGGAGCCGTGAAAGATCTCCGGCCATCTTTAATAATCGGATTATGACGGTCGATGGCTCGTGCCGCCGCGTTACGTTCGTCGTGGTTAGCCGTAGCCGTTGATGCTTGCGATACACAAAACATATTACCTTTCATTTCGTTTATTTTGGATAGAAAGAAACTTTGCACAAACAAAAGCTCATTAATATATATAAAAACAATTTTCACTATATATTTGTGTAAATTGATGATGATAATGCGCCAGTGTGTCACATGAGTGTGTAATGTGTAACGTCAGACTTAAACAGAGAGTTGAGTAGAAACGCTCTTGTATTGTCCACATATATGCAATACCCACATTATGTTGAGATGTCACTGTTGATTATTAATGTACTACATTACATAATTCTCTCTTGGATATTTTCAAATGTTTTTGGTTATTAAATTCGACCGATCAGTTCTGTACATGTTCAGAGAATGGTGAAAATAGAAAGAGTTAAAGTAAAGGGAAGACTTTAATTACAATTTTTATTTTTTTACTAGGAAGAGAAAGGAGAATGAATATGGAAGTTTATAAAGCGATTGGTTTCCTTGTATTTCAAGTTCTAACAGACTGAATCACTCTGTTGAACAAACCTAAAGCGGAAATTTATTTATATAGCCCAATCAGTTTTGCCATTTTCAGATAAATTTCTTTTTCTACATATGTAATATAGTATATATAAATGCCTCGGCTGATTCAAAAACATATCTATCCATCTGCATTTATGTGTTATTTTTTCCATATTCTAGAAAAAATGCAAATGCATGTTTACGCAAATATAATGTGAAGAGTGAAGACTAGAACGTCTAATCTTTGTATGAAAAGAGAGAAATATATTTTAGCAAAAAAATAAAAAAAAAGAGAGAGAAAATATACCAATTTCTTCCACTAAAATTGAGCCAACTAAGCACTAGTGTCAAAATTCATTTAACACAAAAAAAATATTAGCTAATAAGTAGTAGTAAGTTGCGTCTTGGTGAAAGAAGAAAAGAAAGAGGTAAAACAAGAAAAAGAAAGAGGAGTAGAAGAAGAAGACTTAGCAGAGAGCTCTTTGAAAAGAGACTATACATTATAGTAATCATTGTGTGACTGAGTTAGAGACCTTTTCCTTCGTCTTCGTTCAAGATTCGGTTACGGAAGTCGCTGACCATACGAGGCAGACCCTCTTGCAGAGAGATCTTTGGTTCCCAGTTCAGAAGTTTCTTTGCTTTGCTTATATCTGGTTTCCTCTTGTGAGGATCGTCCGCTGTGTTCGGTTTGAACTCTATGGTCGCGCTTGGGTCTATCACTTCCTTAACCACCTGCGCACACAAGTTCCCATTTCGTACAAGGAATTTAGCTTTTCTTGAACTAAACCAAAAGAATCCAATAACCAGAGCTAACTTTCCCCACTTAGATTTCATTTCATTTGTTGTGGGGAACAAAACGGAAGACTGGTAAAAGTAAAGCAAACCTCTGCAAGCTCAAGCATTGTGAATTCTCCTGGGTTACCAAGATTGAAGGGTCCTACGTGCTCGTTTTCCATTAACGCTACAAGTCCTTCCACCTAGTAGAAAAGAGAGAGTTTGTTATATATCAAGGCAATACATCTTTTTTCACTGCTTGTCGAAATCAATGATACAGCAGAATAGATTGATACGGAGGTTGCTACTTACCAAGTCAGAAACATACTGAAAGCTTCGAGTTTGTTTTCCATCACCATAAACAGTCATTGGGTGTTTGCGGATGGTCTGCCATAGAAAAAAAAACATAGCTCTGTCAGAGTGTTTTTTTCGAGACCTCATAGGAAAAAGAGTTGTTTTATGTTAATGAAGAGCTAAACCTGGGCGACAAAGTTACTAACAACACGCCCATCATCAAGGCACATTCGGGGTCCATACGTGTTGAAAATACGAGCAATTCTAACCTGAAAATTGAACAAGTAGTTAGAGATCACTGATTTTGACAAACACCATCAGTTCTAAACATTCC
Source organism: Draba incana (assembly GCA_963576765.1). NCBI lineage: Eukaryota > Viridiplantae > Streptophyta > Magnoliopsida > Brassicales > Brassicaceae > Draba > Draba incana. Next base: position 11,389,065 of record OY755216.1, read on the forward strand.
AACACTCAACATTCTCCTATAAACAGAAAGAAGAAACTCCATCGTGAAATGTAAATATCTTGATAAGCAGCAGTGAAATGATTTACAAACCAACTGATACAAAATGCCATGTGCTAATGAGTATGAGTTACAAATTATATTAACTTCTCTATCAAGTGAGCTAAGTGCTTGCAAGTAAACCAATCCCTGGGATAATGATCAGAATTTACCTCCACACCTGCGCCTCGGTGATAATCCATGGCCAGAGTTTCTGCAGTACGCTTTCCTTCATCATAACAACTCCTCTCACCTACAAAGAGATATCAGCTATCAGTGATCAACCTCTTGTTCATACATAATCTCATGAACTCAAGAACAAATACAGAATAGTCCAACTCACCGATTGGGTTCACATTTCCCCAATACGTCTCCTTCTGTGGATGCTCAAGAGGATCTCCATACACTTCACTTGTGCTGGTCAGAAGAAACCTTGCCCCAACTCTCTTTGCAAGACCCAACATATTGAGAGTCCCCATTACATTTGTCTTGTAAACCCATCGTTAAGGAAGCATTTCCCCAATAGAAGCATTTCACCATCAAACAATTCTAAGAGATTTCTAAGTATATGAGAAAGCTAATGTAAATATGGAATCAGCACTAGCTTTGAGGAAGCAAATCACAATCCACACAAGCACAACGAAGCAAAAATGTATTATAAGCAATTAAAAGGATATGATAGTCTTGACTGGATTATACTTGTAATGAACAGGTGAAGCAGGACAAGCTAAATGGTAAATCTGATCGACCTCAAGGAGAATTGGCTCAACAACATCGTGTCGAATAAGCTCAAACCTAGGATTCTTAAACAGATGAACCAAATTCTCCTTCCTTCCCGTGAAGAAATTATCAATCACGATCACTTCATCTCCTCTTCCGATAAGCTTATCAACGAGATGACTCCCGACGAATCCAGCTCCACCGGTTACCACGATCCTCAACCTCCGTCGTCCAATACCGACGGGAACCCGACCGGTTTTACCTACGCCTCCGCCGTAATTAAAACTATGTTTAGAAGGCGCGTAATTATCCACGGCGGAGTTAGAAACAGATCTGGTGATTAACGAGGTTGATTCGGCGGCGCCTAGGCGGGAGAGAGAAGGCTGGAGGATGAAGAAGGTGGATCCGATTAAGATCCCGACGAGGATGAATAAGAGTCTCTGTTCACGGAAGAGATAGTGGAGCGATCTGGGAAGAGATCTGGGATGCTTTAAGGCTTTGGGAGAGTAAGGACTGGATTGGCTCATTGGAATCGTTTCCTCGTCGCGTTTCGAGCTCATTTGCTTGTGAAGCTGCTTCATCGTCTCTGATAATGCTTCGTCGCCGGTGGAAATGAGATCGTTGAGCTGGCCGGGGAAGAAAAAGCGTTGGATCTGGACAGATTCAACAGCTTTACGAAGAGGAAATAAGAGCGATGGTTTACACTGCGATTACTTGATGCGGCAAAATGCAATATTTCGCTCTCTTTTTTTGTTTTGTTTTTTTTTTCCTTATAAAATATTTTTGTAGAGATATGATTATCTAACTAAGTAATGTCATTATTTATTTAATTATTAGATATCTTTTTTTTGTAAGCGTGATTTGTGTTTGATTTAAATAATACCGTTAATGATAACTCATCCAAACTTGAGGCGAATTTTGGAAATTAAAAAGTTAAAAACACTCCTTGAGGCTTATATTTATGGCTTCTTGAGGGCCCATCATAATAAGCTAGCTCCAAAGACCATTAACAGCAGCATAAATGATGTCCAAATTTCAATTAGGATACGACATTATTTGAAATATTTTAAGTGATATATAATTTTCAGAGCAGTGTCATAATCGTACAAAAATAAGCAATGGCTAAGGGCATCAATTTTTTTTTTTTTCAAAGTCTAGGGCATCATTTTTTTTTTAACATACCTTAATAACATATATTAACATGTACCTAAGTTTAAAATTATTTAGTAATATAAGTTGTCCACAATGAAAAGTGTATTAGTCCATAATTAATAGTTAAATAATTAGATAAAAAAATATCTTTTTAACAAGCTGAAGAAAAAAGACTGTAAATTTTTAAAAAAATAGAGAAACAAAAAAGAAATTTGACGTTGAAAGTGAAAAAAAAAAGAGTCAAGCTAATTCATCGAAAGAGAACTCCTAAAAATTTTTCATTTTAATAGACTGATCAATGATTTGGAAGAATATGAAGGAAAAAAATTTGTTCTTTAGAAAGGAGAGAGTAATCCTAAAACTAACTTAGGGGACTTTCTTATTGTCCATGATCTTCTAAATACTCCACTTCACATGAATGATATAGTCGGGGTACCATTCTGTTCATTTCTAAAGATGCGGATTTTTCTAAGTTTGAGCTCTCTCAAAGAAAAAAAATTTACAATATTATTCAGAACAAGTCAAAGGATCAGTGAAACCTTTTAAAAAGCTACAACTGCTACTTTGCCGTTTTGACGTGATTCGGAAAGCAAGATGGCAGACGACTATTTTTGACTAAAAATTGTGTGATCTTAGCATCTTTTGTGTGTTGATCTTAGTATTTTGTTTCTCAAGAACTTTAGTTTAGTTAATGTTTCAAGATCGATTTAGTGTTTAATGTGAATAGTTGGGTGTAAAAATAATAATAATTAACAATGATGTCTACTGTTGTAAGCCAATATTTATCATGAATAAGGACATTTTATATTTAATCCTTTCTGTATATTATTAGTGTTGGCACAACTCTGATAATTTTCTATTAACTCTCATATAATTCTTGTAAGGATAGGTTTAAATTGAAAGTGAAAGAATCGAGAAAACAGATTAACAGCCATACCAAACTCCCATATACTTATAATATTATCTAACTCGTCACGTTAGCTTTAAGATTACATATTCCTAATGGCTAATGATGATTTATGTTTGAGTTTTCGTGTATTGCTCTACAACATAGAAATAAAAGCCTAACGTCTCTACCTAATTTGATACCATAATTTTCCCATTCATTTCCTTTTTGTTATACCAATCGATCCACCCCAAAAAATGTATATTACCTCTCTTGTAAAGTCTTAAACTTGTTTATCACTAATGCTAATCACGCCTTTGTTTATCACTAATGCCAATTACGGCTCAACTCTCCAAACATTCTTTACTTATAAACTGAGTTGAGGAACCTCAAGCCGAAACTCAAACTAATCTTCCATTATATAATAAACATCTCAAACAACATTAGCATAGTCTCATGAAATATGTAGGTGAATTTGAAAATTTCATTTACATTTTTCCTAAAAGTTCCACTTAATCTTTTGGCTTAGTCTTTTTCTTCGTATTAGTTAGCTAGTTCATCTTTTGAGCATCGCATCCCTATTTTGGACATCGCTTTTCACGTTTGGGTATCACTCCCTTTTTCGAGGAACTCACTTTTTTAATCTTCTTCATGAAATCACAATCTTTTGATGAAAAACGGAAAAAGAAGAAAAATTGCTAAATTATGCCACATTTAGTGGCAAAATGTCCCACTAGAATTTATTTTTTTATAAAAATGTCCCTTTAGGATTTTCAATTTCTAAATTCCAAATATAACCTTGATATAAAATTACTAATGTTTTTTGTTAATTTTTATAATAATTAAAAAATAAGAAAAGGAAATACAATAAATAAGAAAAGGAAATGCAATATGATCATGTCTCAGTTACACGATCAACGTGTTGTCCTTGTTAACCAATAGAAATTGAAGAAGACTCTATGTTTATTTGAAGAACACTCTATGTTTATTTGCAGGATTCGTTTTATCATTCGCTAAGTGAAGAAAATTTGAAAAAGGTTCACAAATATAATTTCGATCATCCTGGTAATCAAAATCGATTATCTATTGATTCGAAATTTGTTTTCGATAACGTTTCATAATCAGTTTTTTGTTTGTTTGATTTTACACTACAAAGTACGATTTCGTCTTCTACGCTGACCGTTTGATTCGACTGGTAAATACAACTCAACAAATTTGTATACGTTTCTTATAAAAATGTCAATTGTATATGTTTGTCTCAGGTTGTTGAACATGGACTTGGTCATCTTCCTTTCACAGAGAAGCAAATAACAACTCCAACAGGGTCAGTGTAGTCCAGAGTTGACTTCAGCAAGAGATTGTGTGGCGTCTCAGTGATTAGAAGGTACCTTTTACATTTTCGGGTTAGTGTTTCTGCTTCGTAGCCTAATGTTTTCGGTACTTACAGTGGAGAAAGCATGGAGAATGCACTAAGAGCTTGCTGCAAAGGAATTAAGTTTGGTAAAATTTTCATTCCGTTGCCTGAAAACTCGTTATCCCTCACGTCTCAGATCAACAGTTTTTTTTCATTTAAATGATGTTTTCCTGCAGTTAATATATGGGAAGTTACCGAAAGATATCTCAAGCAGTCATGTCTTTCTCCTTGACCCTGTTCTAGCGTCAAGTTCGTAGTAAACCCGATTAAAAAGCTAAATAAATGTTACATTTTTCGTGTCTTACGTTTCAAGAGTGTGGCCAGGGAACTATGTAGTGAAAGCTATATATTTACTTATTAGCAAAGGAGTTCCAGAATCACATATCATCTTTCTCAACCTTATAGCAGTAAAAGACCGACCAATTAACCAAATACAAATATTCTTAGCAGTAAAGACCAATATACCAAACGCAATTTCGAAGGCATGATGTTACATTTTTTGTTTTATAATACTCCGTAATAGTTAGTATTTCAATTTTGTATGACAAGTTAGTGCATTGAATACATGCAGCTTAATTGGTTAACCTATCCTTATGAGTTACGTGGGGATGATGGGTTCGAGGCCCGTAAGCCTTTGCTTTTTGTGATTTTTAGAAATATTTAAAATTAAAAAATAATTAAATATTCAATAATTAATTACGAATTTTTAAATATTCAGTAATTAATATTAAAATTAAAAATATCAAAAACACAAATTAAATATATTTATAATATTACATTTTAGGAAATTGAATATTCGTTCCCAAATTTACTCATACATTTATGGGAGTGGTAACCACTTGGTAGAATGTATGTTCTACAAATTAGCAGATAGAAGCTATATTGGTAGAGAGAGGCGGTACAATCGGCAAACCGGCCGCGGCAGAACTTAGTAAAATTATAGAATTTAGAATCTACGAGCGGTAGATAGTTGTAAAATGGTATAATTCAGATTCTAGCTTTCGTAGAAGACTGACAATTAGGTAGAAATAACGTTCTACGTCTGGTAGATTAACAATAATTGGCAGAATCTACTATATGTCAGTCGTAGAAGGAAAAACTCAAATCATTTATAAAACATGATGTTTATTTTTTTTTTAAAATTTTTTTTCACAAAAAGTACTATGCTCCATATGTTTATAATTATCAGAATTTTTATAATTTAAAATACCTTATATTTAAATTATTTTCAATTAAATTAAAGGCATTATGGAAAAGAATTCTTAAAGGTATATTGAGATATTTTGCCACTAAATATAGGGTATTTTGGCAATTCTCCCAGTTCTCCCCAAAAAAACCCAAAATTTCCTTCTTAATCAAATATTTTCCACAGCCAAAAAATGTCAAATGTCATTCGAGCCTGTGAGAGAATATAGATTACATCGTGGCTAAAACCAAACCATAAAAAAGTCGAACATATATAATTAATTCAAGGAATTTTCGTTTCTTTTTTCCATGGAGCAGTGAAATGTTATTTTCATCTTTACTGGTAGGATAAAATTCCTCACAAAAGCTAAACTTTTTTACCCCTTCTATTACAGTTCACAAAATCTGGGTACAGATATGAAGAAACACGCAATTTCCATGAAGTAAAAAACTCTTTTACTTTCGTAAGCAAAAGTACTTGAAATAGGACCTTAAGTCCCAAGAAAGAGACGTATGCATATACAGATGGAAAACTGTGAATGAATTTGCCCAACTCCTCACCTACTCTTAACTTCAACTATACACACACACACACACATATATACAAAAGCTATGAATGTATATATCCAAACCTACAAAACCCAAATTATGTAAAAGTTAGATACTTAGAGATGACCAAACGAATTGACAAGTTTCCATCTCATTCTTCTATCCAAACATTCTATAAAGTCTTCTCATTTCTATCAAAATTATTTTGTGGGCAACGCTTTAGACACATTACCTTGAAAGGCCAAAAGGTTATAACCAGGCAGATAATTCAGTCATGTCTGGTTTGTTCGGTAGATTATCTCCAGCCAGACAGGTCATCAACGGCGATGACCTCCCTCTGTTTTACAATGAACAGAGATGTCATAGAGACACAGCGCGTGTGTCCGTCACACTCGCAGAGCTTCTCATGAGTGTGGAAGATGAGCAGAATGACCAAAGTCGGGCTTTGGATGTTGCGGTTGCCTCCAATTTCTGGTCCTCAGTTCCGTCTTATTCTGTGCGTTCTTCTTCTCCGTTTGTTCTTTCCTTCAACGACTTGACTTACAGCGTTAAAATCAAAAAGAAGTTTAAGCCCTTTGCTTGTTGCGGGAACTTGCGTTTTGATGGTAATGATATGGTGATGAATAATACTAAGGTGTTGCTGAATGGTATCTCTGGTGAAGCTCGGGAAGGAGAGATGATGGCTGTTCTTGGAGCAAGCGGGTCAGGGAAATCAACGTTGATCGACGCATTAGCCAACCGGATTGCAAAAGAGAGCCTCCATGGTGCTATAACTTTAAACGGGGAAGTTCTTGAATCCAGCTTGCATAAAGTCATATCGGCTTATGTGATGCAAGATGATCTTCTCTTCCCGATGCTCACTGTGGAAGAAACTTTGATGTTTTCTGCGGAGTTCAGGCTTCCACACTCGCTCTCTAAGAAGAAGAAGAAAGCACGTGTTCAAGCTCTGATTGAACAGCTCGGCTTAAGGAATGCAGCGAAAACCGTGATTGGTGATGAGGGACACAGAGGCGTGTCTGGAGGAGAAAGGAGACGGGTTTCAATTGGAATCGATATAATCCATGACCCAATTATCCTCTTTCTCGATGAACCAACCTCAGGTCTTGACTCTACAAGTGCCTACATGGTTGTCAAAGTGCTTCAAAGAATCGCACAAAGCGGCAGTATAGTTATCATGTCTATCCATCAGCCGAGTTACCGAATCTTGGGCTTGCTCGATAAGTTAATCTTCCTTTCTAGAGGAAACACCGTTTACAGCGGCTCGCCAACACATCTCCCTAGGTTCTTCTCGGATTTCGGTCATCCAATTCCCGAAAACGAGAACAAGACAGAGTTCGCACTTGATCTCATCCGCGAGCTGGAAGATTCACTAGAAGGAACCATAACTCTAGTCGAATACCACAAGCAATGGCGAGTAAAGCAAACCTCACGCCAAAGCCGAAGAAACACAAATGTATCTCTCAAAGACGCAATCAACGCAAGTATCTCGAGGGGGAAACTCGTCTCCGGAGCAACAAACCTGAAATCCTCATTCCAAACCTTTGCAAATCCATTCTGGACCGAAATAGTCGTAATCGGAAAACGATCTATACTAAACTCAAGAAGACAACCCGAGCTATTCGGAATCCGACTAGGAGCTGTTCTAGTCACAGGAATCATTCTAGCTACAATGTTCTGGAAACTAGACAATTCCCCAAGAGGTATACAAGAACGATTAGGGTTCTTCGCATTCGCAATGTCAACAACATTCTACACCTGTGCAGAAGCAATCCCAGTATTTCTACAAGAACGATACATATTCATGAGAGAAACAGCTTATAACGCTTACCGGAGGTCATCGTACGTCCTCGCTCACACAATAATCTCAATCCCAGCTCTAATAATCTTATCCGCTAGCTTCGCCGCAACAACTTTCTGGGCGGTTGGACTCGCCGGAGGTTCAGAGAGGTTCTTCTTCTACTTCGTAACGATCCTCGCCGCGTTTTGGGCCGGAAGCTCCTTCGTGACGTTCTTATCCGGCGTCGTCTCTCACGTAATGATCGGATTCACGGTGGTTGTAGCGATCCTCGCCTATTTCCTCCTCTTCTCCGGATTCTTCATCTCTCGAGATCGACTCCCACTTTACTGGATCTGGTTCCATTACCTCTCGCTTGTGAAATACCCATACGAAGGAGTTCTTCAGAACGAGTTCGAAGATCCGACGAAATGCTTGGTCCGTGGGATTCAGATGTTTGATAATTCGCCGTTTGGAAAAGTTCCGGCCGCCGTGAAAATTAGTTTGTTGAAGAGTATGAGCGGCGTTCTGGGGATCAATGTGACGGCGGAGACTTGCGTGACGACGGGAATCGATATTCTGAAGCAGCAAGGAGTCACGGAAATCAGTAAATGGAATTGTTTGTGGATCACTGTGGCTTGGGGTTTCTTCTTCAGGGTTCTCTTCTACTTTACACTCTTGATCGGAAGCAAGAACAAGCGTCGCTGATTTACAAGTAAAACAAAATTATTTAACCTTAAGAAAAAAGAAAAATTAGAGTAAATAATGTGAACTATTGTTGTAAATTTCTCTTTCTTTCTTGATTGGTGTAACTATTTGTAAATTGAGAATTTTAAGCAAGTAAGTGCATGAGATCTAATAAGCTTGTCTAAATTATATAAAATTATTAAAACACACGTTCTCTCTTTTTTTAACTCAACTTTATATCTTCTCTTTCATCTTCTTACTTAATTTTTATTAATTTTATATTTAAACACTCTCTCTTCTTTTTAAGAACATTCTCCAAAATATCTAATTTTAGTCACTTTCTCTTCCTTTTAGTCATTTTCTACTCTCTTTACTCAAATTTTATTAATTTTATATTTTAATATACCCCACAAAACACTCTATTTCTTCCTTTTACAACCATTTTAATAATTTTATATTATAAGAACACCACATTAGACTCCAAAATATTTTCAATGCAAATGCCTAAATATGTCATTTTCTCTTTCTCCTCCGACGAAACTACGCGGAGGAAACCTTTATCCACCAAAAACATCGTTTCGAGGGATGGATTGCAATGCCGCAGCGGCCAACGAATTTTCTACAACTGATGAGTCGGTTTACTTAGTTAATTCAGTAAATTACTTTGAGTCTGTGATTAATTATTGTAACTTTTGATGGACATAATAGCCATAAAAGAAAGATAGATGAACAGTTGCAGGGAGTGCTTGAGCACCTCCATCAGTAGTTTTAGGATGGGTTTTAGAAGAGTTTCAGGTCCATTAAAAGGTTTAAAAAAATTGAAAAAAGAAAACAAGGCCCAGAGTGAGTCAAATTCTCAAACGGTGTTAAGTAGGGTTGTAATCTTTATGGTGCTCATTTAATTTACATGGTGTTGAGAAGTTGAAAAGTCCGTTTTACCCTTAATGAATCTAGTTGTACTTGTACCAGTTGGTCTCAGTTGTTGTACTAGTTGTACCTCCCAGTTGTACCAGTAGTACTACGCGGAAGGGGATTCGAACCCAGGTCGCGGGTCACACGCGGGTGCGCGGGCCACTGGGCTACCGTGTTTTTTCTCGTTATATTACCGTGTTAATTATATTTAACCACATATATTGACAAAAAAAAAAAAAAAATTTATTTTATGAGCACCATATGAGATTACACTACCCCTTCTCAACACCATATGAGATTTTGACTCGCCCAGAGTCGGTTCACAAACGAGAGATTTGAGGATTCTTCTGAACCCGTGACGTGGCTGTTTTCTATTGGCTGCGAATTAAAAAAAAAGGAAAAAAAAATATCAACACAACACAGATCGAAAACACTTCACTTTCCTTCGACGACGAATTCACCATCGATTTCATCTGCATGAATCGAATTCGGTGTATGAATGGAAAAACTAGCCGAAATCTATCTCTTCTTGTTTTCTCTCTCTCTGGGGTCAATCGGTGATGGCTATTTCGTTGGATTGAGTGGTTGATGAAGCGGAATCAGTGGAGAAACGATCCGGTAAGTTTTCTTTAATTTCTTTGTAAATCTACGTCTTCCTAGATTCAATTAGATATTTTGGTTGTTGAATCATAGGTTCTTAATCAGATTAGGGTTTCATAGAGTCATATATGTAGATTAGGGGTTTGATAAAGTGATACAATCAGAGGTGTATGAATCGGTATTTCATCAAATCTATAGCATTATCCCTTTGTTTCCGACGCGATTAATCATTGAATTTGGTTGGGTTTGATTTTCAATGGAATCTCTATTTTTTATTTTGAATTGCAATTTTTGCATATGTTTGGGATTAATACAGTTGAATGTTTTGCATCACATTTGTTTAATTCTCTGTTTGTGTTTTTGCAGAGATTCTGTTTGGTACTTGAAATATCGCTTAAATCTTGAATAATTGACAAGATTAGTCTTCTTGAGAAGATTCACATATGGTTCTATAAATTACCAGTTTTTATGTGTATCGTTACTTGTAACGATACTACGCTTACGGTTTGATCAGTGTTTAGAATCACATTTGTTTGGGGTTTTTGTATGTCACTGAGAAAAAATTCATCGATTATCCCAAGTTTAGAGTGTTGTACTTGTCAAATTTACGGAAGAATCACATCTAATTGGTTGATTAGGGTTCATAAAATCAAAATCGCTTAGCATGGATCTTAAGTTACAGTCACAATCTTACTACATTTGATCGAGAATTTGGTGTATTGCACTCTTTCTTTGTGCTTGTATCAGTGATTTAATGTATTTTTTACTTGATGATTTGTTTAGGCTTTGAACATGACGAAGAAGATGGTTTCAGGAAAGATTAGTGTACTTAGGTAGTGTAGTATTGTTCAACATTATGAGTTTGCTCTTTTCTGGATTTGGTTTATGCCATCAATTCTCTATATCTTTATCTAGTATTGATATTTGTATTGTTTACATAATCAGGTATGACAAAAAGAGGAGCAGAAGCAGTGCCTCCTCCATTGGGGAGCTCCAGAGTTGGACCTGATTTTATTGGTTAATATAGAGATCAAGTAGAAGAGCTCTTGTCTAAGGAAGAGGGGATCCCAGATCATGAAGCTGTAGAAGCTAAGTTATTATGCAATTTCGTAACATAGCCACATCTAAAATATTGTCTGAAGCAAAATGTAATTGTTTCGTAGCATATTCCTTGTTTCTCTAGCAAAATATTGTCTGAAGCAAAATGTTATTGTTTTGAGAACCCCTAATGGGTTTAGACTAATGGAGAGGAACAAAATTAAATAATCCTAATGAGGTTCTCATTTCTCTTTGATGTGACAATATACAATTAAAAATGGCTTGAGAACCTCTTATAGTTTTACACTAATGGAGATGCTAGGGCCTCGCCGAGAAGACCACAGAAACTTCTTTCTCGTTGACATACGGAATAAAGCCTTGTACCAATTTAATTTACGCACAAATTTTAGTTGTTTTTCAATTTAATTTTAATTTTTTTAAATTATTTTTGGATCCAAATTCCGGATTTGGATATCCCGAGTTTGGTTAGATATTTAAATTTTGGATATTCCAGAGTTAGAGATCCAGATGCGAATAGTTTTGTCACAGATTTAGATCCAAATATCTTAAAATTTCAGGTTATCTGAGTTCGTTCAAACCCTAGACCGAATGGTGAATTTGATAACACAAAACAAGTCGGAATTGAGATCGGGAAATCATGTAATAAAGATAAAGAAATCGTTATTCATAAAACAACGAATTCACTCAACCACTGACCAGATCTCCTAGACGGAATCCCCGGTAAACCAGTGATCGAGACTGAGTGTTCAACAAACAAACGAGAGAGAAAGTTGTCTACAAAAAGATATAACACACAAAATTAGATATTCAGCTAAAGCAGATCTTTTTCGAGCATATGGCTCTCCTTTAGCAAAATGGTTCTTGTACTTCTTCCATAATTATTATTCTGCCCCAAAACTTCCACTGAAAGTTCTACATCATTTTAATTGACCCCAAACTTCTGAATCATCACTTCATAACCTCATACTTCCATTATCCTGTAACAAACCCCCTGCTCCAAAGACCTTGTCCTCAAGGTTTGAAGGAAGGATATTTCTTACCAAGATCATAAAGAAATTCCCACGTAGCTTCCTTAGCTGGAAGGTGAGTCCACTTGATCAACACCATAGTGTCTGCTCGTCCCTGCCTATTGACCATTTTCCTCTCAAGAATAACTTCAAGTTCCTTCACCAAGATATCACTGACCACAAAAGGTAGTTGGGTAGAAGTAGGCACATTACCTATTAGTACCTTGAGTTGAGAGACGTGGAAGACTGGATGCACTTGCGAAGTAGCATGAAGTAGTAGCTTATAAGCCACCTGACCACATTTCTCCACAATTTTATAGGGTTCATAGTATTTAGGGTCCACAGTTAAGCCACCTGACCACCACGGATTACTGTCTATAAGGCTGCAACTTGATATAGACATAATCTCCAATGTTGAACTCTCTTTTAGTTTGATGTTGATCTGCAAAAACTTTCATGCGGTGTTGAGCCCTTAGCAAGTAAAATTTCAAAATGAGGAGCATATTCTCCTTTTCTTGAAGACACTTGGCCACTACAGCAACCTTTGAATCACCTGGTAGATAAGGTAGATGAATAGGAGGTGGCTGCCCATAAATAGCCTCAAAGGGGGTAATTTGAGTAGCCATATAAAAGGTAGAATTGTACAAAAATTCAGCTAATGGCAACCATTTACTCCAGAGTTCAGGTCTGTCACTACACATACATCTAAGGTAGGTCTCCAAACATCTGTTGACCAATTCTGTTTGGCCGTCACTCTGAGGATGGTATGCGCTAGAGAATTTTAGTTCCACTCCTTGCAAGGAGAACAGCTCAGTCCAGAACTCACTCAAGAAGACTGAATCCCTGTCACTCACAATTGATTGAGGAGTACCATGCAGCTTAAAGACATTATCAAGGAATGCTTGAGCCACTGAAACCGCAGAGTAAGGGTGAGCTAAAGCAATGAAGTGAGCTGCCTTAGTCAATCTATCTACCACCACCAATATCACGGACTTACCAAAAGAGATAGGAAGGTCATCGATAAAGTCCATAGATAAGTCAGTCCAGATAGTTTCAAGAATAAAAAGAGGTTGAAGTAAGCCAGGATACGCTGTAAAATCATACTTACAACGTTGGTAGACTTGGCAACTCCTTATGCAAGATTGAATGTCCTTGGCCATTCCCTTCCAATAGAATAAGCCCTTGACCTTTGATGAGTAGCATCACGTCCTGAGTGACCCCCACTACCCGAACAATGAAGCCACTGTAATATCTTGTTTCTAATGGAAACCACATTAGGGACTACTATTTTACTCTTTCTTCTGAGGATATTACCCTTCAGATGCCTACTGATATAAGCCAAGGGATGTCCCTCTTGCATTTACACCGCTCCTATACCTTGACATGAAGCATTTGTTTCAACTACAAATGGCTTATTAAAGAGTGGCAAAGCTAGAACAGGGGCTTCACATAAAGCCTTCTTCAACTCCTTAAATGCTTCATATGCCTCTTGAGTCCAAAGAAAAGCATCCTTCTTGGTGAGGACAGTCAAAGGTCTTGCTATAGTGCCAAAGCCCTTCACAAAACGACGATAATACCCTGCCAACCCCAAGAATCCTCTGAGTTGCTTAAGGTTAGTAGGAACCGGCCACTCCAACACTGCCTTAACCTTAGTTGGATCAGTGGCAACTCCCTGAGCTGATATGTAGTGACCCAAGTATTCTACCTTATCAGAGACAAAAGCACACTTGCTTCTCTTAGCATAAAGACTATGCTGCCTCATTAGTTCAAAGACCAACCAAAGATGATCTACATGTGCTTCAAGAGAAGAACTGTAAATGAGATATCATCAAAGAAAATCAAGACAAACTAACATTAAAATGTCTTGAACACTGCATTTATTAGCCCTTGAAAAGTTGCAGGAGCATTGGTGAGGCCAAAAGGCATCACTAGATATTCACCCTGTTCTAAAACTCGGCCGAGTAGACGATTCGGCGGCCGAGAATCCGGTCGGCGGTGGGTCATCGTGGCCAGATGGGGCTGATCGGAGTCATTACGCAGTAGACCGAGTTTTCACCGTGTTGACTGCGGTTTAACAAAAATTGGCGGATTTTTAGCTAATCAGACCAAACTGAAACTTCTAGTGAGATCGAGTTTAAGCTCTTTTTCTAACCAAGGGCCTAATTTCTTTACTAATCAATGCTAGTTTTCTGGAAAAAAATCAAAATTTCAGAAAACATGAACCCGAAATTAGGTTACGGCTGAAAGAGAAGAAGCTACAGTATCTTTTTTAAATTCTCTAATCTTTTTTAAATTAACTATAATATTCAATTTCATACCACAACACTACCACAAAAGACAAAATTACCTTTATCTTCTTCATTCACCTTTCATCTCTGTCAAACAAAAGTTTATGGTGGTGGTTGGTACGAAACGGAGATAAAGACGGCGATGTTCTATCCGGTGTTTTTTCCAACGTTTTCTGTCTCTCTCTCTTAGAAGATGGTACTATGAGGAGACGATGACGGAGACGCCGATGGTGAAAGAATATAGATATGAATACAACGACAATGGACAAAGTGACGATGGACAAAAATAGAAGAGACGAAGGTGGACAAAAATAGACCAGACGACGGTTCTGGTGATGACGATGGTGGACAATGACATATTTGACGACAAATATGGTGACAGTGATTGCAGTGGTGGACCAAAAAGGAATCGACGACAGAGACGGTAGACAAAAACAGAGCTGGCGGTAGATCCGGTGATAATAACAGTGGATGGTGGCATAAATTACGGAAGAGTGTGGTGCACCAAATAATAGTGGACAAAGTAACATTGATATGCCATAAATTAAATATGAACAAGTTAGTCTTTCTATCTTTGTTGTGGTATAAAATTGAAAAGTCCCTTATTGCTCTCTCCATCAGGCGCCACATCACCGTAAAAAATTGGACACGTGACACTTCACTTTTATACCGAATCGAGTTCTAAACGCGTTCCGTTTTCATGCCTTCTCGTCTTCCTCCCCGACCTTAATAGCTTATGCACTCTTGTCTCTTGCTATCTCTGCCTTGAATATTTTCTAACCTCGAATCACAAATAGTCATCAAGTGTTCGAACCTTCTGCAGATTCCCTAACAAATCTAACTGCGAAGCCTTCAACTGTAATGGGATCGAAACGGGGAGAGAGATCTCTGAGTGATTAGGTTCAACTGTTGTGGTTATTTAACTCGGAAAAGGGTTAGATTCTTTTTTGTGGATTTTTGCCGAGGTTTTAGGCAATAGGGTAAATATATTCAATTTCAGTGATAATGATCTTGCCGAGGAAGGTGGCGACACTGATGGCTTCTCGGACGAGGAAGATGTGTTTCCCGCGGCTGGTTGCTCTATTTCTCTGCCAAACCGTGGCCCAACCAGCGATTACACGTGGCTTTCCATCGAGGTATTCTCCTTCTGGCGCTTGTAGATACCGAATTGATTGTATATGCTCTTAATCGTTTTTCATTATTTGTAAAGTAAAGTATTTTCTCCATAATTCTCTTATAATAATCCTAGGGGTGGGCAAAATATCCAAAACCGGAAAACCAAACCGAACCTGACCCGAAATTATCCGAACCGAACCAAATCCGATTTTATAAAATACCCGAATGAGTTTCATTTTCTTAAAACCGAACCCGAACAGAACCGAAAACCGAACGGGTATCCGAATTACACAAAACATAAAATTAACTATCTATATTTAGATATAATGTTCACATAATTTATGCATTTTTAAGGATTTTTCATAGTTTTTTCGGTTTATTCGGGATTTGTAGATATATTTGGTTAAAATAATTAATTTAATTAGATAGATTATTTAGAATTTTCATTTTTGTTATATATTTTTTGGGAAAGCTTGAGTTAAAAATAAACTAATCAAACCAAATTAGACTAAAAATTACGTAAATATGAACATTTAGGAGAATTATGGACATGTTTCATTTTCATATCTCTTGGGAATTTGCTCAACTATGTATGCATTCCTCAACATTACACAATCCTTTTCTTCTTTGTTTTTGAGACTGCATCTTCTATGTCTATGTATCTTGCAGCAAACACTAACATCAAATCTTTAACTCTTTGTCGCAGTTGGAGAATAACCAAAGCTACAAAACACAAGCTTATATTGAAAGAAATCAGCAGGATTATCAAACCAAAGAGGTAAAAAAAAATGTATATTGGAAATATATCATATGGATAGCCACAAGAAATAACAATTAATAAATCATACAGTCAATTGGCAAATCGTACCCTTCGCCACATCTAATCTGGTGAATCTTCAGTTCTGATTTTTTCTACGTGTATTTTATGATGTAGGTATGTGTTTTCTTGTTTCAGTTAAACTTCGGCCCATTTTATGCCTCATGCTTCAACTATTAAGTTTTAAATCAATTAGACCCTCCTCTCCTTCTTTAGTTCTCCGACCTTAAAGTACGCATTACTCTGGATACGGATATTACCTTGGATTTACTTTTCGACTCATCCACCCTTAAAGTACGGTGAGTGAATATTTCAGTTTTTGTAATGAATTTGCTTAGATTAGATTAATCTTTGAGAAACATGGTGTCACGTAAGTAAAATTTGGGAGTCGGAGTTGTGAGAGAGTGGATTTTATTGATTACATTTTCAGCTCACAAGAGTATGCTACAAGTTTCGGGATCAGAAGATCTTTCGGAATAATGAGAATAAATCATGTATCTTCTAGCCAAAATTAGGTCAACCATTTTGTTTGTTTGCTGTGTGTTTGTATGAGTAACTTGGAAAGGAGATAAATTGATGGAGGGAGTTCACGACACTCTTGATATGCTCCGTGATGAAAATATATACTTTGAAATGGTATGAAATTATTTTACAAGTTTCTTACATTACATCTACTACATTTCTTGGTATTCAATCTCAAACTTTACAGGGGAAGAGGCTGGTTTTTATCACCAACAAACTCATCAAAAGTCTAGGAAACAATACGGTAAAAAGTTTGAGACTCTTGGCCTCAATGTTCACGAAGTTAGTGACTTACATCACTATCTAGCTCCTCCGAATCTATATTTCACTTGTTTTTGATTAAAGTTATTATTTTAATCAAAGTAATAGTTGCTTCTTCGTTTGCTACAGCTGCATAGTTGCACCTACAATCTATTGAATTTGCAAAACATAAGAAGGTAAAGCATCTCTCAATTGTCTGTCTGTCTCATGTCTCAATCAAATGGTCAAAAGAGTATGTCACTTCCCTTTGCAAGTTCTGATCTAAGTCGGGTTTATGTATCTTAAAAAACTCGAGCTTGCTGTTTTTAAATACCTTGGAGGTCTGGTATGTATCACTGACCTTTCTTACTGTCGATACGATCCGAATCGATATCAGGTTAGGCGACACCAACAATGTGGTTCTTCTTTTTAGTTTGCCAGTGAACAGATCAATTTTTTGTCATGAATTGTATGAGCCTGCGCCCTAACAAAAACATAAAATTAATTTTCTTTTATGTATAAGAGTGAGCATGTGGTATAGGAGTGAGCATGTGGAAACAGAAACGGATGATCAGGGATTATCAAGCATTGAAAACAAGAGCTTTATCAAGGATTCAACAGAAACGTACGGCACTTTTCACATTTTCTCGATGCTTTTATAATTGCTTCCTCAAACTTTTTCTAAACATAAATTTTGCTTTCACACAAAGATGGAAAGTTGTTGTCTCCAGGAATGCAAAAGAGAGAGTGGGGCAGAAGGGTTAAATTCGTTCGCCATGTTTGTTCATATGATGATTTCTGAGGGGGAATTAGGAAAACTGTTATATTGTTTGATTCTTTATTGCTCTTAGTTAAGTTGTTATATATGAAACTCAGTTTAAGTACATTAGAGTAGTTTACATGATAAAAGTCAAATGCGCTTTCTTTTATCTAGAAACTTCTTATGTTTACATCTCATAATCCTTAACTTATTCGGGACCTAAGTATTACTTCTAGATGCACAAAATAACAATATGTTGTAGTTAAACTTCTATATTCACAACTAATTCAAAAACAACAAAATTGTGCAAGTATTGTAATTTGTTCCTTTACAACATTGCAAACGCAATGACTACGTGAAGAGGATTGTCGGAGGATATTTCAGTGGTCATGGCAGAGCCAGTGATGAGAAGAACATTGAGGACATTAAGGTTTTATACTGTATGTACATGCTTGGCTTGTGTCGGGACTTTCCTCAACTTCTCATTTCCTATGTATTACAACACATACAATCAGAGATTTTTTTATTATGTCCCTCTTCGTGTATCATATATGGTGTATTATTTAGTAAAATTTTGTTTTGCACCGGGTGAATATGATTTCTAGATCCGCCACTGCTTTCACAATTTAATTACGAGCGACCATATGTGTGTGATAAAGATGAAAAATTCAGCTCTGAGATATGCGATCAACATAACGCTACCTAACGATGCTCCATATTATGGTGGTCATATTCACATTAAACGAGTGTTCAAGAAACAAAGAGAAAATATGAAGACTTGAGTCAGGTCAAAAAAATATTACTCCTGATCCCTTTAAAGTAATGAAAACCTACTTTGAGAAGCTGGTACCTAATAATCTTTGATCCGCATGATTAGAATATCTTGAGTCCAAATAATAAAATCCATTAAAAAACCTTCCTATGAGTATACTTCATTTCTCTACCCTAATTCACATTTACAGGATCAATACAAATCGTACACACGGCAGCATACATTCACATGTAAAGTGGTCCCATCCAATTCAACTTTCACTAGAAAATCCACTCATCAGATATCAATGCCTTTAACCACTTTCTTGAGAAACAGTATGCTTCAGCTACCAACGTCTACCTGATTCGTTCACTTTAGGATTCAAATTTACCATGGAAAGGCAAACTAGAAGTAGAAACAGCTATAAAATCATAAAATGTTTCTAAGATGCTTTTATATTCTCACATGGAGTACAAAAAAAAACCGACAAACAATTATGATTTTCTTTCTTTCAAAACGTGAGAGGGAAGACAAGAAACATATGACAACGAAATTCATTGTCAAAAATAGTGAGGAAATATACCTATATTTAGTCATGACCTAAAAGAAACAAAGAAAAACTCCATAAAGAAAAAGAAATCTCAGAATGCTCAACGAAATAATTACTAGATCAGGTATCCTCACACCTCCTTACCCTTATATAATCAAGAATCAATGACTATCCTAAGACTTGCCATGGATCCAATCCTTTCGATACTTAGCTTTGATTATTTTTCCAATTGTAGGTTTCATTGGGTTATAATATACTTTCCAAAACGCTCCACCATTTGTGTTTAAAATTTTGTCAAAATATGAAAAAATTGTGCTCACAACTACATCATTTTATGTCCAAACATAATTTCTAAAACACAAGTTACGTTTGAAGCTTTGGTGTTGTATAGTCTATTTTTCAAACTTGGAAACATATAAATAATGTAGGAACTCTTTGAAGAAGTGCACCTAATTTTAGATATGGTGGTCTTCGTGGACATTCATTATTATTTAAGTCCCATAATGCAAAAGCTCAAAACAAAATAGCTAATTCTGAGTCTGGAATAGTTCTTTCTTTTAAAATATTGGTGGGTATTTAGACTAAGGTACTCATTGTGATCGTGTTGGAAATATTGTGGGTTTTGACAATAATTTGATAAGAACTTGAAATTTAAGAGGCAAGTTGCAAGAAAAATCCACACAAGAAAAATCCAAGTTCATGTAAATATCATAATAGTAATGAACATATCTTCTAAATTAGATATAGTTTTATATATAGAGCTTCATTTTTTTTGTTAATTTAATTTTTGTCACAAACGTTAGCTAAATTTACAAAAGTGTCTTTAATGAGAATGGTTTGGTTCGAGTATAAGTATTGAGAAGCAAACAAAGAGACCATGGATGCTTAAGGATACATATCAAGAAACAAAAGATTTCTCCACTCCAATCTTAGGGACATAATCATCGTCAAAGAGAAGAGTGGTAGTTGAGGTTAGTCTCTTTATACAAGATATACACATATATATATATATATATTTTAAATAACTACTAAAGACTAAATAAAAATAATGAAAATGTATGTGACAAATTATTTAGGTTAAAAATCTAGACTAGAGAACAAAATACATTTATGATTAAACCCGCGCGTATGTGCGGGTACTCACCTAGATATAGTAATTTTGGTAAGATTTTTCGAAATTTATGGTAATTTTGATAAAAATCCCTTACAACATCTTCAGTTTTCCCTCAACTCATCTTTTTATACAAAACAGCATTCACTACTTCCATGTTCGGCGGCTCACTTTCTAGATCATTTTAGAACAGTTTCCTCGTCCTCAAAATATACTTGAGAGGACACAGTTGCGAGTACCGCTAAAACATGTTTTGAATCAGGCTCATTTAGTTGATGTGGACATTTGATTCCTTGTGGTCTTACTATATATGCGAAATAGATAGAAATTAGAAGAAGAAGTAGACATTGATCTTTCAGCAACATCGAAGATCGTTTGGCCTTCTCGTCTCATTTCAAAAAAAAACAGTTGAGAACAAAGGTTTTGTGGTTGACCAACCGTATAAGCGTCGCAGATTTACAAGGGAAAAAAAATTAGAGTAAGAACACAAAAGTTATTAGTTTTAAATGAAACTTTTACAAACATCTTGTCTTGCTTGATTAGTTCAAGAATGGTGTTTTATGAATTTTCTTTGCATATCCAGGATTCCTATATAGTTCACCAGATTCAAGTGATCTAAAAACTATAAAAACTTTGTTAAAAAATATGAAAAGAGACGTATTTTAAAATAAAGATAAAGAATGGTTTGGTTAAATAGAGATAAAATTATCATTAAGTAAAGCAACTAAAACCCTTGAATATGATCAAAATCAGAGGAGACCCTGACGTTGAAGATCAGAGTAAGTCTTCTTGTTGTAAACATTACCTTCACGGTCTTCGTATTCTTCTCCGAATTCAGGCCTCCATTTGTTAACTCCTTGCTTCTCCTGAATCCTCCTCCACAGTGTTTTTGCATCGTCGATCGAAGTGATTTCGTTAAAGCTCTTTGTGTTTGGGATTCCTAGACAATTCATACCGAGCTGATGTTGCGGTTCTTTGAAATGTCTCTCAAAAGCCCTTCTTCCTTTATAGCTAGTATTCCCACATATCTCGCATTTGAACTCTTGGCCAAGTCCATGAAGATTGTAAAGCCAATTCGGTATAGGTTTCCCATCTATACCCATTGGAAAATTCCGCGGATTGTATACCTTACCATCCTCTTCATCATCGCTACCCGATTCCGTATCACGAGCTTCCACCTCTCCTTCACGCTCCTCTTCCATCTGTTGATACGTCAAAGACTGTTTATGTTGGACGTTTTCTTTAGTCCTTTTGATTGTCTCATCAAGTAAAACACAGAGTTTCTTCACTTTAGCCTCTGTTAATGCAATCTCTTTACCGCTTTCCTGATTCGCAAAATGCTTCTTATCGATCTTTTCCAAAGGCGTATGCTTCGTCAAGAAAAGCCTCTCGGCGCGCTGCTTCAACGTACCACCAACTTTCATTCCTAATGACCCTAACGCTTCCTTTAACTTCTCAGGTCCTAAATCTATCAATTCCTCTACTGTGGTATAGTAATCAAGATCAATGGCTTGTGTTTTACCATACGCCACTTCGAAATCGGTCTCAACCTTTGAAAGTATTCTATCAAGATCTTGCAACGGCTCGATTCGCCTGAAAAAAGAGATCAAATACCCTAACAGATCATTCATATACTTAACGTATTGCTTCGAAAACTTTAGTTTAGGATCTGGTTGTGCAAAAACATCAAGGTAAGTAGAATATTCAACCTTTTGATGATCACCAAAGTTGATGTAATGGTTATACAATTCATGCAAATCCAAGTACCGACCAAAACCTTCTTCTCCACTAAACGCATTCACTGGTTCCTTAATGTCTGCTTCAAAGGCATCATCAACAACAAAACTTCTACAAGGATGGTTTCTATGAAATTCACGAATCTCTCTCAATCGATCACAAAACAGATTTGTTTCATCGCCACTCACGTCATCTTCCATCGATCCATCGTGATCTTCGTAGATTTCAACAAGTTTCTCAATTTTAAGCATGGTTGATTCAATCATGCTACGAACACGATGACCTTGAACCAATCGGTCTCTGCTCGATTTCGGTTCTGTGTTTAGAACTTTCACAATCAATCTCTCCAATTTTTCAATCTCTTCGTGCTTGGATCGAGTATGCGCGAGAAAATTCGATGACATCATCTTTTTCTTCTACGTTCTGGATCTTCTTCGTGCTCTGTTTTAAAGAACCCTAATTATGATTTATGATTCCGTTTTATATGCTAAAATAAGGGAATTAACAATTTTAATGGGCTTAAGAAATGCTAATATTAGGCCCAATTAAGTGTGGATTTGTTTCTATATCGGTAACATCGACGGTGTTAAAGCTAAACCGTTGATTGAAACGAATCGTGACCGTTGGATGTCGTCGGTTACAACATTTATAAAGATAAGGGTCAAGTCAAGAGTAATTGTTGTCCGCGGTTTACTTGCTTCGTTTCGAAATTTCAATTAGGGTTACTGCGATTCGCACTCTCTTTCTCCAGGTATTGAATAATTTTGGATTCGATTTGTTGTTCTTCGCTCTCTTAATCATGATTCTTCAATCGGTTTCTTGGTTCTTCGCTTGGATTTTGTTCTTCTTAGAGATTTATAATTCCTGTCAATTTGGTTTGGGATTTATATGCGCTTTATGGATTTCTGTTTACATAATTTTGCAGCTTTGAGAATGCCTCGTCATGATGATCGTTATGGAAACACTCGTCTCTATGTTGGTCGTTTATCATCAAGAACTCGTACCAGAGACCTTGAACGTCTTTTTAGCAGATACGGAAGGTAAAACTAATCATCTTTTTTGGTTTTCCTTTGATTGATAGATTTTGACTTATTGTGTATTGGAGTGATATATATGTTTGAATTTTTGTTGTTGTTTTATTGGTATGAATCTGGAATGGTTTCGTTTTTGATAACATTTCAATGCCTTTTGTACTCGTAATTGGTGAATCCATTTGGGGTTAATTCTGGATTTAGGATTAGTGTTGTTTTATTTCTCAACTTGAATGATCTTGTTGAAGGTTTCTGGGGGTTTGCCTAAACTGGAGAGATGTTTGATGAGTGGGGTGGACTTGGTGTAATTGGTGGAAATTCTCGCCTGGTGTATAGGAGTGGATTGGCGTTTTTTTTTCCTTGTAGATTTGTTTTTGCATGTTTTTAGTGGGAATGGACTCAAATTCTGGAAAAACCGGTGTTTCAAAGTACCCTTAAGTAATGATGGCCTTGGTTTTTCTGGCAACAATTTACGCAGAGTACGAGATGTGGATATGAAGCGCGACTATGCCTTTGTTGTAAGTAAACTAATAATATTACCAATTACCTTTCCGAGGGTTTGATATTTCAAGTTAGTCATGCTGTTGCAAACATTTATACATTTTGTATCCACCATTGAGACTTACATTTTGAGAACAGGAATTTAGCGATCCCCGTGATGCTGATGATGCAAGATATTACTTAGATGGTCGTGATTTCGATGGAAGTCGCATCTCTGTGGAGGCGTCAAGAGGGGTTAGTTGTTTGTTTCTCTACATTACTGGTTCATCCATTGGTTTGATTTTATGTTTGGTTGTAAATTATTTATCTCTTACATAAATATTGAATTTATGATAGGCGCCTCGTGGTTCTCGGGATAATGGTGGTAGAGGTCCACCTCCTGGTGCTGGTCGCTGTTTTAACTGCGGTGTTGATGGTCATTGGGCTCGAGACTGCACAGCAGGAGACTGGAAGAACAAATGTTACCGATGTGGAGAAAGAGGACACATTGAGAGAAATTGCAAAAACAGTCCTAGTCCAAAGAAGGCCAGGTACTTAAATATTTAAATCCTTGTTTTGCACAGTTTCTTTTATCTTGTAAGCTTCTTATACCTTTTGGATTGTAATACTCCAGAGGTGGAAGCTACTCTAGGTCACCAGTTAAATCGCGCTCCCCTCGCCGCAGAAGAAGCCCAAGCCGTAGCCGTAGCCGTAGTTACAGTCGTGGCCGTAGCTACAGGTTAGTGGTGATTCTGGAGTTTTGAAAGCTTGTGTTGTTTTTTTTAATTACCTGACGCACTTTGGCTGACTCGTGATCTATCCATTTTAATTGTTTTTATCAGTCGATCACGCTCGCCAGTGAGAAGAGAGAGAAGCGTGGATGACAGATCACGCAGCCCTAAGGCAATGGATAGATCTGTATCTCCCAAAGGCAAAGACCAAAGCATGAGTCCAGACCGAAAAGTCATAGATGCAAGCCCAAGGCATGAGAAGCAAGAGGGATCAGACTATGAAGGTAGTCCAAAAGAGAACGGCAGGAACTCTGCTAGCCCCATTGTTGGAGGTGAAGATAGTCCTGTTGGGCTTAATGGTCAAGACAGGAGTCCTATTGATGACGAGTCTGAGCTTAACCGTTCTTCCCCTAAAGGCAGCGAGTCGCCTTGATGTGTCTCATTGCCTTGCCCCCAAGAGGTTAAGCTCAATGTAGTATCATGTAACTGTGGATGTTGTTCCTTTCCCTTTTCTTCTGCTTGATATTTTCCTTTTCGTTGTGTTACAATGCTTGATTTGCTTTCTTTGGTTTGTTACATGACAACTTTCAAACTCTGTTATCTTTCATAAATTTGTTTGGTTATAGACATTTATAAGATACTCGTTTGTAGACTAAAGCATTTCAGTGTATCTCTTTTAAGGTTGCTCATGAAAAATAATGTCATGAAAGTGGCATTGACTTGTCTTTGGATGAAGCAAATGTTTGTAACTCTGTATAATGATCACTGTGATTCCTTTTCTCTCTATTTCAAACCAAATATTTGAGAGACTGTTCAAGAAACTATGTATGTACATAGAGGTGACTTTGAGTTACAGTAATTCAGTTACTAGGCCACACCGACCTTTAGCTTCATAGTGTATCTTCAAGGCCTAGTTCATCCTCATTTTCGTCACCATCTTCGAACAGTTTGAGAAACCGGGCCTGCTCTTGTTGCCGCTTCTTCTTTCGCCAATACTTGTAACCTACCACAAGTCCGACCGCAACTACACCTAAAACAAGTACTACAATCAGTACTACAATTGCAGGACGCATTCCACGCTTTTCTTCTTTCTTCTCAGCACTGGATTCTTTATTCGAACCTGCAAACAGAAAATCAAGCAAATGATATTTCCAACCACATTCATCCATCTAACAGAATCCAATTGTGTAGCTAGAAGTAACCAACAGAGACACATGGGAGAGTTTGGATACAGTTGAAGGACACATTATTCATGTAAGCTCAAGATGTTCTGCTTGTGGTAACTTACCATCTCCGACTTGTGAACATCCATGGCAGAGAAAAGTAGCATTGAATTCTTTCTCCTTGACATGTGTGTATCTACCCTCAGCTGTGAAATCAGAAGAACAAAGCTCCCACTCATCAAATGTATCACTTCTTGATAGGGTGTCTTTCTCATATATGCCACATCTCTTGCATTTTGTTCCTTTAAGTTCGGTTAATGGCTGAAAATACCGAAAACAGAACATAGCACTCAATGACAGTGATGATAATAATAATAACATTCAACATAAGATGAACCTACTAGTGTGCCCGTTAGCTACATTTCACAGAAGAAGAAACATCTACCAACGATTTGATCTAATCGCCCTCTATAAGGGAGCAGTGCAGTTTCTTTACACATCAAGAACGAAGTAATCCGGTATAATCAAAAGGTAATCCTGAGCCACATTCCTGAATAACCCTACCAAGAACCCTAAGGAAATCATTAACTAGCTAAGAATCAGTGGAAAAGATCAGAGTAACCAAACAATATCAATTTTTTTGCCAGAGCTACGAAATTCAAGAACATGAGTAAACCAAAATCAGCAAGAAACCAGCTAGCTCAAGATTGATCTACATTTCGGAAAGAAGAAAACAAACCTGCCAAGATTCTTCGCCTTTGAAAGAATACGAAACATTCGTTCTCTTCACATCGGGAAACACAGTCTTGTTCTCTCCTTTGCATTGGAAATAGACTATAGGCTTAGTCGAGAACCAATCGTGAGTCGTGAAAATTTGAATCGAATCTAGTGTAACTTCTTGTGTAAGTATTGCTTCTGTGAGAAATCAAAAACAATTATAACACCTATCAAAACACACGAACAACGAAACCCTTTTCCCAATTTCACTACGAGAACATTCGAAATTGAATTCGATTCAAAATCGAGATAGGATTATACCTGGGAACGAGCTGAAGAAGATGAAACATAATACGAAACCGCGAAAATCCGAAGAAGCTTGAGGAATTCGGATTGACATGTCGCGATTCCTTATCGAATCGCTCGATCGAAAACCGATCAATGTATTTAACGATTGATCGAAAGAGAATGAGGTGAGAATAGGGTTTCGATTGAGAGGAGAAGCTTCGTCCGGAAAAAGATGCACACCACGGACTAATCTCAGTCTGGTGGATCTCGTCGAGATTTTGGCTATGGCGTTTGAGAGAAGTATACCGTCTTCGTAAGGGAACTTAAGAACAGACCGGGTCTCTTGCGTTGACCGGTTTGGTTTGCTGATTCAAAGACATGTCATATGGAAATTCAATAATTTTTTTATATTAACCAAACTCAAGTAATATTTAAGCAAAAGTAGGATACCAATATTTTTTTATATCCATATTTTAGTAATAATAAATACAAAAAATGATTACAGAAAAGAAAAAATTACAAAAAAACCAAATTATTGACAATTTTTTAAGACGGGTTCCTAATTATTTTGACAATAACTTGAAAACAAAATTTGGCATTTTCCGAATAACAAGAGTCTTTTTATACTTCACTTTCTTTAGTTTTATTGAGATTTGGTTATCTATGTCATAAATATCAAAAGGGAAACGGTTATTTAATTATCCAAATATTTGTAATTGGCAGATTTATTCTTCAACTATCGTTTATGCAAATTAAATCATGAGAGAATTGCTAATTTAGCCCAAATTCCTTTATACAATGTCCCAACGGAATTTATATGTGTTTAGAAATATCCTATTAGGATTATGTAATTCTAAATCCCAATTATATCCTTAATTTTGATAATTTTTTAATTTATATAGTAATTTTAAAATCATAAAAAGAAAATGAATAAAATCATATATTTAGAAAATCTGAACAGAATAAAAAATAATTTTCGGGTACAACAAAAAAATCAAATAAGTTTATTTATATTTATTTAATAGTTGAATAAAATATATATTAATTCTAAATATATATTTTGTAATTTTAAAATGGGAAGTTTTTAGTATATCATTTGATCCTGCTTCTGGTTGGCTTAATTGTTTCACTAGCTCCGAGTTGCTCCTAAAACAATCACACATAAATTTCCACTTACACCGGTTTTTAGAAAACAAGTAGTTATTAGTTTCGATATTTTGTACGTATACTCACTTGAAAAGAGCAGATTCGTGGTAGATATTAGGTCCCAATAAAAAAACATTTGTCTACAAAATGCAATTTTCATGAGAAAATACAATTCCTAGCTACAGTAACTTGACATTTTCTTGAAAGCTTTGTGGAAATGAGAAGTGAAGAAGAGTTATTAAAGACTAATATGAGAAAGAAAGAGAAGATATAGAAACACGAGCATTGTTTAGCTCATTATTGAGATTCATATAATTTTTCAGTTACAACAAAATTTTGTCATCTCTTTCACTGAGTTTCCATATTGTGTTGGCTAGTTCTAGGATTTAGCAGATGAGTGTTGTTGATTTTTTGTTGTTACACATTGATTCTTCTTTATCAGTTTCTTGAGTATTGCTGAATTCTCAAGAAAGTAATTCACTAGTTAAATCTCACCTCTTTTATCCAGGTCTAGACTTTTAATCCTAACATACTCCAGAGTCGATGTTAAACACTGAGGCACATTGGTAAGGTCGACCCGCGATAAAAACATCACGCTCGGCAACAACAACAAAAACAAGTTAGAGTTTACAGTATATTTCAACAAACTTGTTAAACCATTAATACAGATTGTTTACCATGATTAGATTTTTCAGAATTGGGCAGTTATCAAGAAAGTCTAGCAAAAACTGTAACAATGAGCTAGGGAAGGAAGCCTCCAACTGAGACATGTTATGGAATTTTGGGAATCTGTATAAGTTTAGAATAACGGTAAAGGACCTGCAACAAACAAAAAGAAAAAAGGATACAGTTTTAAAAAATATTTTCATAGAGAATTGAATTGTTAAATATTATGCGTCAAAAATTATGTTGACATATATATAATTATATATATATATATATATCATATGTCTTACAATAGAAATAGCGGTTAGAAATTCTCCGATGTTATTACTACTCCTTAGATCCTCTGTTTCCAAATGATCTAAGTCCTCATTAAAGTCAATAGCTATTAGAAAAGTCCCACATCGGAAGTTGGAAGGGAATCTAAGCAATATATAAGGGACTTGGGCCAATCCACTCATTGCCAATTGGTTTTGAGTTGGAAGCCCATATTCTAACATGGTATCAGAGCCCATGATCCGCACAGTCCAACCCGATCCATAATCGATTTGACCAAAAATTGGTCCATCGATCCTTGCCCAAACATTCCGAGATTAATGGTCAAAGAGCCGTCATCTCGAGGCGGCGTATTAGGGACTAAAGTCCCACATCGGAAGTTGGAAGGGAATCTAAGCAATATATAAGGGATATGGGCCAATCCACTCATTGTCAATTGGTTTTGAGATGGAAGCCCATATTCTAACAGTAGCAAGTTGTATCTTTAACGTAAGATATTCAAGTAGAGGATAGCTTGAGATGAGCCTCTCTATAAACAAATGACCAAGATTCCCGTAATTGATATCCTCAAGTTTCATGATCTTGAGACAAGGTAAAGAAAGAACAAGCGACCGACATTTACAAGCTCTAAAGACACCAATGTCTTGCGCTTGAAAACATTCATGGGAATTACAACCAAAAACGAATGTATGAACAGAAGATCTTGAATCCCGTGATCAGTCAATGTGGCGATCCACTCTTTTGAGTCTTTCGGGTATGTGGGATACTTTGCAAAAATCATGATAACCTACTCTCAACTTTTGAAAGCTCAACTTTTGATTAAACTCCAAAAATATGTCCATGACTTGCGAGAGAGCTTCTCCATGAGGAGGGCAGTCAGTGTGCAACTCCAATCCGGTAACCTTTAGCCACATAAATTTCCATCTCTTGGATAAAACACTCGTCTTAATCGTAACAAAGAATCCGGTAATTCGTTGATTCTATCCCAATCCATCACTAGAGCATTAACAACATGGAAATCGTGATCGGATCCTAGGGAGTTGAGTTTCTCACTCATTATTTCTTTTCAAGGGGATATTAAAATCACTTAGGTCAACACACAACAATCGAGAGAGGAATTAGGGTTTCAAAGATTAAACGTCGATTTGATTTGCCAGCAGAATACCGCTAGAGATATAAGATATTATTCACCTAGCTAGGTTAGGTAGTTGGCATAACGTATTTTCTTTGTTGGTCTTATTTTTTCTGGTATGATGAATGGAGAGAAATTGATTATCTTTTGTGATAATGTTTGTTTTAGGCTTGGAGTGAACTATTGCAATGTTCCCGAAGATGAAACAACGAAAGCTGGGGAGTTTGTTTCAACAGGTTTGGACAACGGTTGTTCCAGAGAGAGTTTGGGTTTTTCTTTGGTTAGGAGTAAATCAAGTTATTATGACGAATGTGGAGCTTCGAAAGAGACATTTGTGTGGTTTGTAAAGGTGGGGAAGAGACTATTATCCATATTCTTCGTGATTGTCCAGCAATGGAAGGTATTTGGACTCGATTGGTTCTGATTGGGAAAAGACGGGAATTTTTGAGTTATCTCTTCTTGAATGGATGTTTGTGAACCTTGAAGATATTCAGATTGTGGGGGAGACTCCATGGGCTACTTTGTTTGCTATGGCTTTATGGTGGGGATGAGAGTGGCGATGTGGGAATGTGTTTGGGGAGAATGGTAAGTGTCAGGATAGAGTAAAATTCATTAAGGAATTGGCAAGGGAGGTGGCTATCGCGCATTCGCAGGTTGAGAATAATCCTACAACTAGACCGGGTAGGGTAGAGAGGATGATATCGTGGACGCGGCCAAGAGAGGGTTGGTTAAAAATGAATACGGATGGAGCATCGCGGGGAAATCCGGGTTTATCAACCGCTGGAGGTGTTATTAGAGATGAAGGTGGTGTTTGGCTTCGGAGCTTTGCATTGAACATTGGTAATTGCTCCGTGCATTTAGCCGAATTATGGGGTGTTTATTATGGGTTGTGCATTGCTTGGGAGATTCAGGCAGTACGAGTTGAGATTGAAGTCGATTCGGACGTGGTGGTTGATTTTCTCAAGACAAGGATCACTGCATCTCATCAGCTGTCTTTCCTGGTACGGTTGTGCCATGAGTTTCTATCGAGGGACTGGATAGTCCATATTTCTCAGGTGTATAGGGAGGCTAACAATATTGCGGACGGGTTAACTAACTATGCGTTTCCGCTTCCGTTGGGTTTTCATTTGTTTGATTTGGTTCCGGATTGTGTTAATCCAATTTTATTGGCAGATGTTGGTGGGATTTCGGTCCCTATGCAGATATGTTTGTAATTTTTTGAGTTTTCATAAATAAAATGGGACTTCGGCCCCTCTTCCGACCAAAAAAAAAAAAAGATTATAAAATAAAGTAATATTACAATCCGTAAAAACGTAGAAAGCAAATTTTTTATCAAATGAATTTTTTTTTTTTATTATTTCTGTCTCTCCCAAAACCAAAAATCATCATCGAATGAGAACGTAACACATGTTCGCTTGAGACAGTCTCAAAAACCTTTTCCCACTAAGACAGTCTCAAGCAGTCTCAAGCCCAGTCACATTTTCAGATTCATTTTTCTTTTAATTTTGGGCTTATGATACCCTCAAAATCTCACCAATAAACATGGTCTCAATAACAATATACATATAGTGTTAGTTACAACTTGAAATGGCAGCCTAACTACGATAAAACAAATAATTAGCACAAAAAAAAAAACACTACTTGTCCACAAAATAGTCATTTTTCAAGTAGCCATAAGGGATTTAAAAATCATATGAACGGAGATGGAAGAAATTAGACAAAAAGTAATACTGGTCCACTATCTTTGATTTCTTGTGATACACACCATCAAAAAGCGTAAAATTGTGGGAAGAAATTAGACAACACAAGGATACAAAGTTATCATTCATACAAAATTCGATAATAGATTAGGGTCACATAATTCATTTTATTTTTTACTCGAGTACGAAAAGATCATAAATTAGTGATTGTGAAATTTATAATATATTCATTTAAAATAAATAAATATTGGAGCTGTTCACCAACTGGCTCTAATGGGTATTTTTGCTAAAATGATATCAAAGAAAGCTAAAACTATAGGAAAATAAAATGGAGAATTCTCAAAACTATCACTTTTTGAATGTTATTTTTTAAATTACCACCACTAGTTTTAGATTTCTAGCATAAATTAATATCAAAACAATGGATAAAATTTAAAATTTAAATTAGAAGGAAAATACATAAACATAATGTTTTAAGTTTATAATTTACTTAGAGTAACCAAATATTTTTAATTTATGTTACTAATGAAAATTTAAACCAAAAATCGTTGGCTCGGTTTTTTGGTGAATTGGCTATGACACAATTTAATATTTGCTTTGTAGTTTGCACACTCTCTCAAAACAGTGCTTTAAAAAAAGGAAACCTTATTGTAGTTAATGAATGATTAATCACAATTATTAAACTACTAACCTGAAAGGAGAAAGAAAAAGGTGAAAAAGTATATCAGAAGTGGGTTTGATTATTGTAATTTGATGTGGAACTAAACCCATTAAGGCATTAACTATATAAACGGCAACAAAAGGGAATTAGGTCACTCGCCATCTCTCTTTTCACTCATTCCAATTTCTCTATCTCTTCATTTACTTGTTCCTCACGAACTCAAAGGTTAGGTCAAATCACTATGACAACATACGGTGATGATCTCGCCAAGACCATGTGGTCGGACCTCTGTAACTCGGCTGATGCCGCTTCTATGGTTTCCGATGTAGAACAACTCAAAGATGAAGACAAAGACCAGAGAGTCTTCAGACCTTGGTTGAAGAAACGTGGTCCTAGAGGAAAATCCGTACTTCAATATTGGCCTTCTTATATGTACTTCTTCAGAGATTACAAGATTGCAGCTGATTTCAAGACAAAAACCCTAGCACAGAGCACAAGAAGCTGCAAGAGACGTGGCGTGCAAGAGAGAAACCCTAGTAGTACTGATAAATCCAAGAAACCAAAACTTGAAGCTCCTTCTTTTACATGGAAAGGCAAAGAGACACCGAATTCGCTTCTCGAGATGATGGGAAACCTAAACGGAGAAACTTACCACGCAAGGCTCATATTCGAGAGGCCTCTAACCAAAACTGATGTTGAAGACATCAACATTAGCTAATTGAAAAAAACGCAATGGGATGACCTTATGCTTGCAGAAAATAAGGTTACAACGAGATTTCCAAATTCGCCACAACACCCAAAAAGGTAGGAGATTGTGAACATTAGATATCGCTTGGTTATATTGTAAGCTTAAAATGGCAGCCATATTGGTTTCGGAGTTGTCGTCTTGAGAAATGTTTGGATTCCAAGGTATTTGACTTAGTCTCCTATCATTGTAGAGATAGGACAAGAGAAAAAGAGATGTGAAATAGTTTCCGGTGCTAGTCCACAACGTTGACAAGTAGTGTCAACGTTTACTCCACGAGTAGACAATCATGTTGTTGTAGGGAGGGCTTTAGATAGAAGACGGCAAAGAAAGTGTTTTAATTTTGGCATGATATTCAATCTCCATATTTTTGCCTTGAGGTGTGGATCGTCGTGTGGAAGTTCTAATGATTGAGATTAAGTGAATGATTTAGTGAAAGTGAACCAATATCTACTTTTAACCGTATATTCTCCCGTTGTTTCATAATTCCAAAAGAGTCGATCGTTTGTTGGGATTTGTGGAAGATATAATTAACTCATTTCTCTTAAAGAGTTTGGCCGGCCGTGGAGGTTGGTCTGGAAGCCAATTATTTTGATCAATATGAGTAGTGGCTTCATCACCTATGACGTGGCAAACTCCCTTTTTAATTAGTTTCAGCCCATGTAGTATGGATCCCCAACCATGGGTTTGATTGGCAGAGCATTTAAATGAGCATCATGCTCTGTATTATCCAATCACGTGTAATTAATAGAGCATTAAGCAGAGCATTTACTAACTGCTAATGCTTCCAAATTCTCTTGCCCTCAATGCTCTTAAGTAGAGCTTTTCCAGAGCATTGAACTCTACTATATTAAGAAAATTTAAAATAAAATTATAAACTAATTTATTTTTATATAACATCAAAACAAATTCTATACATAAAAACTTTTAGTTATTTTAGTTCATTTTTATCATTATTTTATTTGTTCTATAGTTTGAAATAATATTATAAAAAAAAATTCATTTAAATATAATTTAAATTAGAAAAAAAGTCTTATCATAATTTAAAAATATAATATATACACAATGCATTTCATTAAAAATAAATATACGTTATTTATGTAGTTATAAGAATACATATAAATAATATAATAAAATAATTTATCTTAATTTTATATATAATCACTCACAGCTCTGCCAATCATGCATTTTAATCAGAGCAGTATAGCATAATGCTGCTTGATGCACCAGCTCCATCTCCAGCTCCATTATACTTTGCCAATCGAACCCCATGTGATGCTTCTTAGGTATGGCCTCTAGAAGTGAAGAATCTCTGTAATATTGTGCTTTCATGAGACTCGCAAATAAAGTGTTTGGATGACGAATAAGTCTCCATGCTTGTTTTGCTAATAGTGCATCATTGAATGTTGGTAAATCTCTAAAGCCTAGACCCCATGTTTTTTTAGAATTGATTTTTCTTCCAAGGAACCCATGGTATACCTTTACTTTTATCATTTTTTTCCACCAAAAAAGCATTAATAATGTAGTGATTTCATCCGTTATATGGCCAGGAAGTTTAAAACAAGACATCGAGAAGACTGGCATTGATAACGTAACGTATTTAATGAGAATTTCTTTCCCCGCTTGTGATAAAAATTTTGCACTCCATGAATTTGTTCTTTGACGTACTCGATCAATGATATACTCAAACATTTCTTTTTTCTTGCGACCGAATTGCTCTGGCAATCCCAAATATTTTCATCCTCCGCCTTGTTTATTTATGCCAAGAATAAGTTTTAGAAGATTGCCGGGTATTTTATCACCAAAAGTGATCATTGATTTTGATTGATTGATCATTTGTCCCGACCAGAGTTCATAAACACGAAAAACTTCCTTTAGCGCCTTGCAGTTCCGGTTATTTGCTTGACAAAAGAAGAGAGAGTCATCGGCAAATAGTAAATGAGTAATAGGAGGTACTCCATTACCAATTCTTATACCACGGAACTTCCCTTTAGTAGGAGCAGAAATAATCATATGACTCAACACATCAGCACATAAATATATAAATATGGTGATAAAGGGTCACCTTGCCGTAAACCGCGTTGCAGTAATATTTGGCCTTGAGGGTTGCCATTAATTAACATTGAGTACTCAACTGTATTCACCGAATTCATAATTCACTGAATCCAACAGTTATTGAAACCAAAAGCTTGTAATGTAGCTTCCAAGAAATTCTAGTTTATGCGATCATATGCTTTCGTAATATCGGTTTTGATGGACATATAAGTTTGGGATACTCGTTTGCGCGATTTCAATGAGTGTAAGAGTTCATGAGCGATTAGAATATTGTCAGTAATAATTCGACCCGGGATAAAAGCAGCTTGCACTTCAGAAACAATCTCATTTAAAATTTTTTTAAGACGATTAACTAATATTTTTGATATGATCTTGTACAATACATTGCATAATCCAATAGGTCTATAGTCAGATAGAGTAAGTGGTTGTTCGATCTTTGGGATCATACAAATTAGTATGGTTTATTTCATGTTTCATGTGACCAGTATCAAAGTATTCGGTGACCTCACAAACCACATCGGAACCAACAATATCCCAACATTCTTGATAAAAACGAGCAATTAAACCATCAGGACCCGGTGCACGATCAACTCCAATAGAATCCAATGCTTGTTTAACCTCTGTCGCGGTAATGTCTTTTGTTAAGCCAGTATTAATTGAGTCATCGACAGTTCGCTTAATCTCATCGAAAAACTCTGGCAGAATTGTGGACTGATTACTTGCATAAACTTGTTTCTTCGGCATGTTTACCAACTTGAATATCACCTATATGTTGTGTGTGTAATTCGTCTTGTACGGTCATAATTCGATTTCGCGAATAGCGAGTTTTTGTGATAGCTTGAAAGAACGGGGTATTCCGATCACCTTCGGAAACCCAAGTCACAAGGCTTTTTTGATGACAATACTCTTCTTCATCACGATATGCTTGTGATAGATCTCTTTGGATGGAAGATATATTCTCATAACTAGAACTTGATGTTGATATTGCGAACTCCAATTCAAGTTCTAGTTCTTCAATTCTTTTGGCTGAGTTTAATTTTAGTTTCGTCGACAATTTGCCATCTCCCGTCTGCATTCTTTTTTTTTTTTTGTAATTGTTGCATTATGGCGAAGAAAACGTGAATGCCAACCTTTAGCCACATATTGTTCGAAATCTTTGATCTCTAATAGCCTTCGATCAAAACGAAAACATTTCTTGATCATATTCTGGGTATACGCAACTGTTGTGACTATAGGTTGATGGTCGAAAGTATTATCGAGTATCAAAAACTTGGCTTCAGAGGCTGAAAAAGTTGCAAGCCATTGCGAGTTCACAATATTTCTGTAACACCCGCATTTTTTTTTTTAAACAACACATTAACCAGCGGAAACAGTAAACAATAACTCATAAAACCAATTCCAATTCAACTCAACATTCTAGCAACCTAAACCAGGTTCTACTAAACCAACACACATGAACAACACATAACTTCCTAATCATCCTCTTCCTCTGCCATGATTCCGCGATCACACTCTTTTCATTACCTGCAACTCAAAAAGGAAAAACAGAGTTGCGTGAGTATTATCACAAATACTCAGTGGAGCGGTCATCCCGTCTACCAGATATATAATAGGAATTAGACTATCAATTCTACGCGATCACACAACAATCAACCAAATTCCAATTACCATCAATTAAACAGGATTATCCAATTACCAATTCACAATAATAATTCATAGCCAACAATAATCCACAAGATTCCAAATACACAGTTAACCACATTAACCAATTCATGATTAAACATTGCAATAACCAATTCACTACGAATAATTCATAACCAATGATAATCTACAAGATAATCAAATAACAATGCTTAACCAGCAATTCCCAATTTCCAATTCACAACTCAATAAGGCAATAATCAATTCACAGTACATAACTTATCGAACAACACAACCGATAATTCACAAGCCAGCGTCTGGTGTCGATCGACGCACCCTCATGGTGTCGATCGACACCCCAAACCAAAACGCATAACTTCACAAACGACTGAGTGTCGATCGACGCACCCACCTAGTGTCGATCGACACTCCATTCTCAAACACAAGTCTCAACAGAGACAGTGGCGTCGATCGACACTACCTCTAGGTGTCGATCGACGCTCAACTCGAGCAACCGATCCTTCGTGATCAGAAACTCCCGTGTCGATCGACACTACCACTAGGTATCGATCGACACAGTCTCGCAGAACCTGAACCGAGCCAAAATCCTCTCACGGCTCGAGTCCCATTCTATCTCGCGAGATTGTCACGATTCACAAACCCATAACCACACGGAATTCACACAGAAACAACCAAATCAGCCAAAACAACCAATTAAATCTCTTAATAGCCTAATTCCATATCACGATCACGCACTCACCTCGAGAATTTGACGAGATCGAGGAACGAGCGATGAACGACGATCCAACAGCGACGAAGAAGCACGATCCTCGCTGGAATTCACCGAGATGAATACCACGCTCTCGAACAACCACTTACACGAGGCTAACACGGGAAGAACGATGACGAACGGATCACAAAACTCCTCGAACCAGCGAAATCTTCACCAAAAAAAAACCTTTAGAACTGTTTCTCCTCACTGGAAAAACGGCCACACTCGGCAAAGAGGCTTAAATACTCGAGCCCTAGGTTTTCCCTTAAACCGACGTCGCAAACCGAGCAATTTAACTCAAACCGAACCGCAACCCGAACTTGGTGTCGATTGACAAAACCCCTTGGTGTCGATCGACACCCCATACCAAAATGCACAATTTTGGTTTCGGGATGTTACAATTCTCCCCACCACACTGGATTCGTCCTCGAATCCCAAAACACAAGTCTACCCGAGACTCCACTCTGGCCCGCACCGGCCAACCACAGGGAAAAGCACACCTAATCCCCAAAACACAAGTCTACTCGAGACTCCACTCTGGCCCGCACTGGCCAACCACTAGGAAAAGCACGCCTAATTCCCAAAACACAAGTCTACTCGAGACTCCACTCTGGCCCGCACCGGCCAACCACTAGGAAAGGCACGCCTAATCCCCAAAACACAAATCTACTCGAGACTCCACTCTGGCCCGCACCGGCCAACCACTAGAGATTCACACGAAAATCCCAACACTTCACAACTAACCCACACTAAACACGTGTTTTCTAGACATTTATTACGTTGAACCCATCACACAACACACACACGCTAGGGAAACCATCGTCCCCTCGAGAGAACCACCGTCTCTCCGCACTATAGAGGAAACCACCGTCCCAAAATAGGCACTCCGTACTATAAAGGAAACCACCGTCCCAGTATCAGTACACAGAAAAACCACCGTCTCCTGGAGAAAACCACCGTCTCTCGGTATGTATACAGGAAACCACCGTCCCCGATACAAACTCTGGAAAACCACCGTCTCCTGATCATGAGCCAATCGTAATAAATTCCAAACGCCTGTCCACCTCCACAACACGAATCTAAAGACACGCGCAAGGTCTCTAGCCCGAACTACCAAAATGTAATGTTTCCTAATCCTGCCCAGGTCTATCCAACTGATCGCACAACAATCAAACAAGAACATGTACAACCCGATGTAGACCCAGAATCGGATCGATCGATTGTGCAATAATCAAACAAGAACATGCACAACCATGACACTACATCCGATATCCCGGTCGTTGAAACCAAACGCACAAGAATATCATTGAGGTTTGTATCCCGTTCCATTCTCCTGTCCCGGTTAGCTATTGATTACTCATGTTATCGTCATCATCACACTCTCAGGACATCTCCCTCGAGGTAACGATGCCGATGCCACTCCACTCTCAGGACGTCTCCCTCAAGCTCTGGCTCTAAAATAGGAAAATACTTCCTTAGAGTAATCAACACATACGAGACAAGCATCTGAAACTAAGAATACCTCCCTGGATAACAACACGCAACACGCAACTTGTTCTAACAGAACAAAACTACTCATGCCGAACACACGGCCTCACAAACGACTTCCCAGAAGAACCAAACCACAACCCCGAAGCACCACAACAACAAACCAACTCCTCCCACGCCCCAAATATCTATTGCTCTTAACTCAGCCTACACCTGGCACCCATAGGACGCATCCTACAGCCCATCAGGAGCACATACCATTCGCACTCTCGGGACACATCCCTCGAGTCAATGATATCTGGGAATCTCACATCCCCACACAACACACAGAAAGCTCCCCTCTCCTCGCAACACATGAGTTATTCAGGACCGCAGTCCCTAGAGCAATAAATATTGAGCACTGATCACCGGAACTAAACTGCCCGACAAGGGCCCAAAAATCACTCCTGACGCCTCAGCGCCCACAACCTTAAGCCGATACCCTGCCTGTCCCGCTCGAGGGGATCCGAACTGAACCGACTGCTTCAAACGACTCACGACTCGGATTCCTCTTCTGAATCCCACAATGCTCTATGCACTCCTGAACGCATGACGATACGCAATTCTGCCGATTTTCAATCCTGATAACTCCGCTCCCTTTGATAACCCAGACAATCTTCCCGACAACCTGGAACGCTCCCTGCTCGCTGTGCACAGTATCCTCCCAACCCCAGACTAGGTCTAACGGATTGACCGCGCAACATCAAACAAGAACATGCGCGATCTTCCGTAAACCCAGAATTGGATTCTTACCGCGCCATAACCAACCAGCCACAACTTCCTTGAAAACAAACCAAAAAGCCTTCCGTGACGAACCTTGAACCTTTAAATACTCCCATTGGTCTTCTCTCAACCAAACCGGCCCTCCTCTAAACAACATTGCTCGACTCTACATCCAGCTCTGCTCCTGATTCTCTCCAGAACCAAACACCATGAGCTCCTGATCCGCAGGACCCCTCGAACACTCCACGGTATCCAAAAAGCATATGATAACAAACGCGTCCAGGTGATCTCCGATCCCGACGCCACCTCCTGTGCTTACCACAAGCACACTAAATATACCAAGAGCATAAACACCACTCGAAATGCCCAACACTTGCCTAGTTTCATCCAAAACCCACGATGCGACATTCTTAATCCGTCCGGGTCTGGCGGTCAATCGTACAACAATCCAACAGGAACATGTACAATCGCCCGTCAGCCCAGACCATTCCTAGCCCAACTAGGTCTGGCAATTGACTGTACAACAATCAAACAAGAACATGTACAGCCATCCGTCAGTCCAGATTTGGATTTATGAATGCTACATCTATTTTCCGAACTCAACCATAGGCCCAGCCTCACCAGCGATACCTCGACTCACCACCTGAGCCTCCCGAATCGTCTATAACAGACCAAAAATCTTGGCTGCCCCAGCCAACACTATACGAGATTCCCACTCGTTCCGCAATCGTCCAACATGGACCAAAATCCTGGCCCGACATAGCCGATACCACACGAGATCCTTCCCTGACCTCAGATGCTCCCTCTAATCCACACACGAAAACATACCGCTCATACTCTCGGGACACCTCCCTCGAGCCAACGGTATCTGGGGATCTCACATCCCTCGCTGCTTATTCTGGGAACACGCTTCCCAATAAGCATACAGGAGAACACACCTCTCATCTGATTAGAGCCGCCTCACGTGGTATAGTCACAACATTCCCATCCTGGGATAACCTCACGAAACCAGCCAAACATGGTCCACATATAAAAACACAACTAGGCACACAGCCTCAAAACCCACACGAAAATAAATAAGGAACACCATCTTATAAATTTTCAAAAATGTAAATCGTTTCAACACCAACGAAATACAATAAAAATCCAGAAACAACACCGAACTCCAAAACTCAGAGAACGGAAAACAAAACCGAAAAGAACACCAAAAGCCAGCTCAATCCTCAAACTGCTCCTCTAGGCCCTCGACCGCTACGAGTGCCTCCACCAACTC
Source organism: Draba incana (assembly GCA_963576765.1). Taxonomy (NCBI): domain Eukaryota; kingdom Viridiplantae; phylum Streptophyta; class Magnoliopsida; order Brassicales; family Brassicaceae; genus Draba; species Draba incana. The sequence goes on from OY755216.1 coordinate 11,429,662, forward strand.
TGCCCTCGAGGCAAACCTGGAAGCCATACCAGGCTTCTTCAGCCCGATCCAAAGTCCAGCCATGAACTTGCCCAACTGGGCTCTCTCCTCATCCATGCCGCTACTCGCATAAACCACTAACCTGCTGAACTCAGCATCATACTCACGAACTGATCGACAGCCCTGAACCAAAATCTGGAACTGCAGCTCTAACTGCTCCACAGCCTCTTGAGGACAATATCTGGCATTAAACTCGCCCAAGAATTCTCCCCAAGTCCACAATGTCTGCCTCCTCCTGGCTTGCACTCCAGCCAAGAACTCCACCACTAGATCCACACAGAAATCCTCAGGACATCGAAGAATACGAAGCCTACGCTCTATCTTCAATCTCCACTCATTGGCCTCCTCTGGCCTCCCACTACCCGAGAATGACAAGGGTCCCATGAGCAGCAACTCAGTAGACCACACAAGATACTGCTCCCTCCGGGCCTCTACTGGAGTCTGCGCTGGCACTGCACCCGGTAAATGCTCCAAAATCAACGCTAGCATCTTAGACACATGATCCTTTGGATCCTGAGCTCCGCCTGAAGCACCACCTGCCCCTGGGCCTCTCGCCGCACCCGAAGCTCTAGCATTCACTCTCTCTCCAGCTTAACCATCTGACACACTGACGGAGCCCTCTGACAACTCCTGATACACAGGCGAACCGACCACCTGATCCGATGACTCACTCTGAGTCCCCCACTCGAACAACTTAGCCATACGGCCCCGACCACGACCACGACCACGACCACGACCAAAACCACGACTCCGGCCTCCACGGCCACCAGCTCTGCCACCACGGCCTCTCGGAACTCTAGCCATCGCACACTGCACTTATCACAAGAACAATTCTACGAGACTAGAATTCACAATCAGAAAAACACAACAATAACTTACCGCGAAATCTCTTTGAAGGCTGAAGAGGATGATTCTAAGACTATAATTGACTAAGCACACATAATCAATTAAACACATAGTCTCAGTTCATCCCAAACACTACTAGCCCTAGAACCGTAAGGGCTCTGATACCAAAATGTAACACCCGCATTTTTTTTTTTAAACAACACATTAACCAGCGAAAACAGTAAACAATAACTCATAAAACCAATTCCAATTCAACTCAACATTCTAGCAACCTAAACCAGGTTCTACTAAACCAACACACATGAACAACACATAACTTCCTAATCATCCTCTTCCTCTGCCATGATTCCGCGATCACACTCTTTTCATTACCTGCAACTCAAAAAGGAAAAACAGAGTTGCGTGAGTATTATCACAAATACTCAGTGGAGCGGTCATCCCGTCTACCAGATATATAATAGGAATTAGACTATCAATTCTACGCGATCACACAACAATCAACCAAATTCCAATTACCATCAATTAAACAGGATTATCCAATTACCAATTCACAATAATAATTCATAGCCAACAATAATCCACAAGATTCCAAATACACAGTTAACCACATTAACCAATTCACGATTAAACATTGCAATAACCAATTCACTATGAATAATTCATAACCAATGATAATCTACAAGATAATCAAATAACAATGCTTAACCAGCAATTCCCAATTTCCAATTCACAACTCAATAAGGCAATAATCAATTCACAGTACATAACTTATCGAACAACACAACCGATAATTCACAAGCCAGCGTCTGGTGTCGATCGACGCACCCTCATGGTGTCGATCGACACCCCAAACCAAAACGGATAACTTCACAAACGACTGAGTGTCGATCGACGCACCCACCTAGTGTCGATCGACACTCCATTCTCAAACACAAGTCTCAACAGAGACAGTGGCGTCGATCGACACTACCTCTAGGTGTCAATCGACGCTCAACTCGAGCAACCGATCCTTCGTGATCAGAAACTCCCGTGTCGATCGACACTACCACTAGGTGTCGATCGACACAGTCTCGCAGAACCTGAACCGAGCCAAAATCCTCTCACGGCTCGAGTCCTGTTCTATCTCGCGAGATTGTCACGATTCACAAACCCATAACCACACGCAATTCACACAGAAACAACCAAATCAGTCAAAACAACCAATTAAATCTCCTAATAGCCTAATTCCATATCACAATCACGCACTCACCTCGAGAATTTGACGAGATCGAGGAACAAGCGATGAACGACGATCCAACAGCGACGAAGAAGCACGATCCTCGCTGGAATTCACCGAGATGAACACCACGCTCTCGAACAACCACTTACATGAGGCTAACACGGGAAGAACGATGACGAACGGATCACAAAACTCCTTGAACCACCGAAATCTTCACCAAAAAAAAACCTTTAGAACTGTTTCTCCTCTCTGGAAAAACGGCCACACTCGGCAAAGAGGCTTAAATACTCGAGCCCTAGGTTTTCCCTTAAACCGACGTCGCAAACCGAGCGATTTAACTCAAACCGAACCGCAACCCGAACTTGGTGTCGATCGACAAAACCCCTTGGTGTCGATCGACACCCCATACCAAAATGCACAATTTTGGTTTCGGGATGTTACAATTTCTATCCAAACAACTCTGAATACTGTGTTTATATCTCTTTCCTAGCCAAGAGAATTTGTTCCCTTTTGATTTGAGATCTGAGAAATCACAAGCACTATAAAGTTTCCTAACGCATCAAAGCTATGTTCATCCCTTTCTAAACCACCTATCTTTTCATCATTGGAAAATATTTCATTGAAATCACCAATTAAAAGCCATGGTCCATGTTGCGTTTGTTTAATTTGCTCAAATGAGTTCCACAAATCAGATCAGAGAGACAGATTTGGATAACCATAAACACAAGATAAATAGAAAAATATTCCATTATGATTCACTGAAACATCAATCATTCATAAAGAAGCAGAGTGCTTTATTATATCTACATCTTTCTTCCATAGGAGAGCTAATCCACCACTTCTCCCTATTGGAGGAACCGAAACTACCTTATAAAACTTAAGATACACACAAAAATCTCTTAAAATATCACACTTATGCATAGTTTCTACTAGAAATAAAATATCAGGCTTATAAGTTTTACATAATTTAACTAGCTTTTTTTCGGCCGATGACATAATAAAATATCAAGCAAAGTTTAAGTTTTCGTTTCTTTTGAACCAAGAAATTTATGTAAATACAAATTATTTTGTTTCACATATTCAATGAAAAATAGTAGTTTAACAATCACAACACTAGAATCACACAACCAGTCTACCATAAATTATGTTCGGAAAAAAATCTAACTTAGAAAATTGATGCGGCAATATCTTTGCTTCAAACGACTAATTAATATTTTGTTTTGCTTGACCGATTAATATTGCAAGTGTGATTATTTTCTTTTGATTGAATGAATACTGATGACCTCGACTGCTCTTTTACATTCAAAATCTTTTACATATATAATTTGCTTTTGTATATAAATCGAGTGAGCTTTATTCTGAATCTCTCCATTAGTTAATTGTTTCACTAAGAAAATATATAATAATGTATGTTTCACATGATAATTTGTATCATTAAAGATTGTATTTAGATATAACAGTAATTATAAAATTGGGTCACCCCATGAAATAATAAAACAAAATTAAGAAGATTAATACCAAACTGCTTATAGAGAGAGATGTATAGGTTTGCACATGGTAACTACTTGCTGCATTTCAAGAGTGATTCTGGAAAACCCCACCACTTGTGAAGATAATTCCTCAAACAAGTGCACATAAGCTTCCACTGAACCAATCTGGTTGATTGCAAACAAAGGCTGATTGATATCCCTCAACTTTTCTCGACTATACCGAACAATTAATCGCTGTTTGAACTCAGGCCAACTGCAGTATGGTTTCCTCATCAATTCTCCATTGAACCAGCTCAAAGGAATCTCATCCAAACTCACTGAAACTAACTCCAACTTTGCCTCATCATCATAACCTCCTAATCGAAAATATCTCTCAATTTTAGAGATCCAACAATAGATTTTTTGACCTTGAAACATAGGCATCTCAAAGCGTTTGATGACTGTGTTGCGATTCTCAATCAAACTACTCTTAGTCACATCCTTACTCACCCTATCACTACGGCATGGTTCCAGATTCGAAGAACGTACCAGATTCTGCCGGACTCATCTTCTTCGAATACGATAATATCGACTGTATATTAGCATTGATCATCGATTCAATCAATTTAAATCTCTCTTATGCTTCGAGGTCATTGATAACATCAACGTTTTAGTCAACGAATCTAAAGCACCAGAGCTGTGATTTGAGTCGCTGGTAGCACCGTCGCGTTTGCCTTGGATCCAGTCTCCTTCGCCATTGCGTTAGATTCGTTCCAGGTCGCTCACCGTCATCAATTTGTTAAGAACCCGAAACCGTTTATTTTACAATTGAGAGAATTACAATAACAAAAGACTTAGATCCTCTCAAATCCCCCTTTGACCTGACTTTGACTTACACAAAACAGATAAAACTCTCAATGGACTAAAGGCTCCTATTTATGCTATAGGATCTTTACAATTATCCATTCACTATGACTATACTAACTATAACAACCATAACGGATAAAACAGACTTTCTGCCATGTCAGCACTTTCTCCTGTAACAAGTTCTCCAAAGGAGACTCTTACCATGCTCACTTCTCTAACTCTCACGTAGTAAAGTGACTAAGAAAACAAACTTGCTTGAATAAAGAATCCTTCCTTTATTAAATGTTTACAAAAATCTCTCAAAAACTAAACATAAGCTCTAATGCTTTCTCATATAATCATCACAACTTGATGATCATATATATAGGAATATAATTTCCTTTTCCTAAACCTATTTCCTTTTCTAGAATTAGATAACTTCCTAATACTTTTATATATAGCTTAACTTATTCTCATCCTTGATAACTTAAGCTAGAAGCTTCTTGGAGCTTATCCAACATTCACCCCCTTAAACTTCAAGCATGCCTTTGCGGGGTCTTGAACTCCAATTAGATCTCTCATCTTCTTAAACTTGATTCTTTCTAAGGCTTTTATTAGAACATAAGCACATTGCTCTTCTCCTGGTATATGCTCCATTTTAATTTGATCTCCTTCAACACATTCACGTATAAAATGGTACCTCTTATGAATGTGTTTGTTGCGTCAATGGAACACCAAATTCTTTATCAATGCAATGGCTGACTTGTTATCAATCTGAATTACTATCCTTTCACTATTCTTTCCCGTAATCTCACTTAACAAGTCTTGTAACCAAATTGCTTGCTTCGCTGCTTCCGTAGCTGCCATGAACTCTGCCTCACATGATGATAATGCGACGGTTTCTTGCTATTTCGAACATCATGTTATTGGTGTTTCATCAAAGTAGAAGACATGTCCTGATGTACTCCTACCATCATCTTCATCCACATTATGACTACTGTCACTATAGCCGACAAGCTTCTTTGGTCCATCGTGCTTGAATATCAACCCACACTACAAGAATCAAGTAACATAGCCACAAATTTTGTAACAACAATATTTTGTAGCAAACATTACTCACAAATGGATACAACTTTGTCACTAAGTTATGAAATGAATTAATTGTAGCCAATTTATAACTATTTGTGGATAATTTGTTACAAACTAACCACATAATTAATATTGTAGCTCTTTTTATACAAATTGTTACGAAATATTAGTGGATAATATTGCTACAAACACGTTTATAGAGATATGTAACAAGAGCTATAATTTTGCTTTTAAATTTGTGCGGGAAAATAGTTAAAAATTAGCTACAACACATCTTTGTAGAATATGTAACATAACCTACAATTTGCTTCAAAAGTAGTGTGGAAAATTGGTTACAAATTAGCTACAAATTAATCGTTGAACCTACCTTATTACAATTAGTTTCAAATTAATTTGAAAACCCTAATTTCTTGTATATTCTATCCATTAGTAGCAGCCTCTAGTTGTTCCAAAAAAACACAAAAAATGAGCCGCATGTTTCTTTCTTCACATTTGGTAAATAGATCATAAATCGATTCCACGATTTATTAGTGTCCCATTTTTATATCCAGTTCTGGTTAATCGGAAAGTCATCTACTGCTTGCTCCTTGATGGGTCGAGCCCGAACTCGTTCCGGCTTCATCTCCGTCGCTTTTGGATCTCTCTGGTCTCTGTTCCCTCCCAACAACATGAAGATAAAAAGTAAGCTCCTTTTTGACTTTTGTCATTTTGGGCTTTTAGTTTTACTTTATCTGATTTAGAATATGATTTACTCTTTAGAGTTCTTAAAATTATTCCAAGATCTCTTTAACCAATTAGTTTATTTTGCTTACCTGTTTCATTGTTTCTGATTTCTGAATAAAGTTTCCATTTTTACTCTGTTTTTATTACAGAACAGGGAAGTTTTTAGGTGTTTCGATTTCACTAATTCTTATAAACTTAGCTGCAGTCATGGAATTAGCAGATGAGAATCTGTTACCATCAGTTTACAAAGAAGTGAGTGAAGCATTTAACGCAAGACCATCAGATTTTAGGATACTTAACATTCGTAAGAAACTTTGTTCAAGGCTTGCTTCACCATTAGTTATTCTTGCAGTAGGTGTTTTTTGTTGGGCTTTATCTACTGTTTTAGTTGGTGCTAGCCATTAATTCATTCAGGTTATTATTTCAAAGAAATCTCGGTTTTTGTCGATTTTCGAATGATTTTGGTTTTTTTAGCGTTTTGATTTGGTGTTTTAAGTTGCTTGTTGGAGGGCACTGAATGGGTTTGGATTAGCGGTTGTGATACCGGTGTTACAATCGTGTATCGCGGATAGTTAAAAGGATCTAAGCCTCGTGGATTCTCTGCTACTTTTAGGTGGCTGCTAGAGCGAGGTCGGCGAGTTTGGGTGGTTCCAGACGCGTCGTTATCTCCTTGTTCTTCTTCCATTCAGGGTTAGTATGATTACGTTGTCTTAAGAACTAACCCTTTGATGTTAAAGACAAACTATATAATGCTTTAATTTCTGGGTGAAACGAGCAATCTATTCTGCGTATTTGGATAGTTAATACAAGTCAATATACAATTAGTTTATATTCATCAATTGCATTTTTTTTGCATCAACAGGAGGCAAATCTCTCTTTTGTTGTCAACATATGTTGTCGTTTCTTACAAATTCCCTCATGATGTCAACATCAAGGTCTGTCTCTCTCTAATATCGCCATTGCTTAAAGCTTGGCAGTCTTAATTATTGGGTGGTGTTAGTGATAAGGAAAATGAGAAACACTTGTAGTAAGAACGGCTCATGCGAAACATTAATTGTTTGCTAGCTATATGTGTGTCATGTAAAAGAAAATTGAGAATGTGTGTGGTATGTTAATGTTTTTGGTAAACTCAGTTTGGTTGTTCTTGCTTAGTCACCCTGCATTAGAGATTTGACTAGTTCATATGCTCTTCTTAAGGCTAATCAAAATCGCAGAGGAATTAAATGTTGTTGTCGACATGACTAACCAACACATACACTAATTAATGACATTAGAGAAATGATTCTTTTGGTGTCTTCGTTGGGCAATAACTTATTATGATCTTCTTTTCATTTTGGTGGTTGCAGCAGATGAAGACTTGTGCATATTCTTATCTTTCGTTCCTTAATAACTTCTCGTAAAGCAATTAAGCTTCATTTCTCTGGTATATTATTATTTACAAACTCTTCTTCAAATGATCTTTGGTTTTCTTGTTTGATAACATCTTATGCTACAAACTATTCCATGAAGTTGGATTATTAGTGAACTTTACAAATTTGGTGACTTACTTGAGACTTTCTAATCTCATTTTCCTTTGTTTTCTTGCAGCTGCTTAATCTAGAGTTGATATCCTCTTGTCCCACTTCCACTATCACATTTAACTTATCTGATCTCACCGTCCTTTTGAGATTTTTATTACCAGCTTAAAACAAACTCTAAAAACTAACCCTTATGTCTTTCTTTGTTGTTTGTGAGATACTTATGGTAATTGTGTTTCCTTGTCCTCTGTTTTTCTTGCTTGACCTTATAGTTAGGACAACTAATTCATGGCAGAGTATGAGAGTGATGAAGAGTTCATTGTTCCAAGACAACAAATCAAACTTCTATCCCACCGGTGTCCCAGTTGCTTTTAATTTTTACAGGGCCCCGAGACTTGGATGTTGAGATTTTAGAAATTAGGATGTTGTAATTTCAGAACTTAGGTGAAATAGAAATGGATATGGATAATGTATGTGCATATTAATGATTCAAAGCGTAAATATTAAACTTTTTGAAAATGATTCAGTGAAAACAACAAATTTGGTTTCTTGTTTATTGGTTGCTAATATGGAAGCAAAATAGTGTCCGTTTCTTAGTTGCTATTTGAAGCAAATTTGTTATGATTTATTGAAACTTTTGTGGCTATTCTCACCGTTTTAGCTAGTCACTTGTTACGGATTTTTTGCCGCATTTTGAAGCAAAAAGAAACAAACAAATTGAAACAAATTGTGGCAGCTGAAGCAATTATGTTGTTGCTATTTGTGGGTGATTTTGCTACACTACGATTGAAGCAAATTAGCTACAAGATATCGCTGTAGGTTTTCGTCCCTAATTAGTTATGATTTGCCACAAAACCCCATTTGCTACCACTACATTGTCACGCCGGATTAGTCGTCGCAAAATTGTAGCAACTCGATTTTTGCTACAAATAAAATGTCATAGCTACACAAAAATATTGGCTATATTATCAATTTCTTCTGGTGCCATAACCTAATGTTCCGTGTAGATATCTTTAGACTTGCTTTAATGCATTTCCATGTCTCTCGTGGAGATTGCATGTATCTACTTAAGATTCCAACAGAAAAGGCTAAATCGGGTCTTCTGTGTAAGAGATACCTAAGGCAACCAATCCTTCTTCGATACAGTGTTACATCAATCTCGGATTCATCTTGAGCTTTAGACAATTTTAAACCAAACTCCATTGGTATATGTGTTGGATTACATGTATCCATTGCTCTTCTTTCAAGATTCTACGAGCATAAGCTTCCTGTTTTATCTCGATTCCTTCTTTGCTTTGTTTTACCTCGATCCCAAGATAATAAGTAAGCTTCCCAAGATCAGACATCTCAAACTTTGTTGACATTTCTCTTTTGAATTCCTTGATGATATGAGTTGAATCTCCAGTCACAAATAAATCATCCACGTATATTACAATGGTGAGGAGTTGTCCTTTTTCTTCCTTCCGATAAACTGAGCTCTCCTTTGAACATTTCTTAAACCTTAGACTCTTCAATATTTGATCAAGCTTTGTGTTCCAAGCTCTCGGGGCTTGTCTCAGTCCGTATAAAGCCTTAGAGAGTTTGAAAACCTTGTGTCCTTCTCCCATCTTTTCAAACCCTTCAGGCTGAGATACATACACATTCTCATTTGATTCTCCGTGCAAGAGAGCAATTTTCACATCTAAGTGATGTATCTCCCAACCATGTGAAGCAGCTAGACCAATTAAAACTCTGATAGTTTCAATTCTTGCAACATGGGCAAAAACTTCATCAAAATCAACTCTTTGTTGTTGCACATAACCTTTTTCAACATGCCTAGCTTTATGCTTGTTTATAGATCCGTCTGCATTCCTTTTGATTTTAAAACCCACTTGAGGCCTATAACTCTAACTCCTTCCGGTTTGTCTACTAGCCACCAAGTCTTGTTTTTGGTTATTGAGTCAATCTCCTTAGAACATGCATTAGTCTATTCAATCATGTATTTAGCTTCTTGGTAGTTAAACGGCTCATCATTGAGTGACAGTAGAAGCATCTCACATTCTACATTGGCTAGAAGTGCATAATCATCTAGATATTTAGGATGAATCGTTTGTCGAGTCGATCTCCTGGGTAGTTATTGATCTTCTCCTTGAAGATCTTGAGCCATATTCAGTCCTTCGTTTTCTTGCTCAAACTGTCCTTCGTCATAAGTTGAGTCTTCTTCAACGAGCTCACCGTTTTCACTTCTAACCAAAACAGGTCCATGTCCATCATCGATCTCCTCACCCTATGTTAATTGAAATATTTCACGTTCTCTACAATCTCCTTGTTCTCCCTTCCAATTCCAACTAGATTTCTCATTAAAAACAACATATCTACTAATGATAACCTTTGTTGTTGTTGGATTATAGAGCCGGTAAGCTTTGGATCCTGGTTCGATTCCAAGGTGTACAAGAGCTTGTGAGCGATCATCTAGTTTCTTTAGATGATCACTATGAATCTTGGCGTAGGCAAGGCAACAAAAAATCCTGAGATGATCAACATTCGGTTTCTTGTTTCTCAAGCTTTCGTATGGGGTTTCATTCTTTAGAGCTCTTGTAGCAACACGATTAATCAAATATGTTGAATGTCGTATGGCTTCTCCCCATAAGAAGTTTGGTATTTTCATCGCCTTGAGAATACTTTGAGTCATCTGCATTAAAGTGCGATTCCTGCGTTCTCTTACACCATTCTGCTGCGGAGTGTAAGGTGCCGTTAAGTGACGTCTAATACCGTATTTCTCACAATATTCTTGAAACTCCTTTGAGGTGAACTCCCCACCTTTGTCTGTACGTAGAGTCATGATCTTCTTGTCGAGGTCCTTTTCGACTAGTTCTCTGAAAGTTCTAAACTTTTCAAATGCTTCTCCTTATTCCTTTAACTAAATAGTCCACATGTACCTTGTGTGGTCATCAATGATTACAAAGATGTATTTGTTCTTTTAGGGAGCAGCTGAGGTTATTGGTCCACAAAGGTTTACATGTAGCAGCTCTAGTTTCCGGGAAGCTATGAATTGTGTTGCTTGTGGAAAAGCTTGACGGATTTGCTTTCCAACATGACATGACTCACAAATCTCCTTCTCGCATTCTATATCAGGTATGCCACGAACCATCTCTTCTAGTGACATATTCTTCATTGTTCTGAAACTGATGTGTCCCAGTCTTGCATGTCATCTCTATGTTTCTTCATCGATCTTTGAGAGCAAATAGGCCGGTTTCCCAATGTTAAGATTTATTTTGTATAGTCGGTTTCGTGATCGAGTTACTTTAGCTAAAAGTTGACAGGATGGATTTCGTAAGGTTAGATAATCAGACTTCATTCTAACATCACAACTATATTCTGTTGCTTGTCCAAGGCTGAGAACGTTGCTTGTCCAAGGCTGAGAATGTTGCTTTTTAACCATTCTAATAAAGTAGATATCTTTTATGATCCTTTTTTCACCAGTTTTTCCTTGAAAAAGAATTGACCCCTTTCCACCGATGTTAACACACGATCCATCACCAAAACGAATTGTTCCTTTGATTCTCTCATTCAACTCTGAAAAATATGACTTTTCTCCTGTCATATGATTGCTTGCTCCGTTATCTAAGTACCAAACTCCATATTCCTTTTTGGTTGTCTCATACTTCTTAGGCATTGCTTTCTCTTCGTTTAGAAACACAACTTCGTGCATATATAATGCAATATCGTCTTCCTCTGTTTCAGCTTTGTTGAGATTCTCTTCTTTCTGATCTTTTGTAAGGCAAACAGAGGCAAAGTGCCCTGATTTATCACACTTGAAACAAGCTATTTGTGATCTATCTTTCCTTTCTCTGGTTCTATCTTGCGAGTTATATCCTCCACGACCCCTTCCTCTAAACCTCTTCCGCGGCCTCTAAAACCTCTTCCTCGTCATGTTGAGTTATCAAACCTATTTTAAGAATCTGAGTGCGTGAACAACACGTTCCCTTGTGATTCTTGAGTGTCTTCCTCTTGTATACGTTCTTCATAAGCTTTGAGCCTCCCAACAATATCCTCAAATCAAGTTTTGTTTAGATCGAGTACTTGTTCAAGAGAAGCTATGATTTGAATATACTTGTTTCGTGATAGGCTATTTAGAAACTTCTTTACCAATTTAGGTTCTTCTAGACTTTGACCTAATGACACAGATTTTGAGGCTAGCTCTGATATCTTCCCTGCGAAGGTATCGATGGTGTCTGATTCTTTCATTCTCAACCGTTCGAATTCAGACATTAGGGTTTGTAGATGAGCTTCTTTAACCCTCTTTGCACCAAGGTGTCTTGATTTGATTGCATCCCATATCTACTTAGGTGAACCTTGATCGCTGACTTGCAATACCAGATTCTCAGGGATGGACTGAAACAAAAGATCTGTTGCAAGATCATTCCTTTCATCTTCTTTTGATTCAGGTTCAATCGCCTCCCACACCTTGTGAACACGAAGCAGGACTTTCATTCTCACAGACCAAACGGTGTAGTTAGATGAGTTCAGCATCGAACATAGTACCGCAGAGGGTACTGACTCTCTTGTCTTTGCCGGTGCTTTAGTATCACCCATAGGTCGAGTATACTAATGTCGTCAAGAACCTTTAACCTAGGCTCTGATACCAAATAAAGTGACTAAGAAAACAAACTTGCTTGAATAAAGAATCATTTCTTTATTGAATGTTTAGAAAAGTTTCTCAAAAACTAAACACAAGCTCTAATGCTTTCTCATATAATTCATCACAGCTCGATGATCATATATATAGGAATAGAATTTCCTTTTCCTAAACCTATTTCCTTTTCTATAATTTGATAATTTCCTAATCCTTTTATGTATAACTTAACTTATTCTCATCCTTGATAACTTAAGCTAGAAGCTTCTTGGAGCTTATCCAACTTGTAGTACGCATTGTTAAAATACCTACACAACACCATATATCAACGAAATGAAGCACCAACTACAAACATCTTAAAGCACAAAGACAAATTGTGATTGACTCTGTTTGCTATCAAGTTCTAGTTCTAATAGTCTACTAGAGTCTAGAATGAAGATAATCCTAAAAGGATACGCAAAATCGAAAACTCCCCAAGGGTCTAGTCAAATCGACGAATTCCCGTTACATGTTACCTGTCATCGAAGACTTCAGCGGTTAACATGACACTCATTATGATAAGGCGGTGATCATTAAGCGGTTTGAGACGAGCTCGGGTTTTCTCGTGAAGTGATCAATGTAGACATGTGCAATGACAAAGCAACAAGGCCTGCAGCCAGAGTACTTGAAGATACTTTCCAAGTACTGTCGAATACTTATCTCTACAAGAGATTTTTCCGTCGAAACAGATCTCTTAAGACACAATCAACTTATCATCATCAAGCAACACAGATCTCTCTAGAGAAAGCGAGATGAGAAAGAACTGTAGGTAGCTTTTACAATCATATACATCCGAATCAATGAAACCTGGATCGGTAGCGAGAGTGTCCATATCTCGAGAGAATTTGCAATTACAGTGGCAGTAACCTAAATGAAACTTGCTGATTATGCATACAAATTCATATATTGGATTAGGGTGAATTGACAGTATTCAAGTTGGTGAACTAACTGTACATAACCTAAATCCTCTCTATTTGTTCTAGCTATAAAACAACAATTTTTGAGAAAGACCATCCGAATTCGGATCCTCTAGATTGCGATTGAGATTCCCAGAAACGAAGAAAGATAAGGTTGAAAAACTTGCGAGTTTCTTCTTCAGAGAATAGCGGGGGATGAAGAAGCGATGGGAACATATCTTTATCTCCGGCGCTTCTTCATTGTTTTAAGCTAAGTTGTGAATAATAATTGCGGCGAAGAAAAAGGAAGTTTTCATTTTCGCGTATATTTAACGAGATTTTGTATTAATCTAAAAAAACAAATAAATAAGTAAAAATAAGCAGAAGAAATAGAGTGAAAGACAGAGAGACGTCGATCTATAGTTCACCTAATTAATTTTTTTTTTCTAATTAATAAGTCATTGATATGATTAGTGGGGGCGATGGAGCTTGGGACGTTGAAAACAAATGGATCTCACAAGTTTGGAGACTCCTTCATGTAAAAGCAGGTCCGGCCCAGAGGACAAGCAAGTGAAGCCACCGCATACGGCCCTAAATTTAGAGGATATTTTTTAGTTAAATTTTAGTTATATCTATTTTTAAAAAAAATTATAAAATTTTTCTACAATAATAATATTCGTAAGATTTTGTTTTCAAATACTTTTTTAATGTTTATGGCCTTCTCTAAGCAAACATGTTAACTACTCATTTTAAAAAATTATTTTGAAATTATTAGTTAAAATTCGAAGTTAAAGGTGATAACAAAATTATTTGAGGTCTACCATGTGAGAAGAGCGATTGAATGGATTAGCTTTGTCATCCATTGTCATCCTTCGAAACATAAATGGTTGAAAAACTCGACAACGTGAGTTTAATTAATGATTTTGCATGCAAAAATACAATGAGAGCAATATTTCAAAAATAAATTGTATTTTGTTGTTTTTCTTTTATTTCTTACTAACTATTTGGAATTATAAACATTTTAATAGAGTTTTAATGGGTTTTTTTTTTATTTAGATTACTATTTTTACAGTATTAAAAAACGTACAAAAATGACACATTTTTACATATATGCATAGGATTAAGAAAACTCTACCTTTATTAGATCTTCTCTTGAGAGTACCACAGAAGATTTTAAGATTTGTCGTTTGCAAATGCAGGAGGGTTTGTATTTCTAACACCGGTAACAGAGCTAGAGAAGGCTTAGTCTCTGATCTGATGGAGCCTCGCCGGAGTTATGACTCACCGAAGACGTCGCTTGAACATGCTTTCCGGTGGGTTTGTAGTTACCAAAAACCACAAGAGATTCGATTCCGCCACTACGTGCCTGAAACGAGATCTAAGTAGGGGAAGGCTTTTGTCTCTGATCTGATAGAGCATCGCCGGAGTTATGACTCACCGAAGACGTCGCTTGAACATGTTTTACGGTGGTTTTGTCGTTACCAAAAACCACAGGAGGGTTTTTGTTACTAACATAGGAAACAAAGTGCAACTTTACCATATTGGCATAGGAAGGACGTCTGGTTCCGCCAGATTTTTTGTCGGACGACAATGTGACGTAGAAGAAAGCGACAAAGAAAAATGAGGGAAAGTGAAGAGAGGAGAGGGGAGAGAGGAGAGGGGATTTTTGTCTGAAGTTTTTTTTTTTTGTCAGTGAGTGGGAGGTAAGAATGAAAAAACACAGAATATATATTGAGAAAATAACTGAATTCCCATGGAACTATAGTTATATGACTAGAATACCATATATCTTTCAAAAATGACTCAAATCTTTTCACACTCCTAGTAAATTACGATAAACACCCTTGATTAGTTTTTCTTAATTAAAATTATTATTAATTAAAAAATGAAAAACAAATCCACTTCAGTAAGAAATAACCGTGATCATATAAGAGGGAAGTTTCAAAAGCAGAAACGTTTAAGTGTGCCTTCTCAAAGAAAAAAAAGAAAAAAACCACATTGTTTCTTTCGAAATCATCTTACCCGAAAATCGTCTTCGTCTTGAAATCGTCTCGTCTTTGCCAAAACCGTTTTCGCCGAAATAGTATCGTCTTCGCCGAAATTGTCTTCTCCGCAGTCGTCTGTAATCGTATTCTCCGGTATGTTGTTGCTGAGTTAGTTTTTTTTTATTGCGGCTGAGTTATAAATTACGGCTGAGTTATCAATTATATTGTGGCTAAATTAGTGTTTAGAGTTTCTGAGTTATAAATTATGTTGTGGCTGAGTTATTAATTATGTTGTGGCTGAGTTATCAATTATATTGTGGCCGAATTAGGGTTTTTCGGCTGAGTTATGATTATATTGTGGCTGAGTTATATATTATGTTTTAGCTGAGTTAGTTTTATATTGCGGCTGAGTTATTTAAGTCTTTTGTGATCAGATGGAACAACATCAAGCACCTGATTACCCTAGAAGATCAAGACGCGCTGCTAATCTAGAAAATAAAGTGCTTAATCACTATTCCTATATGGGAGATTTCGGTTTTGTTAAAGAACAATTAGGACTTGAGGTGTGGGAAGAACTGAAGAAGTTTCCTGTTGGAATAATTGCTAAGCTATTTGATGGAAAATTCGGGTGGTCTGCTAGGACTGTACACTATCTACTGTGTAGACAGCTGAAAATAGAGAAGAAGGAGATTTGGAGTGTGGTTGGTGATCAACCTATCAGGTTTAGCTTACTCGAGTTTGGTGAGTTCTCTGGGTTAAACACAGATCCAGTGCCAACAGAAAGTATTGAAACTGACCAATACAGAGAGTCCGGGAGGAGTTGAATGTTTCGCATGGGTTTGGACCCAAGCCTGATGAACTGAGGGCAGCAGTAAGAGGCTGTCGGGCCTGGAGTTTTGAAAAGCGTAAATGGTTAGGGCTGTTAGTTATTCAAGCCATGGGAATGTATAATGGGCATCATAATTCTAGGACACTGTTTGAAACTGCAAAAAGAGTATTCGATGATGAAGCCATGATGAATTATCCATGGGGTCGCGCTGTATTTGAAGCTCTTGTTGGTAGTATTAAGTCGTTGAATCCAGTAGGAAAGGCATACTACATCAACGGCATGAGTTACGCTTTATTGGCTTGGTCATATGAATCTGTCAGTTGCTTTCGAGGGCGTTTTGGCAAACTAGTCGGTGAGGAAGAAGTTCTGCTTCTTCGATGGGATGCAACGCGGACACGTGCAAGTTTTGATAGTATCCTGAAGAAGGAGATTAAAGACCATGGTCATGTAAGGTTTTAGGCTGAGTTATTCTTTATTTGATGGTTGAGTTATTCTTTATTTGATGGCTGCGTTATTATTTATTCTAAGGTTGAGTTATTATTTATGTGATGGCTGAGTTATGGTAATTTGATGGTTGAGTTATGATTTGTTTGATGGCTGAGTTATTCTTTTTACGGCTGAGTTATGATTATTCGATGGCTGAGTTATGAGTTACTGTTGTAGGTGCGTGTGAGGCATATGGTTTCAAAGGAGTTTGTAGAAGACATGTTTCCTCAGTGGCCGGGTCAAGACGATGACCCACAACTGAATAACCTGATAAGAGACCTACATTCTGGTAGGTATGTAGTAGGTGATTATTGGGATGTGCAGAGGAAGGAGGAGAAGAAAAAAACCAAGTTGGCTGTAGTTTCTTATGACTCTGAGTCTGAGCCACCAAAAAAAAAGCAGAAGAAAGATAAGAAACACGAGGGTGAAGCTGTTGATATAGAGAAGAAGGAGGATGCAAAGGGATAGGGTTTAAGCAAGGATGCGGCGGCTCTGAATACCATAGTCGCTACGCTGGACAAAATTGCGAGTAAGTTTGAGAGCCATAACTCTATGTTTCGGAATATTGACTCTATTTTTGAGAAGTTGGGGTTGAAGTTTGAGGCCATTGATTCCAACGTTGGAGAGTTAACCCAAAAAATTTGCTGATATGGAGAAGAAAATTGGTGATTACGGTCCTTACGGAAAGTTTGGGTCTGAAAGTTCTGGGTTTATCGGAAAGTGTCCAAAACTATGTTCCCAGCCCAAAAACACAAACATTAATAGTCCTTACGGTCCTTAACACGGAATCTAAGACCACTGATAATGTTGTGTGGGCGAAAAACACTTCGGTTGATGAGCCGGCTAAGGCCGAAAGTCGAACTCCGCAGCAATATTTTCCAAAATTGAAGGCCGAAATTCCTAAGTGTACCCCTGATGAGCTTGGTAAGGCCGAAGAGAAAGCTGCGGGGTCGAAATTGAAGGCCGAAATTCCTAAGGGTACTCCTGATGCGAAAAAGAATTTGTTTGGTAGTGGTCTGGCAGATTTCATTTCTATTTCTCCTGCTAAGTCTCCTGCTAAGCAACCAGATTTACGACGCCGCTCCAGGAGGCAAAAACCAATAGAAAATGAGGCTGATGATGCTGCTAAGAAGAGGACTGAGGCTGCTGTTAAAAGGAAGGAGAACGCTGCTAAGAAGAAGGAAGAGAAGGCAGCGGCTGATTTAAAGAAGAAGCAAGAGAAGGCAGCGGCTGATTTAAAGAGGAAGGAAGAGAACGCAGCGGCTGAGTTAAAGAATAAGCCGGCTGAGTTAAAGAAGGAGGTCCAAACAAAGGGTTTACGTGACAGTGTAATAAGAATACCTATTATTCCACCTACTCCTGGGAAGATGAAGGGGAAGACTCGAGGTGAAACTGATCTTGAGGATGTGACCGAGGAAGCGATCGCAAAAGGAAATGAATTGTTATCGGAGTTTGATGAGGACGAAGATGAAAGGCTTAGGTTAGCGAGAATTAAGACTTATCGGGCGAAGGTTGTTCAATTAGCTACAACTGGGTTAGCAGCGAAGTCAAGTGGTCCTCCTACAAGAGTTTTTCCGTATCTTCTTGGAGACAAAGGGACGATGTGCATGAGGAAAGATGTTGAACCTTCATCAGCAATCTATGATCCTCTCTCACCTGTTGACCAGGATAAATTAGATAAACTTATGCAACATCTAAGGCCATTCGAGTATAGACTTTTACACCATTTTATTTTATTTTATACAGCTATTAGCAATATTTGCCTAAATTGACTTGTGTTTGATTGTTAGGGGCATTCCACTGACAGATGGTAGTAACGAGGAAGTTAATTTCTACAGAATACTCATCAGTGAAAGAGCGCAGTGGCCGAAGCATGATTATGGATGGTTGTTTGACACTGTAAGTATAATTTACGACTGAATTATGATTATTTATGGCTGAGTTATTAGTTATTTAATGGCTGGGTTATGATTATTTATGGCTGAGTTATGGTTTTTGATGGCTGAGTTATGGTTGTTTGATGGCTGAGTTATGGTTGTTTGATGGTTGGGTTATGTTTAATAATGGCTAAGTTATGATAATTCGATGGCTGACTTAATATTCTGTGTACAGCATGTTGCTATGTATATCAGAGTCCTCTTCAAAACGTCCATGGAAGATCCCAGCCCATTTTGTTCCAAGCGCATTGCCTTTGTGGACCAATGGTTCCTAGGATCATGGATTCGAAATTTCAACCAGTTCAAGATGAAGCCAAAGATGTTCAAATTCAAAGACTCAGGTTATGAGTTACTCATAAACGGTGCGATTCCCGATGACTTTCAGACAAACAAAAAGTGGTTAGAAGATGTCGATCACTTGTATGGAGTTCTTCATACTGGAGGCGATCATTGGGTGGTGTTTCACGTGGATCTTCGGAATGAGAAGATTGATGCCTACGATCCCATCATTGGAGAGGTAACTCCTGAAAGTCAACAAAAAATGGTAGATGCATTTAGGCCGCTGATGCAAATGATCCCTGCAATGATCAATGCTGTAATTCCTGGCAAAAAAACCGGTTGCAAAAAACAATTTGCGTTCAAACGGAAAAGCGGCAAAAACATTCCCCAAAACACCCAAGTTGGCGATTGTGGGGTGTATTCACTGAAGTTTATCGAGTGTCTAGCGCTTGGTGTAACTTTTGATGGGATATGCGATGTAAATATTCAGGTTTTACGGGTGAATATGGCAGCAGAGATCTTCGATGAAGGAGGACATGATATGTTTGCGCAGTTCAATTGATTTACCAATTATGAACCTTCTATTTGTTTTTTTATTAATAGGATTTGACTGTAAATGGTATGTTTTTATGGTTTTTATGATATATTACTCAGCCATTTCGTTTAGATAACTCAGCCATACCCTAAAATCGGAAATGTAATTTGAAGACTTATGGTATGTTTAAATAACTCAACCGTGTCATTTAGATAACTCAGCCGTGTCATTTAGATAACTCAGCCATACCCTAAAACCATTTATATAAGATTGAAGACTTACAAAATTATAATTAAGCTCATTTAATTAATATAAAATGAATATAAATCAACTGAATGTGTATGAAATCGGAAATGTGATCTAACTTAATCTTGAGATATATGTTGTCTTACAAGTACTTCAAACATTACCTATAGATAATTAAGACCCAAAATCATATACAATAAACCATATACAATTTTTTCAATTGAATGTGTATAATTTGATTCAGTTGAGACTATAAATCATATACTTTCCTATAACTCAGCCGTCAAGTGTAAAATTTTAAGTTGCGACGTTTCGTCTTCCAACGAAGTTGGTAGTAGTCGCAGGTTAACGAACAGTCGTTTAGGAACGGGTGCCAAGAAACAGTTACAAAACCAATGAACTAAAGACAACACGCAAGGATTCAATGAACACTTCCCTAAAATTGGAACGGGTGCCAAGAAACAGTTACAAAACCAATGAACAGTCCTTTATATATATATAATATCCAAATCCTCTTAACTTCCACTAGCATCATCCATATCCTCCAAACTTCCAAAAAGAATCTTCTTTCCTATCAAGTTTGTAGTAACCATGGTCTAGTTTTGGTTTGTTCTTGTGCTGCCTATTCTAGCCATGTTATCTGTATCTCAGCCGTCTTAACCATAACTCAGCCGTATCGTGACGTTTCGTCTTTCTATACCATAACTCAGCCGTGTCATGACGTTTCGTGTTTCTATTTTGGGCGGGAATAATACCGCCAAAAATCCATAACTCAACCATAATAATGAATCCACAACTTAGCCATAAAGTAAACAAAATCCATAACTCAGCCGTATCATTTAGATAACTCAGCCGTAACATACAACAATAAATGTTGAACAGTACATGTTGCAAGTTGACCGTATTAAATGTTGCAAGTTGACCGGATTAAATGTTGCAAGTTGACCGGCCAACAGTGCCGTTGAATAGTAAATGACCCGGAATAAATGTTGCAAGTTTCATTTGAGCCTATATATACTTGTTATATTGCTCATTTGTATGTATCCAATTATCGAATAAAAAACAGAAATGTCTTTGTTCTTCTTTTATATCAGAGCAATGCTCTTGGGTTTGTGATTTGGAGTATTCGGTTTTCAAAACGCTTTTGAAAATTTTATTTTAAACTTGTTAAGATTAAATCGTTATATGTGTGGTTTCCATTCCCCTTATGCGCTTAATCTAACACATATTTGGGTGATTTCTCTTGCAAGCGAATGATTGCCTCAACTCAGCCGTTAAGTCATGAAGAACTTGAAGAACTGAAGGAGGAATTGGCTGGGTTAAATCTCACAAGTTCTCATACATGGTTGAAGGTGAAAAATTTTCACCATCCCCGTAGCCAAACTTGAAGAATTGAAGAAGGAATTGGCTCGGTTATAATGTAATGGTTGATTTATATGCGTTCTAAGTAGGAATAGGTTATAAATGTAAGTGTGGTTTCCATTCCCCTTGTGCACTTAATGTAACACATATTTGGGTGATTTCTCTTTTGCAGCGAATGATTGCCTCAATCATGGTGTTAAAACCCACATGTTCTCATACATGGTTGAAGTTACACCAGAAGAAGGATCAACTCTAGAACAGAGATTCAATGGTGGAATGATGATGATCATGACATTGATGATGATGACATTGATGATGATGATGATGATACAGAAATTTAGGGTTATAATGTAATGGCTGATATATATGCGTTCTAAGTAGGAATAGGTTCTAAATGTAATTGGCTGGGTTATAATGTAATGGCTAATTTATAAAGATTAAGTTATGAATAAAAAATTTGTGGTTTTGCTGATTTAAGAATATATGATGGCTGATTTATGAATGTATGATGGCTGATTTATATAGATAAGATAATACAGATATGGCTGATTTATAATGCAATGTCTTAAAGAGTACAAAGTGAACAACTAGATAACAAAGTTAAACTTTAATGTCTTAAAGCGTTGTTAGCTGCGATCTAGCATCCTCTCTCCGTAACTCAGCCATAATAATGAATCCATAAGTCAGCTGTATCGTGATGATTCGTCTTTCTATACCATAACTCAACTCTGTCACGACGTTTCGTGTTTCTATTTTGGGGCCCAAAATCTGTAACTCAACCATAATAATGAATCCATAAGTCAGTCGTATTATGACGTTTCGTCTTTCTATACCATAACTCAGCCGTGTCACGACGTTTCGTGTTTCTATTTTCGTGCCCAAAATCTGTAACTCAGCCATAATAATGAATCCATAAGTCAGCCGTATCGTGACGTTTCATCTTTCTATACCATAACTCAGCCGTGTCACAACGTTTCGTGTTTCTATTTTGGGCGGGAAAAATCCCGCCAAAAATCCCGAATATATGTATTTAATGCGCCGATTTGACAGTGACCTATACACTCGCCGAAGAGCCGCTACACCTAGCATAGGTGTGCAGTGACCTATACACTCGCCGAAGAGCCGCCCAAAATCCCGCCCAAATGTCTTAAAGAGTACAAAGTGAACAATCAAACCAAAATCCATACAAAATCTCTATTTGTTTTGTTAATCGGGTTCTTAACTATCAAATAATATGGATTTGGGGAGGGGAATACCTAGAAGGTGTGGATGTGGGTCGGTTACAATTGTGATGATGTCTAAGACAAAATCTAACCCGGGACGAAAGTTTTATCGTTGCACCATGGGATCTGGGCCAAAGTTTTATTGTTTTGTTAATCGTTGCACCATGGGATCTGGGCCAAATCACGTATTTAAGTGGGTCGACGAAGCTCACGATGAAGAATTGGAGATTATCTCTGAGAGGCATACGACTATGTCCGACGAAATTAGTAAACTTAAGGAGGATATCGCCGATATGAAGGCTGACATAAAGGAGATAGTGCAGATGCTGCAGTATATGCTTCCTAAGTAGGAATAGCTTATAAATGTAATTGGCTGAGTTATAATGTAATGGCTGATTTATAATGATTAAGTAATTCTGTAATGGCTGATTTATAATGGAGTGGCTAAATTAAGTAATTCTGAAATGTTACGGCTGAGTTATGCAATGTTACGGCTGACTTATGCAATGTTACGATTCAGTTTCTTCAGAACCGTTAATCAAATTGGGCGTGAATATCGACGAAATGTAAACAATCGTAATTCAAATTGGGCATGAATCCATAACTCAGTCGTAATGTAAACAAAATCCATAACTCAGCCATAATACAACAAAAAATTAAAGCCATAACTCCGCCGTAATACAACAAAAAATTTATACAAACTTTCTACATTGGACAAGTTCTTGCATTATGTCCAACCTGTTTACAAAGAGAACATGTGTGTTCTTTCCTAGGACGTTTCTTCTCAAGTGCAACTTCTAGAGCAGATTTCATCCTACCTTTCTTAGGCCTTCCTGGTGGTTGACGAACAACCGGGGGAAAGCACGGTTGGTTAGCTACGTTATCTGGAACTTGGAGCGCTGAATCTTTCGGCATGATCGACTCAGCGTATGCGTTTACTAAATAATTGTTGTGATAGTAAGGACTGCACAGGGATATACGACATTTATCCCTGTACTCGGCAGCTGCGATTGCATGCACACATGGTAATTTCTCCCTTTCGAAACGCCGGCATGTGCATGTTTTTCCGTCCAAATTCACAACATGCAAAGAATCCCCAGAAGATCCATATATAACTTCAGTGTGATAATCATCAATCCTTTGTGCCGTCATAAGTCTGGCGGCAGTAACACGACCCTATTATAAATACAGAATAAAAAAATGTTATGGTTGACTTATGAAATGTTACAGCTGACTTATGCAATGTTACAGCTGACTTATGCAATCTTACGGCTGACTTATGCAATGTTACGGCTAACTTATGCAATGTTACGGCTGACCTATGCAATGTTACGCCTGACTTATGCAACCTGTTTACGGCTGACTTATGAAATGTTACGGCTGACTTACATGTAGTTGTTTCTCGACACCACGCGAAAGCGTGGTTAGCTGCGATCTAGCATCCTCTCTCCGTTCAACAAACCAACTCGTCATCATAACCCGTATCGATTCTAATAGTCGAACAATGTTAAGACTTCTAGCATTTGACAGTGCATGGTTCATTGATTCCGCTATGTTCGTAGTCATCAAATTGTACCTTTCGCCCGGGAAATGAACACGCGCCCACAGTTAGACATCAGCTCTTTCGAGGTAGGCATGGAGTTCAGGATTAATCGCTTGAATCTCCTTGTATATCGCAGTAAGATCAGCCATCCTCCAACATCTTGCCGCTTTCTTCACCAGACGAAAGACATCTTTTCCGTTGTACGTTCCCAAAATGTTCTTATATAAATGATAAGTGCAAATTCCCCGAGAAGCCAACGGATACACATTCCCAATTGCTTTCCCTATCGAGTTATGCCTATCCGAGATTATCGCGAGACCCTCATCGTCAGGAATCGCAAGTTTTAGCTGCGTAAAAAACCAGTGCCACGAATCATCATTTTCAGTGTCAACCACACCGAAGGCAATTGGAAAAATCTGAAAGTTACCATCCTGGGCTAGCGCTGTGAGGAGCGTCCCTTTGTATTTACCCTTAAGAAATGTACCGTCGACAACGACAACTTTGCGCATGAAAGGAAACCCATTTACACTCGCACCAAATGCAAGGAACACATACATGAATCTTCCAAACTCATCGATTTGAAGACGCGTAATTGTAACCGGATTTGCCCTTCTTATCTTGAAGGCAAGTCTCAGGAGTTCCCATCTCGATTTCCCTTGCAAATCTTAGCGTTCTATGTGATTTCCAATAATCCATCTGTCTACATGGAAAATGATACAAATAAGTCAGCCACATCGTAACAATAAGTCAGCCGAAACGTGCTAGTAACTCAACCGTTAAGTTTAAATAACTCAGCCGTTAAGTTTATAATATAACTCAGCCGTCTCGTTTATATAACTCAGCCGTTAAGTTTATAATATAACTCAGCTGTAATATAACTATAAATAAGCCGCATCCTAAAATTAAGTCAGCCGCAATGTACTAATAATTACATTTACACCAAATTGCTTCTGGATAGATATTCCGACACTCCTAGGTCGAACTGACGGACCAACCTCGCCGAGAAAGTCCTTGTACAACTCTCCTAAAATAGCCGCTGTTGCTTTTCGAGATTGACCAGAACGCTCAGTTACGGAACAAGTATGATCCGAATCATAAATACGAAGATAAAATACAGGGGGATCCCCAAGTGTAGTAGCACGAAATCTCCAGAGACATCCACCAACCCAACACTTAACAACAAGTGTATCCGAATCGGATACGTCTACATCAAAATCAAATCGATCCCTCACCGTAAGAAATTTTAGTCGTTTCTTCAAATCGGCTTTACTCTCGTAACGTTGCCCTACCGAGACGTTTAGGGAAGACATATCTAACCATGGAACCTCCGGATTTCCTTTGGATCCGCTCGTCGACAAGTTATGAGGTCTCTTCTTGGGAGGTATTGTCGGTGAATCTTCGTCTTCGTATAAACTGAAGTTATCATCTTGAGATGACTCACCATCCGAGTCGTCGAACATATCAAATCGGTTGTCAAATTCATCATCTTCTTCGTCTTGTTCGCCTACTTCATTTTCTTCGCCTACTTCATTTTCTTCGCCTACTTCATCTTCTTCGCCTACTTCATCTTCTTCTACTTCATCCTCCAAATTGAAAGCATCATAACTCCCACCGTAATCTTCGGATCTAGAGTCAACTTCTGAGCTATAAGTGAATAAACTTTTATTATTCTCTCTCGCTCCGTCATTCTGGCTAATTTCATTCTCCGTAATCTCCACACAAAGAAGAGTTTCGAGAAAACCCTTTTGATAGCCGCCTTTGAGAAACACAGAAATCCCTGAAAGATCCGGTTCCAGGCACTAGAATCCCTGCGGATTCCTATTTGTGTGCATGTGGACTATCAGTAGAGGCACTGCATTTGAAGTGCTCTAGATCTCGATTCCCTGATTCAATTCTGCTGCATAACTCCAGGTATATTCGAGATCCGTTCTGTCAGATTTTTCAGTTTACAAACCCTAGATCCTAGGAAAAGGAATTGCATCTAGGTTGATTAATAGAGATTAATCCGGTAAAACTGAATGAATTCCTACAGTGGTATCAGAGCCTTAGGGTTTAACTAGTAATCTGAATGAACAGTAATCGTTTTGATCAAGTTTCTTCGTAAAATCGTTTTCTCGAAATTGTTCAAATCGGCTGTAAAACCTAGTCGTGTCGATCGACACAATGGTTGTGTCAATCGACACGATGGTCTCTTCCTTGCGATTGATGAACCGGTTCAATTGGACTGAATCGGTTATCGCGCTTGGTTATCAGATCGATTAAATTGGCAAATCTCGGTTTGTTGCGGTTTGGTTGGCGTCGATCGACACAAATGTTGTGTCGATCGACACCGACCGGTAATCGACCCGGTTCAATTAGATTGACCGGTTATCGATCCGGTTCAATTAGATTGACCGGTTATCAAAAATTGAATTTGGTTTGGTCAATGTCGATCGACAAACCGGTTATTGAAACTTTGTGTCGGTTATCGAAACCGGTTCAATTGGATTGATCGGTTTTCGATGAACTGAGACAGAGAGGTAAGTGTCGATCGACACTAAGGTAGTGTCGATCGACAGCCTACGCAGATTGATGGTTAGTGAACCTGAAATCAAATAACCGAACCAGATTTAATGAGATTGGGTTCCTGAATGCATATATGATATGTATTAAGGATTAAATGTTCAGTTCCTCGACTAAATATCAAGTGTTCTGGATGTCTTCCCGATCTTGTCAGCTGTCAAGGCTTATTTCATTGCGTGATAGGCTTGCAGTGCAAGGTATCTGCAGTTACATGAGTGAGGCAGTAGGTAATTGAGTTGATGGGCTTGCAGTGCATGGCATCGACTATTACATGACGGAAGAGATTGGTTTACTTGAATGGGCTATCAGAAGTTCTGAGCCCAGAGACATCAGGTGGTTAGAACATAAGATGTTATATCCACAACCAAGAGTCATATTGGATATGATTAGCAAAGTGTTGCTTACCTATATAGCTAAGATTTGAGTGACAGCCAGTGGCTCGCTCGAGTTTTGGTGAAACATGGATCTTGGATCATTATATTCTTTGAGGAAACATAGTTTTGAATATAATGCGAGTTTTCTTAATTGTTAAGTTTACTCTTTCATTGAACATCGTAACTTACCATCTACCTCTTTTGTTTCAGCAATGTCAAGCTCAAACAACACTTTCTCCCTGAGATCCGTCCTTGAGAAGGACAAGCTAAATGGATCTAATTTTCTGGAATGGTATCGGAACCTGAGAATTGTTCTCAGGCAAGAGAAAAGGGACTATGTCCTTGATAAGGTTCTCCCCGAGAAGTACCGTGCCAATGCCCCGCAGACAGAGAAGAATGCTTGGGATAAGCATTCAAATGATGTGGTCGATGTGACTTGTCTGATGCTGGCTACCATGAACTCAGATTTGCATAAGCAATATGAGAACGTGGCGTCGCCCATCGAGATAATCACTAGCCTGAAAGCTATGTTTCAGGAGCAGGCTCGAACTGAGAGATACCAGACGGTTAAATCTCTAGTTGAGTGCAAGCTACCAAGTGATGCTCCAGTGAGTCCCCACGTCATAAAGATGATGGGTTATATTGATAACTTGGGGAAACTGGACTGTCCCATTAGCTAAGAGTTGGCTACTGACATCATACTACAGTCACTGCCGCCAAGCTATGATACGTTCATTATGAACTATAACATGAACAGCTTGACGAAGACGTTGACTGAGTTACATGGCATGCTCAAGACAGCTGAGCCAAACATCAAGAAGGGTGCCCCAAATGTGCTTATGGTATAAGGGGGCAAAAAGTTTAAGAAACCCGGCAGGGGCAAGGGAAAGGGCAGGGCTGTCCAGGTTATGAACCAGGACAAACCTGCGCCTCCTCCTAAGCCTAAGGCTGGCCCTTCTGATGCTGATAAGTGCCATTTCTGCAATGAGTCTGGGCATTGGAAAAGAAATTGCAAGAAATTCCTGGATGGTCTGAAGAACAAGAAGAAGACGTATGAGACGACTTCTCCAGGTATTTATGTTATTGAAGTAAATGTTACTTCTACAGGTTCTACCTCATGGGTATTAGATACCGGTTGTGGTGCTCATATTTGTACTAATGTGCAGGCACTAAGCAACAGTAGGACGCTGGAAAAAGGACAAGTGGAGCTGCGAGTAGGGAATGGAGCAAAGGTTGCTGCGTTGGCCATGGGCACTTATCATTTGTTTTTGCCTTCGGGCTTGGTTTTAGAATTAAAAAATTGCTACTTTATACCTGCGATAAGCAGAAACATCATTTCAGTTTCCTGTTTGGATTTAGAAGGATTTGATTTTTCTATAAAGAATAAATGTTGTTTTTTTAATCGTGATGGTATGTTTTATGGTAGCGGCCCATTAGAGAATGGGCTTTACGTTTTAAACCAATCAATGCCCGTTTATAACATACATACTAAGCGGTTTAAGTCTAATGACGAAAACCCGACTTTTCTCTGGCACTGTCGTTTGGGTCACATAAACGAGAAACACATACAGAAGCTCCATAGTGATGGGCTTTTGGGCTCATTTGATTATGAATCATGTGAGAAGTGTGAATCTTGTTTGATGGGCAAAATGGCAAAGACTCCTTTCAATAAACCAAATGAACGGGCCAGTGACTTATTGGGCCTTATACATACAAGTCGAATACTTCATTACCTTTACTGATGATTTCAGTAGGTATGGCTATGTCTATCTAATGAGACACAAGTCGGAATCCTTTGAGAAATTCAAGGAGTTCCAGAATGAAGTAGAGAACCAACTTGGCAAAAGTATTAAAGCTCTTCGATCAGATCGTGGAGGAGAATACTTAAGTCAAGAGTTCAGTGATCATCTGAGAGAGTGTGGAATTGTTTCACAGCTCACTCCTCCTGGAACGCCCCAATGGAATGGAGTGTCCGAGAGGAGGAATCGGACCCTATTGGATATGGTTCGATCAATGATGAGTCACACAGACCTTCCATTATCCTTTTGGGGATACTCTTTAGAAACGTCTGCGTTTACACTAAACAGAGTCCCTTCAAAATCAGTTGCAAAGACACCATATGAGATGTGGACTGGAAATGTTCCAAGTTTGTCTTTTCTGAAAATTTGGGGTTGTGAGGCTTATGTAAAACGTTTAATATCCGATAAGCCCGCACCCAAATCTGATAAGTGCTTTTTCGTTGGTTATCCTAAGGAAACCAAGGCGTACTACTTCTACAACCGTTCTGAGAACAAAGTGTTTGTTGCTCGGGATTGTACTTTCCTTGAGAGAGAGTTTCTTCATAAGAAGAATAGTGGGAGTAAAGTACTACTCGAAGAAGTTCGAGAATCATAGGAGCCTGCTCAACCTAATGAGGAAGAGCAGCAGGTGAAACCACAAGGAGTTGTGGAACCAGCACCTGTGATGCCTGAAGTTCGCAGATCCGAAAGGATTCGTCACGAACCCGAGAGATACTACAGTCTTCTCGTGAATGATTGTCTTGACCTATTGATCATTGACAGTGACGAACCTACAAATTTCGAAGAAGCAATGTTGGGCCCTGACTCCGAAAAGTGGCTTGGAGCCGCTAGATCCGAAATGGGATCCATGTCAGAAAACCAAGTATGGTCCTTAGTAGATTTACCCAATGGTGTAAAACCCATTGAGTGTAAATGGATCTTCAAGAAGAAGATTGACGTGGATGGGAATATCCAGATATTCAAAGCTAGATTAGTGGCTAAAGGTTTTAAACAAATTCATGGTATTGACTATGAGGAGACCTATTCCCCAGTCGCTATGCTTAAATCCATTCGGATACTCCTAGCAACTGCCGCTTATTATGATTATGAGATTTGGCAGATGGATGTGAAAACAGCTTTCCTTAATGGAATTCTGGAAGAGGATGTGTATATGACACAACCTGAAGGTTTCACTGATCCTAAGAATGATGAGAAAGTATGCAAGCTTCATCGATCCATTTATGGATTGAAGCAAGCATCACGGAGTTGGAATCTTCGTTTTGATGAAGCGATCAAAAAGTTTGACTTCGTCAAGAACGAAGAAGAACCATGTGTATACAAGAAGACTAGTAGGAGCGGATTTGCATTTCTCGTACTGTATGTAGACGACATACTTCTTCTCGGAAATGACGTTCCATTGCTTTAGTCTGTCAAGACTTGGCTTGGAAGTTGTTTTTCCATGAAAGACATGGGTGAAGCCGCCTACATTCTTGGAATAAGAATCTATAGAGATAGATTGAAGAGGCTTATTGGATTGTGTCAAGATACTTATATAGATAAGGTCTTGCACAGATTCAGTATGCAGGATTCCAAGAGAGGTTTCATGCCTATGTTACATGGTATAACTCTTAGCAAGAAGCAGTGTCCTTCGACACAAGCTGAGCAGGAGCGAATGAATAGAATTCCTTATGCTTCGGGAGTAGGATCTATTATGTATGCCATGCTCTGTACTCGTCCAGATGTTGCTTGTGCTTTAAGCATGACGAGTAGATACCAATCTGATCCAGGTGAGTGTCACAGGAAAGCAGTCAAGAATATCCTCAAGTATTTGAGAAATACTAAGGATAAGTTCTTGGTGTATGGAGGAAATGATGAGCTAGTCATAAGTGGATTCACGGATGCAAGTTTTCAGACGGACATAGACGATTTCCGGTCTCAGTCTAGTTATGTCTTTTGTCTGAATGGCGGTGCAGTCAGTTGGAAAAGTTCCAAACAGAGCACCGTAGCTGATTCCACTACTGAGGCTGAATACATTGCCGCTTCGGAAGCAGCAAAGGAAGCTGTTTGGATCAAGAAGTTCGTGTCTGAACTTGGTGTGGCTCCTAGTATCGTAAAGCCTGTAGCATTGTATTGTGATAACAATGCAGCAATTGCTCAGGCGAAGGAACCAAGATCACACCAGAAATCAAAAACACATAGAGAGGAAATATCACTTGATACGTGATATAATTGATAGAGGAGATGTGGAGATCAGTAGAGTTCCCACGGATGAGAATGTCGCTGATCCTCTGACCAAGCCCCTCCCGCGACCTAAGCATGAGAGTCATACTGCTGCTATAGGACTTAAGGAAATTAAGATGTGATCTTGATTTTAGTGGGAGTTGTCTTATTTTAAGTTATGCTTTGATGTTCATGTAATCATACTTTGGTTATTTTAATGAAATTTGATTTCAGTATTATTTAAATGTGTTTAAATGATAGTCCCAAAATAATTTATGACATTCTATAGGTCATCAAGTTGAGGACTTGATCATGAAACCCTATGAGATATAAATGACATAGATTATATTTGTCCTTGGTCGAGGTTGTTAATGTGGGACACTGACAACCGCGTGAGACTAGCATGTGAGGTGACTGATGACTAAGTTTCATGGAGTCATTAATAAGAGTATTAAAGTCAATCACATAGATATATGTTAGAGAACATATGATCGGACATGACCCGCTAATGAGAACTCTAAAGGAAAATTAAGTGTCATGAGAGGTTCTCATAACGACTATAGAGTATAGTCCAAGCAGTGTTTTAGCCGTAACCCTTGTTGGAAGAGAATACCACGTAGGAGTTCAAACTCCCCTGCTCATCCATCTTCATTCCAAAGGCGAACATTTCAATTGAGTGACTGTAACTGCTATCTATGGTTTACAGTCAGTAGTTCTTAACCAACCGCCCAGCTTTATAAAGCTTTAAGAGGGAATAGGGAGTAAGGGGGACCTTCGCTTCATTATCAAATTGACCCCAAGAAGTTGTTCCGGACGAGAGAGAGAGAGAGATTAGACTGCTAAAACCATAGAAAGCAGATTCTTCCCATGAATTCTCAATGTCTTCTACTCGCCCGGTGGAGCCAGGAGGCAGGGGGAATCTATTTCATTTGGCTCTAGACGGAGATTCGATTTAGTCCAACCCGGGCCCTCTCCTGACATGCTAGTATGAGACTTGGGATAAGCAGTCCTGAGTTCATCATGATTCCTTACATATGAATTGGTCCGTTTCGACTTTGTCAAACGTTATCCGTAAAAGGTGACTATAAAGGCATTGATTGAGCGTATCATGAAGTGTGTGAAGCAACAGGGATGGAACAAGATGGGATTTGTCCCTCCTGAAAAACAGGAGATAAATATCTTAGGGCCCGTCGAAGATTTGATACTCAGGAATGTGTGGCCGCACTCGAACGAGCTGAATGTCAGTCGTTTGCTTTGTCAGTATAAATCGGAGTTCGATGAACATGATTTTGGTTGAATAAGGATGACACGGTTCTTGCCTTATGCCATATCGAGATATAGCGATAAAGGGATTATTGGAATAGTTGATTCCAGTACAAGTGGGAGATTGTTGAGAATGTCTTGAAATCACACTTGTATTCACTCCAGTGATAATTGTACTGTCGAGATTAGACATTCATATGATACTAGGTGATCATTATGTTTTGCTAGAAGCCGCTTATGATCTATGAGTTATGAACTCATTACTAGTATTATATGATCCTACAGGGTCACACACCTAAGCAAATAGGATTCACTTTATAAGGGAATGTTCGTTAATGTAATGATCTAAATGATGTGTATTTGATACACATTATAAACATGTTTTAGAGGCAGTGTCGATCGACACTATAGTAGTGTCGATCGACACGGGGTTTTGACCGAAATAAGATTTCGGTTTAATAACTTAATTGATTCTGAATCGGTTCAGGATCAATTAGGTTTTCTCCAGGGCCTATATAAGGAGTTATTAGGCACGACCTGAAAGAAGAGTTTCGAGAAAACCCTTTTGATAGCCGCCTTTGAGAAACACAGAAATCCCTGAAAGATCCGGTTCCAGGCACTAGCATCCTTGCGGATTCCTATTTGTGTGCGTGTGGACTATCAGTAGAGACACTGCATTTGAAGTGCTCTAGATCTCGATTCCCTGATTCAATTCCGCTGCATAACTCCAGGTATATTCGAGATCCGTTCTGTCAGATTTTTCAGTTTACAAACCCTAGATCCTAGGAAAAGGAATTGCATCTAGGTTGATTAATAGAGATTAATCCGGTAAAACTGAATGAATTCCTACAGTAAACTGGTGGAGTATCGTGCGCCATTGTTTTCAAAGCTTTATTCGAGAACATGTAGCTCAGTTGAATCTGATGGCTCGACTCCTTCAATCCGTAATCATCGAGTACTATCTTTGCAAGTTCGTATAGTGTTGTTTTCTCATCTATATGCACAACTCTACACCCTCTACCGTCGGCGTTGAATACATATCTGTGTTTCTTAACCCAGTTACCGGAAACAATAATTACCGGATCCATAAGATCTCTGATGAATGAAAATAATGAAAAAGGTAGATGAAGAAGAATAAGAAGAAGGTCGTAGATGAAGAACCCTTGTAAGAGCTGATGACATGGAAAATCGGAGCTGATGACATGGAATATCGGTAAGTCAGCCGCCAAACAAACACATAACTCAGCCATTAATCAATCAGCCATCAAGTATAATGTAAGTCCGCCGCAACGTGAATAGTATTTCAGTAATTAATCTTTCGCTAATAAATCAGCCGTAATTAGGATAGGAAATATTAAGTGAGCCGTATTGTCAAATAAATCAGCCGTCAAATGAATGTTATTCTAGTAATTAATCTTTCGCTAATAAGTCAGCCGTAACCAGGTTAAGTTATTGTTAACCCAGCCAATTACGGCTGATTTACTTAAATCAGCCGTAACTACCTCTCATAAGTCAGCCAACCGGAGAACATAACTCAGCCGTTTCTTATCTTACACTCAACCAATTTTTCACAAATCAGCCCGCCGTTGTATAACTCAGCCGTAACTTGTGTTCGTTAGTCAGCCGTTATCTCATAAGTCAGCCAGATTTCTGTAAATCAGCCGTAACTAATGGCTGATTTATGTTCGTAAGTCAGCCGTTATCTCATAAGTCAGCCAGATTTCTGTAAATTAGCTGTAACTAACGGCTGATTTATGTTTGTAAGTCAGGCGATCTCTCATAAGTGAGCCGTGTTTTTCAACTCAGCCGCAACGTAACCATAATTCAGCCGCAACGTAACCATAACTCATCCGTAGCGCTTTACGGTTGAGTTCATTAATACACGTCAGCGATTTCCTACGTGGCTATGGCATTTTTGTAATTCGTTTTTTGTCACAACGTAACAAAAGAGCACGCTGGGTATTAAAAAAATGTCAGTAATAAAAAAAAAGTTTTATATGATTATAGTCATATTACCTGATTTCTGTGGGATTTGAGCAAAGAACCCATAAATATTTTCATTTTGATTGAGTTTTCTTATTTTTTTAATATCTTTGGCGTTTTACTACTTATTTTCCCTTACTGAACTTGTAAATAACGCGAAAAAAAATCCTCCATGATATTAAAGTAAGTGTTAGCACACAAAAACTCAGTTTAGTGTTTTTATAATCTGCTATTTAAATTAAAATCGAATCGATTAAAGCAAGCATTATTACATGTGAACACAAACTATAGGATTTTTTTTTTTTTTGAAACTTAAACTATAGGTTTTACGTACATCATAATTCTTAATCTTTACATATGTTTACTTTGTATATTATGTTGTTTATTTTTTAAATCTATCATTTTGTTTTTTTTTTTGTTTTAGTTGATCACCCATGTGAATGTTTTTTTTTTTTTAATAACATCTATTTATAATAGAGACCAATACTGATGATCAATGATAATACAAATTAGTTTAAATACATTTTAAACACTTAATTTTTCAAGGTATATTATTAATTTATAATGCAAAAGGTTAGTTTTCAAACTTTTGAAAACTTGAGTTAGTTTTCAAACTTTTGAAAACTTGAGTTAGTTTTCAACATACAAAAAAATTTATGAATATTTCACAAATTTCCTCTAAATGGTAATAAGATATAGGCATGGCCAAAATACAACCGTAACCGTATTTCGCACCGTAACCGTACAGTTTTAAACTGTAACCGTATCCGTAACCGTTTTAAATGGTTAAAAACCGTAACCGTTAACCGTAAAATTATACTAGTTAAGGTTAACCGGTTTTTGTAACCGTATCCATTACTAACCATAACCGTATAAAAATCGTCGGTTAACCGAAAGGTTAAAACCTTAAAATTTTAACCGTAACCGTAATTAAAATAGATTTAAATATACCTATGATTTTAGTTGTACCTATAACTCCATAGTAATTGCCTAGAATTTATCTACTCGTGAGTTTTTTCTACTTTTTTTTTATAAAGTAAAAATAGATTTAATCCTAACAGATTTTGAACAAACTAAAAGTATATACATATTGAATGTTTACAACACAAAACATTAAGGAAACAAACAAAATTATTTGGTTGCAAACACAAATTTTAAATCTTAAGTTCAAAATTATTTTTAAAAAAATCCTATTAGATCTTAAATTTGTCGTAATGGAGCCAAAGAATAGTTTTTTAAAAATTTTATATATTAAAAGATTAGGTAAGTTTTTTTATTGTTTCACCCACGAATAAAAATAACGTTTATTTGTTTTTAGTATCATTCCACTTTCAAAACATATTAAAGAATGATTTTTAAATATATAAAGTTTCTAAATCTTCACTTATAATCTTTTCTTCAATTTTAAAAATATTATAATTATAACCGTAAAATATTAACCGTATCATATTCATAACCGTATCTAACCGCAAACGTATTAACCGTACCGTATTTAAACGTAACCGTTTTAACCGTATTTTAAATAGTTAAGGTTAAGGTTAACAAAAAATATTAACCGTAACCGGTGGTTAAAAAACCGTAACCGCAATAATCGTAACCGTGGTCTTGCCTAATAAGATAGAACAACCAATCCTAAAAGTACTCATGGTAACATTTATTTAATTTTATCAAAATAACCCAATCCCGAGACTCTCTCTATCTCTCTTTTGTTACCATTCTGTTATTGGATTTAAATTGTTAACCAATTTATTTAATTTTATTTGGAATATTTACTCTAGAAGACACTTTTATGGCAACTTATTTCATTATAACATACTTTTTTCGGCAAGTGTACTTCTTCCTTGCTTATTTTTTCTAAATCCCGAAAATGTCCTCCCCCTCGCTTTAATCCTGTCCGTTCAATTAGTTTTTGCTCAGTTACAAATAAATGCCTCAGATTTATTGTGTTTCTTAGTTACAATAAATGCTGAGATTAGAAATGCTTTAACCTCTAATGGTGGGTAAATGTGTATTAGGTTAATAAGAGAGTTTTTTGGCGATTTTTCATAGATTAGCTGATTTCTTCTCATCTCTGCGGTGGATGGATGACCATTGCTTTGTGTTCGTTGGGGAGTGGTGTAGCCTTGATGATGGACAGTGGGAGTTTGTGGCAGATAAGCAAAAGATGGCTAGGATCGTGCTTCTTTCCTCTGGAATGAAGTTGTCTGACTTCATCGGTCTTCATCGATGCAGAGTTTGGCTTCCTGTCAGGTACATCGACAACTGTTATTAGCTATTGGCCAGGTCAGTTTAGCATAGCTGGTTCTGGACACATAATACCTCCGGTGATGTTGTCCACTGATGCTTCCCTAGAAATTTTCATGAGTAGATTGATATTGAACAAGGATTTCAACCTTTTTGTAACCTTCCGTACTTCTTGTTTTGGAACTTCCAAAGATTTTGGTAACCAAAACCCAGCAAAACCCTTAGGGAAGAATCCTGACAGTCTCGAACTTTGTCAAACTCCTGTTCAACTACGTACGGTTGGCACGAGGACTAATCTTGTTTTCAGCCCTGTGGCAGAGAGTCATGATATCTTTAGCAAAATTACAATGAGTTTTGAAACTCAGCAACCTCATGAAACTCCTACTAGTCTTAAGGACGGAAACTTGGTCGCCACTAGCAAAGGTGTGAATGGTAGTTCAGGTGGGATGTGGAATTATAGCCCTAGCCACCTCTCATCTGATGATGAAGTAATTTTGGCGCATGTGGAGGGATTTGAACAAAGGCAGAGAGGAAAGCCTGATGGTGATGAAGAAATGTTGGCGCATGTTGAGGGATTTAAAGCAGAACAAAGGAAGAGAGGAAAATGGAAGGCAGTTGATGATGAAGAGGATGATCATTGGGTGGACAATGCGGATGATGTGTATGTCAATCCTCATGGATATGACAATGAGTTTTGGAATGGATTTCTTGATGATGAGTATGGTGGTTCCAATGCAATGGATATATTATATACTATTGATAATAAGGACAATCAAAGTGGTTTTTCCCAGACACAAGAGAGGAAGAAAGGACAATTTGGAGGTATAGTAGATCCCAAAGGGAAAAACCAACCATCATCATCCCATTGTGGACAGGTTCACATGGACGGCAGTCCAACATGGAACTTCAAATCCGGATCCATTGCTTTTGTTGGGTCATCACCTTGCGAGGCAGGTCGAACCAGACCACCATCTTATCCACCACGCAAACTAGCTGATGTTGAGATGAAGAACTTGATATCCCACCCCTTTTTGATGATACTCTCTTTGAAAACATCCAAATCTCGGACTTAGATGTTGATGATGATGGCGAAGAATTATATGTTGGGGAAGTGTATGGAAACAAGTCTGATTGCCAGATTACATTAGCGATATATGCTATTAAGCAGCAATTTCACTTCAAGCAAACCAACACAAAAAAAACACAGCTTTGTGCTTAGTTGTGTAGATAAGAAGTGTTATTGGAGAGTATTGGCAGCGGAAAAGAAAAGCAACTGCAACTATCAGCTCCGTAAGCTAGGGGTGGGCAAAAAATCTGAAACCAAAAAACCAAACCGAATCCGATCCAAAATTACCCAAACCGAACTGAACCCGACACTACAAGAAAACAGTCCATTAGTGACTACTGTTTGTGACTGAAAAATCAGTCACTAATATTTGCGACTACTTTAAGACGAATTTCTGACTGATTTGCCACGCCACTAACAGGCGTCGCACATTAGTCGCTAATTTGCGATGCCAACAATTAGTCGTAAGGTAGTCGCCAATTAATGACTACTTTGTGACACCTAAAAGTAGGTTCAGAGCTCGTCACGAATCAGTCACAAATTAGCGACGCCTGAAAGATGATTATAGTAGTCGCAAAAGTGTGACGGATTTGTAAATATCAGAGGAGTCACAATTTAGCGACGCCTCTGGAAGAGTCACTAAAGTGTCGCAAATCCTATGTCGGCACAAGAAGACAAATTGATATGAATGTCGGTAAGAAAGAAACAAAAAAAAAGGTGTTTAATCACGAGTGAACCTAACTAAGATATTTTTTCTAACGGTAGTCGCAAAGTAGAGGCTAAAACGTCACATATTTGTGACGCTTTAGTTGGCGTCACAAAGTAGTGGCAAATCTTTTTGCCTATATATATGATTCACTCTCACTCGTATCACTTACACATTCATCTCTCTCTCTCTCATCCAATGTAATTTATCGGACCACGCCTCCGACGAAGAAGCTTGCGATGAATATTAATGTTTTCATGTATGCGTACTATTTATATGTTTATGAGTGTGTAATGTATTTATGGAGATTATTTTTTACTTACCACTTAATTCTATATAAATGAATGTATTTGTGGAGATTATTTTTTACTTACCACTTAACTCTATATAAATGAATGTATTTATGGAGATTATTTTTTACTTACCACTTAACTCTATATAAATAAATGTTTGTGGGACAAATAACAATAATTTTACAATGGCACAGCGGTTAACAGAATCTAAACAACTAATATTGTCACGAACCCGAGTTCGAATCCGGGGAACAACACCCACATATTGTCCTTACTACTTTGATGTGTATAAATAAAAGTTAGTATGAGTACTACCACATATATTACTATGGCACATCGGTTAAACACATCTAAACACACATATGATTGACATTGAGTTCACGAGTTCGAATCCAAGGAACAACAATTAATATTTTGTGACTGATTTATGACGTTCAAATATAGTTCCAGTTTTGAAACCTCAAAACCTTGGATAGTCAATAATCAGTGGTAAATTTGTGACTGATTTGCGACATATTTGCGATGCAAAAGTAAATATGCGACTGATTAGTGACTACTTTGCCACTCCATTTTGCATTACTACACATTAAAACCCAAAATGTATGCTTTTATGATTTATAGTTGTATTTAGTTTGTACTAAAGTCAATGACAAAGTAGCCAATATGTGGTTGTAGTGAGTAAATCAATTTCCAAAAAACAAATTATGTGAGAACAACATTAATATACTTTAGGTTATAAACACTTAAAAGTTTAAAACTAAGCCTATGTAAAGTTGATGTTTTTTGTAAATTAGCTTTGTTAGTGGTATTATAATGGTTATATCAATTTATTTAGGGTATATGGTTTAGAGAAAGGCTAGAAAAAAAAATTTGGGTCTAAATGTTTAGGGTTGAGGGTTTTGATTTGTGACTAACTTAAAATCGTCACAAATTAGTAACTATTTTGTTACTCTTTTGAGACTAATATCTCCATGTGTAGAAAATCATAAGTTTTAGGATAATTGAGTGTTTGATCTAAGATTTGTTATGTTTATGGCTTTAACTCTATAACCTTTGACCGAAAAAAAAAAACTCTATAACCTACGACAAAACAAAAACTCTATAACCTTTGACCAAAACAAACAAAAACTCTATAACCTACGACAAAAACAAAAACAAAAACTTTATAACCTAAACATAATATATAATCAATATATATACCCAAAACCCAAAAAGTCTAAAAATGTAATAATCAATTATGGTTTATGGTTTGATCAAGAATTTATGGTATAGGGTTTAGAATAAATGAACAAATTAGTGTTTTATTCATGATTAAGTGTTTGACTAGTTTTTTATTTTAGTTTTCAAAATTTTAGGATTATGGTTTAGGAACTGTTTAAGCTAATTTTAGTTAAGTACTAAAAACACATGAGAACTAGCAAGAGTTTTTTGTTTTTATACATATATGTATAACATTATCCATTATAAATGACATAAAACATTTTTAAAAACACATGAGAAAACTGAAAATATATTAGAGAAGATAAGAGCCAATTAAAACAGATCACTGGGATTGTTGAAATGGCAAACTAGGAAGCAATCTCGTCCGTTATCTTGGAGATCTCAGAAAATCTTGGCCGTTCACTTTTTCTCTCCTTCTCAAAAGTAGCGTCAATCTTTCTCTTCTCATCCCCTGAGTCTTAACAAAAAAACTCTAAGCGACAAACAGAACAAAACGATACTAAGAAGATGAGATCTTGAATCAATCAAAGAGACTTATCATCCTCCGATTCGGTTTTCTCTTCTCCAGCCGTTGAGTCTGAGCGCCGCCTCCTTCTCCAGTCGCTGGTCATTCATTCGACAGAGATGGATCTTCATCACAACTTTCTCACAAGTTCGACCACGGTCGTGTCTATACCAAACGCGTCGTTGGTATCGGAAGTCAACAAACAGGTCTGATTAAGTTTTATCTCCTAAAGAGAAAGCTTAGTGTTTGTTTGAGTATTACATTGTAGAATGTGAAAACCCTTCTTTCCTACAGTAAATTTTGGATCTTTTATAGACTTATGTTGTTCTTGTGTTGGTGTTAATTCTCTAGTATGCAGTAGTCTGTTTCTAGATCCACTTTCATAAAGTTTCTGAAATCTTATACTTCCTTAGATTCGTTTAGATCTCTTCATATTAACGAATCTGATTGTTTTCTCTGACTAGTATATTTATTTTGATTCGTCTTTCCTTAAGGTTCTGGGATCTGAAGATGTTTGCAACTAATGCCGAAGAGCAAACCTCAAGCTTTATTATAATTTATGTTGTCTGTGGAATGATCTCAAGATTTTGAGTATGCATTTTACCTACTTACGATATCAAAACATTATCTTTATTGAGTGAGCACATTCTATGTTCATTTTTGTTTTCTTGTAGGTTTCACGAGGATGGTTTTGTCGTTGTGGTCAGTTACAATGCTTAGCTTATACATGAGGGTTCAAGTCAACATTTTAGGCAGACATTTTTATGTTGACACCGCTCGAGCTCTTGGTAGCTCCCATTTGCTTGTAAGTATATATATGTTTTCTCTCTTTGGCATTGTGTGAAGAACTTGTATAATTATGTTTCTAGTAGCTCTGTGTTATTTCTATCAGAGTTATGAAATTGAGATTTATGGGTGATTTGGATTAATATTTTGGAATCACCTGTCTTCGTTTTACTCTGATTAGTCTTTGATTATAGTTCCGGTTACCTTATAAAGCAAACTCCTTCTTTTCCTGTGATCGCTTAACAGTTTTTTTTCCGTTGATTTCTTTTTTTTGGCAGGAAGATTTAGATGTTATAGATAGAGATGATGACACCGCTCGAAGGATTCAGAGATTCAAGTCAACAATTTAGCCAAATGAACGAAATTGAAAAAACTTTGTATTTTGGTTCTTGTTTTGTTTTGGGTATCAATTTGTATTAAAAGAATTTCTTGTGAAGCATTCTTTGTACATTGGTATTAATTTTGGCAAGCTATATGCTCATTTTGTAATATAATTTTGCATTTCAAGTTCTTTGGTTATTCATGTGGTAATTCAAAACAAAACAAAGAAACAATTAGTAGCATATAAGTGTCAAATCAGTGGCAAATTGGTGACTAAAATGTGACTAACCCAAAATGTGACAACAACAATATAGTCTCTAATTAGAAGCTAATTAGTCGTTAATTTGCGACGAATATAGTTAGTCATAACTCAGTCGCATAATCAAACGTCGCTAATTATTCGCTTATTTGCCACGCACAAGACAGTCTCAAATCCGTTGCTAATTAGTGACTACATGTCTGAGTCACACAAGCGTCGCTTATTTGCAACTGAAATGTGGAGTCGCAAAACCGTCGCAAATTAGCGACTGAGTTATGGAGTCCTAAATCCGTCATAAATCCGTCGCAAATTAGCGACGAATTGGCACCGTCGCAAATTAGCGACGAGCTTTTGTGACTACTTGTTTTCGTCGCAAAGTAGTCGCAAATCCCTTATTAGTGACGAATTTGTGACGTTTCTGGTAGTGGAAAATGACCTGTTTTTTTGTAGTGCGATTTTTAAAAATAACTGAATGGGTTCTAAATATCTAAAACCGAAAACCCGAACCCGAACCCAAACCGAACCGAAAACTAAACAGGTACCCGAAATACCCGAAACATAAAATTAACCTACATATATTTAGATAGAAGATAGGATATGTTCATATACTTTAGGCAAATTTTATAGTTTTTTGTTTTTGGTCAACTCGGAAATTATAGGTATATTTGGCTTACAATAATCAATTTAGTTATGTATATTATTTGAAATTTTCAATTTCTTTTTATTATTTTTGGATAGCTCGTGTTAAAAATAATTAAATTGAACCAAAATCGGGAAAATTTTACGTAATTATGAGTATCTCGGATAACCGAAACCGAATCTGAAACCGGCACTAGCCGAACTGAAACCGAACCAAAATTTTAAAATACCCAAATGGGTATTATATTCCTAAAACCGAAAACCCGATAACCGAATTAACCGAACCGAAACCCGAATGGTTACCCGAACGCTCATGCCTACCGTAAGCTATATCTCACCCATTCCTGCTCTATTGATACCAAAGACGCGTACAAAAAGAGAGTTACTTCTCGTATTTTTGCATCAGTTTTCAAATCCAAGTATGGGGACCCTGCTAACGGTCAAATACCGTTGGATCTCCAACAGCTTGTTCTTGAATATTTAGGTGTTGCACCGACATACATGCACTATTGGAGAGCCAAAGAGAAAGTTGTTGTTGATATGAGGGATGAAGAAGAGGATTCTTACTTGAAGCTACCGTCTTACCTTCAGAGGTTGAAGCTTTCAAATCTTGGGACTGTCACAGCCATGGAAACCGAGAAAGACGAAGACAGAATGGATCGATTTTTGTACTGCTTCCTCGCATTTGGAGCGTCGATTCGTAGATTCAAAAAGATCAAGCGTGTGCTTGTTCTGGATGGCACTCACCTATCAGGGAAGTTCAAGGGAGTTTACTTACAACAAGTGGTCAAGATGCCAACTTCCAAGTCTATCCCCTAGCTTTTGCGGTTGTTGACAGCAAAAACGACAACGCGTGGAATTGGTTCTTATTGAAGTTAGAAAAGATCATAGCTAATAGGACCAGTTTAACACTTATCTCCGACAGGCACCCATTCATCCTCAAGGGCGTAACCAGAGTATACCCTAAATCTCACCACAGAGCATGCCTTGTTCACTTGCAACGCAATATCAACTCAAAATTTAAGAAGCCTGGCCTCACAGCCCTTGTTGGTAGAGCTGATTGCTCATACCGTGTTGGTGGGTTCGGGAAACTTTATAACAAAGTATAGGCTGCTAATCGGGTATGCGGTCAATGGTTGGAGAAAATTGGTCATGCAACATGGTCCCACGCCTATTTTCTTGGGCTTAGGTATAACTTGATGACTAGTAACATTGCAGAAATGCTCAACAAAGCTCTTTTCTTGGGGAGAGGATATGCAATAACCGACCTCCTCAAGTTCATCTGCTTTATGATGTCAAGGTGGTTCAATGCGAGGCGGAGGAAGTCTGGAAAGCGTCTTGAATCAGTTCCTCCAGAGGTAGACAAGCAGATGATAGCAACAATGAAGCACATTCAAGCGTGAAAAATCATAAGCAACTCTGATTGGGTGGAGGAAATTATAGGAAGATTCAACGAGCGCCACCTCGTTAACCTTTCTGACAAAAAATGCACTTGCAGGGTTTATGACAGGCTCGGACTGCCATGTTGGCATACGTTTCTCGCTGCGGACAACAAAGCTGCGGCCTATGGCACAATGCCACAAGATCGGTTCAAGACTGGAAAATGGATTTACCACTCCTTAAGCCACATCTTACCTGAGATTGACCTGCTTGATGAAGAACCAAATGCAGAAGATGATAACTTCATTCTCGGCCCACCTTTCACACGTCGACCAAGTGGCAGGCCTCCATCCAAGAGGAAGCCATCAACTGGTGATTTCCCTGTAAGCACTTCATCCTTCCCACTTTAATTTCCGAAATCTTGTGTCTCTTTAGAAGCTGCTCTAACAAACCAAACATATTTTCTACCCTACCAGCAGTCCCAGCCCCAGATGTCCACCAACCGTTGTTCTAGATGTAGCAAAATCGGCCACAATAGGGCAATGTGTCTGAATCCCATCCATTAGTACAGAATATCCACTTTTGGCCTTAACCCCTACTTTTGCAGGTCTTATTTGCCAGCAAGTTGTTTTTGTAACTAGTCTTACTTGCTTGCTTGTGCTAAACCTTTTCTTAATCACTAATGTAACATGCACTATTCTTTTGTTAAACTCCCTCGCAAACACACGATTGCTTAATGAGGGAACAAACTATATTTTTTGGCATTTTAGTTACTCTTATGTATGATCTCTCAATGTATATCTTATCACTCTTATGTATGATCTCTTACCCCACAAAACCCCAAACATGCTCATTCATAGCATGCTTATCCACCTCATCCTCATCCACATCAA
This sequence comes from Draba incana, assembly GCA_963576765.1. NCBI lineage: Eukaryota > Viridiplantae > Streptophyta > Magnoliopsida > Brassicales > Brassicaceae > Draba > Draba incana. Next base: position 11,473,878 of record OY755216.1, read on the forward strand.
CCTCATCCACCATAAATATATGGAGGTTGCCTGTATGAAGGGGAACCTACTCTACCCGTGTCAAACTGTCTATCCACCCACACCTATCCATAACCATCTTTCCAATTACTCACGGTACCTGACCATCCATCGCAACCCGATCAACATAAGCCCAACCATGTTGACATTTAACTGACCATCCACCATAACTCTACCAATTTTGTTCAGGTTATTTATTATAGAAGATACTCAAAAAATCTCGTGTGATTTAATCACAGCTCTACATTACTCATTTATTCACCTTAACCAACACAAACAAACAATAAAAAGGATTCCTTCATTTTTTCAACAAAGTAATGATACATTTCATCCAATCCAACATTCAAAGGCATACCCTCTAGCTATTACATAACAAAATGAAACCTAAAACAAAGTCCATCCATATTTGGTCTAACCTCACAACGTACTAAAATCCTCAAAGTCATCAGGGAGACACACCAATACCAACAGCAAGTGCAAGGGCTCCAATCGCGATGATGCAAGCCACACACGCAACGATTAATGCAGGTGATGGCTGGGTGCGAGCCAAATCATACTCAGATAAATTCGTCCCCCTAAGCAAAGGGTGGCTTTTCGGTTCATTGAGGTCACTTCCATCTATTTTTCTCCTTCTGTTCTGTTTCAGCTCATCCAATTTCGACTGCAACTTCTGCATTTTGTCCCTCGCTTCAAGCCGGGTGGTGGGAAAAGATCAACCCACTTGAAGAAATCGCAGCACCTATTGTATCGACCGTTGATCAACGAGCATTTGTAGTTCTTTCTCCCAGGGTTTGCGTCAGACCACAACATGAGGACTTCAAGTACTCCACCGCAGTAGCATGTTGGAGCAACCATATGTTCTGCCCCTCTCGAATTAAACGATAGTGAGTCCGATGTCCCGGAATTCACCATTCTCAACACCCCTTTCACCAATTTTCTTCCAAAGCTCAATTGGTTTTCTTTGGTTAAAGACACATTTTACAGTGGATTTCGTTCTCAAATACGTGGACGTATTCTACGTATTTGGGCCATCCAAATTCAGACAAAAAATTAATAAAATATTCAAAAAAAACCAATAACTTCACTTTCACCTACCAAAAAGTGATTAGACAACTAATTATTTACCTAGACACTAACAATTTTCCACTTTTTTATTTTTTTATCCTTTACCGACCAAACGAGATAAACTACATAACTCTAATGCTTACTTTCTACTCTGCAAACACAACAGTAATAAATGCGAATTTATGGACACCTTATCGTGGATTAACACAACAGTATTACACATCAAATACTCTCCGAATGAACAATATACCATGGACGAATAAAATATGGATGCTTTAATTATCAGCTACATATTAAAGCAATTACAACGACATAACAAGTGTTGTCAACAACTTACACATCAACTCTCTTAAATGATCTATAACATATGAAACACAATCACACAAATAGTACAAATAATATTCTTTGCAATGGTGCTCAACACCCATGTAGTGGTCAAGGTAGCATTTGGGTGGCCTTATCGTCTCACACACAGGAAACTTAAATAAATGAGAATACGTACCCATGAAGGGAGGGTTAAAGCACCGCACAATGCGTAGAAAATCATCACCCATTTGTCGCATTTCCTCAGATCCATTCGCTGTAAATACTTCAAAATACCATTCGAGGTGCAAGATTGCAAATTTATCCTCCCCATGGCATATACAGAACACAACAAGTGCCAATGTCGAAGGTTCGTCTAAGGGTATGCTCCTCTTCAATAGATTTATACCCCCTCCCAAATCTCCTTTTGTTGCAAGGCGTATAGCCTCATATAATATAGTTATCTCATTGCCAGCCTCAAGACACTTCTCAAAATAGTCGGGCCTGGCCATCTCTGAGAAATCGATTATGCTCATGGGAAATCGATTTTAGTGGTAACGGGTGATTCAGACTTCTATGAGCCTCTACGAGTTCTAATAGAAGCAGTGTGAGTCCAATTATTTTGGATGCCCTATGCATATATGTAAAAAAGTGCAATTTTCGTATGTTTTCCAATACCGTAAAAATAGTAATCTAATTAAAAAAAGCACATGAAAACTCCATTAAACCGTTTATAATTCCAAATGATTAGTAAGAAATAAAAGAAAAACAACAAAATAAAATTTATTTTTGAAATATTGTGCTTCTTGTATTTTCGCATGCAAAATCATTAATTAAACTCACGTTGTCGAGTTTTTCAACCATCTATGTTTTAATGGATGGCAAAGCTAACCCATTCAATCTCTCTTGTCACATAGTAGACCGCAAATAATTTTGTTATTTGCTTCAACTTCGAATTTTAACTAATAATTTCAAATTGTTTTTTTTAAATGAGTAATTAACATGTTTATTTAGAGAAGACCCATAAATATTAAAAAAGCATTTGAAAAACAAAATCTTACGAATATGAATATTATTATTGTATAAAAAGTTTATAATTTTTTTTAATTATAGCTATAACAAAAATTTAACTAAAAAATCCCTCTAAATTTAGGGCCATAAGCGGTGGTTACACTAGCTCGTCCTCTAAACCGGGTTTGAATAGAAGTTGGATATCATGTACTTCTTGCTGCGGATAAATACTCGCGTCTATACACCAAGGAGCCCAAATGTTACACCGCCATCTGGGATTGGGAGGAAATGGAAGAGACACTAAATGGAGTGGGATCGTTTGATGACCAGGGGCGTCTATTTATGTGTGCAAGTAGTGCGGTAGAACAGGGTCCATAATTTAAAAGGGCTCAAAAATATTTTTTATATATATATAAATATATGTTATTAAAAATATTTGAGTTTGTTAGCCATTAAATATTTAAAAAAAAAATTCATTCTATTTAGACAACCAAATAGAGAAACTAAATTAAGGATTACTTACCTTTGATATATATAATTAGCATAGGAAAATGATGTAGGAATTAATATCAATTGTTAATATCAAAAGAAAAGGGCTTTTGAATATTAATTACGTAAATGTTTTTTACTTACTACATTTAGATATTTTTTATTAATTATATTTGGTATATATATTAAAAATGAAACAAATTCTTCGCCAATTCTCTAAAATAGAGTTTTTGCAAACACTTTCATAACAAAGCTATGAGTAAAATTGATTCGAGTTTCACAATTTGTCGTCTTTAATCATTCATGACAACATCTTAAAGTACTTTCATGTTTTTATTTATTTACTTAGTGATATGTTGTTTATGATGTCTAATATACTAAACATTATTTTTTATTATATTTCTGCAAGTTACAAACTAAAACTAAAAAAGACTCGACGTGATTCTTCTTTGATCGATAAGTAGAATGACTTTGTTTAAATATAATTTTTTACTTGTAATTGTATGAATGAAACAATTTTGAGTAATAAAATTTTATTTGTTGTAGAAAAAATAAGAAAAAGAATATTTGTGATTATAAACTTTTCATTATGATAAGTTATAGATAATGTTTTTTATAATTAATGTTTAAAAACTAAAAATATTTAGGGCCTAATTTTGATATTTGAACATAACCTCTATAAAGTTTGAGACGGTCCTGTTGATGACGTATGACATTAAGATGTGGTTTAGACACATGGTGATTCAGAGAAGGGCCAAGTCAATCTATGGTTTTTTTGTGTGTGTTCTTCTAGGAGTTTTGATTTTATGAATTAGGTAATCTCCAAGAACAATCTGAGCTGTTTTCTTCTGAATTATGGTTGGAAATTTATGTACTCGGAGCAATTCCATATATTTGCAATCCTAATGTGACTTTGTCAAAGATTCAGGCTTCAAATGTTTTGCAGTTTATGCAGTGTTTGAATTGTCCTTCCAGTGAGTCTATAATAAAGTTTCATAGTGTATGGTAAACCTCATTTTGCTGATCAGTTTTACCCCACTCTGCTACATTGTTGTTGTTGAAGATTGTGAAGTTGAAATTTTCATATGAGTACTTAGTCAATACAGAGAGCATTGTGATAGAAGCCAAAATTTTCCTTCCTTTTATATTTGTCAAATGACAAGAAACCAAACAAGCCCCTGTAAATATTTATCCTAATAATTGTTACTTCATATACACTTTAAACAAGAGAAGAAATATGATGGTAGGAATTGAAACTAGCGGATGAAATTTTTTGTAAATTAAGTTTTAGCTTATGATTTCTGGTGTTTGGAGACGATAACTTATGTAAATTAAGTTGGAGATGGTGAATCAGACTTGTCTATGTCGCCAAGGGTACTTGAGGATGAGTGTGACTCCAATGACACTTCCCGCATCACTTCCACTTCTTTCTTGTACTGTGTAAGTATCAATAACAAATGTATCAGTTTAATCTTTTCTGCCAGTTCTATTAATTGATCGCTCGGCAGAAAGACATGGACAAACCTCGTCGATAGCTCCTGATTTGATCTTCGATTACATCAAGCACCATTTCTTGAAATGTACACCTATTGACATAGCCTAGAGATCATTTCATGCAATGTGCACTGCATGTTTTACTCAACTACAAACACTTCCCGATAAGTATAATTATATTAATATTTTTTGGATACTCGAGTTTACTTACCGACTCTTATCTATAACAGATGACGTCTCGTCTTTAGCTTCTAAGCGCCATCGACAGTGGACCTGATATACAAACAGAATTTATAAAGCATGCCAAAGTGATGCTTTGTATGATGGGTTGCAAACAGAACCAGATTTAACTCATAGGTAACAAAAGGAACATCATATGGCTGTTATACAGTTTCAAAAACCTAGAAGAAGGGAAGATAAGTATCATCAGAACAAAAGTTTTTTCATTTTGATTATAGAGCCTGAAACATTAGCAACTACAATCTTCCATGTGAAAAGATTTTGAGTGAATCATTGGTACCAGCGTTTTCTTATCGGGTGACAGAACAACGTGCTGCCATTCCGTCACAGTAGTGTCTGGTGGTCACATTGGACTATTACAAATAGATCTGAACTTAATTTCTCTAAGTTGACCATCATATTCTTCAACAGCATGCCACGGCTCAATCTGAAAGATCATGTTGAATTTATCAATGCATGTATAGGAAACAAAAAATAAATGTATGATTAGTCAGCTTATCCGTATAAATTAACATAAATTTGGTTGGTCAAGAGAAGAATACTACCTCATCTATATCTCCCAGAGGTTCAACAATCTGCAAAATTCCTGGAGGAATTTTATAGCCTTAGTTCAAACCTCAGAAATTCAAAATGTAGTTACTTATAGAAGCATTGACCTTCATTTGCTTAAAAACATTGGAGTGAAAACATATGTAGCACGCTGAGACATACATCCGTCCATGATACAGGAACGACCTCTCCAAGGCACATGAATAACTGTGCTCAACAACCTAAGGAAAAATTGCACATGCCTGGTCAGCGTACTGAACATGTAAAAGGAAATCTCAATGTAGGCATACAATGTTTAAACTCTCATATGATAAATCTAGTACTAGTTAAGTTACATCATCGAGGAGGAGATCAAATATAGTCTGCACTCTGCAGTGGTCCTGGCTTTAGATGTACAATTGTAGGGCCTTGTTGATCCAACGTAACTCTTCTTCTACAGGCTCCAGCATATCCAATTACAGCCCCACCAATCAAATCAATTTAGAAGGAAGTCTTAAACCACTGGGGCTACTTGTTATATAGTGATATCATCGGAGGTGCGGTTTCGTTGAAATTGATAAACTAGCATGGTTATTTAAAACAAAGAATATCTCATTTTTGCTTTCATCTGTGTAGAAACAGTTATATATTTATATTCTAAAAGTTAACACATCTATGCAAAGAGATCAAACTAAAATCTAGCAATTCTTATGGACCAAAACAATTGCCGGAGGACGCATCAGAACATGCCCGAGATCTCCGGCGACGAGGAGGGATTCGCGGAGCTAAACCGTTTAGCTCAGAGGAGTATACATAACTAGCTTTAGAGCCGAATGGCTAACTTTTTCCTACGTTTTCACTCAATCACACTTTAGCTCATCACACATTTGTTCAATCTAGAGTTCTTTGTATACTTGATCGAATATCAATATAAATCTATTTTCCGTTATTTTGGTCTCGATCTTAGTTAGATCTATAGACATTTCTCAGGACTAAAGTTTCTTTCCCGAATTCACATATAAATTCTTAGTGCGGAATTTAGCTTCCACAGTATATATATACACGATTTTTTTTTTTTTTTGCATCTTTAGTTTCTAAATAATATCTTCTTCAAATATTTAAAATTCTGAAAACATAAAAATCACACACTTTTATAGCATAAAACTCACAAAATTTGAACTAACCACACATTTTTCACTTGGCGATCTTAAATTGAAGGAGCAATAAATGCCGAGGTAGATATAGTAGGGGAGATGGCAAAGTAATTATTAGTTAGGTTTGCTATTAAGATAACATGTCATACATTGTTGATTAGATGTGAGTCTTTTTCACATTTTGTATTGTTTACAGTTTCTGAAATTTTGGTACCCTAATCTTTTTAATGAACATCTCCAAATTCACTGAGTTTTAAAAGTCTTTTTAAGTTTCAAACATCACTGCAAATTGTTACTACTGGATTACATAAAAAGAGGCCAAACACATATTTACTTTACAAGTTTACAGAACCAAGGGGCAGAATTGCAATATATCAAGTAGTACTATTTTTTTTTTCCTTAGACAAGGGTCCCACCCTTGACGAACTCAGTGAACGCTAACGCGACCAAACCGAGCATCGCGAAACGCCCGTTCCAAAGCTCAGCGTTTGACGTCATGATACCATCGGACTTGGACTCAACAGTTATGCCCTTGGAAAGCGGTACAAGAGACGCAAGAGTCAAGATCCCCGTCGTGGCGAGGAACCACGAAACACCACCGTCAGAGATCTGAGCGAAAATGTTTTCTCCCTTGGAAAGTTCAACCGCCAAAGCCGCAACGAATCCGACCATAGCTAAACGTCCATTTATCCTCTCTGGTGCTGGACCGCTAAACGCTAGCAAATCCGTAAACTTCGTGCTCACCTATACATACATTTCACCAACTCAAAATTATGAGATATCACTACAAGTAAAATTTGTTTACCATTTCGTACCAAAAAAAAAAAAATTTGTTTACCATGTCAAACAAAAAACAACAATCAAGTTTAATGAAAACATATGTTTGCTTGACGTCATGAATATCTCTTCCGATTTGTTGATATTATGTATTTTACGAAAACTATCATTTCATAGATGTTTCATTTTTCGTATGGAAAAAGTAGACCACATGTAACCAAAAAAAAATTCATACATGCGTGTAAAGTGTTAACCATCTAATTTAATGATTAAATCTGAAATAGTATTGAAGTCTTGTGGTACATATATAAGAAAAAACTAATATAGGAGGAGAAAACTATATTAAAAACAATTAAAAATCAATGATAGTTCATATACAAAATATTTAACAAATCGATACCTTAGGTTTAGTAGAATCCTCCTTAATGGGCTCATTCTGCAAAAGTCAAACAATCGGACGGTCAGGATTTCATAATCGCTTGATGAATAACCGTTGGATTAGGACAGTAGACTTACCTCAGCCATGCATCTCACTCCTACCGGATAATTCCTCTTGAGGTTAGGGATGTTTCTGGCCAAGAAAAGCTTGTTTGTGTTGATCTTGCGAGTGGTTAATTCACCGGTGAAGACCGATTGCATGTTAAATGTTGCCGTTGCCATTTCTAAAGCTTTTTTTTGTAAGAAGCTTTTAGTTGTTTTTAAACTTTTAGTTGGAATCTTGTGTTGTGTTGGAGGTTGATATGAGTATTGAAGAATCAATGTAATGTATTTATAGGACAAGGGTGATGAGAAATGATAGGTCAAGTTGTTTCCTGAACTTTCTTTCGGTTTTTTACTTCTTTAGCCCTTCAACAGTTCTTTGTTTAAATTAATTAACACACGTCAAAACACATGAAGAAAATATCTCAACCGTTGTTTCGTTTGGTCTATTAATTGAACTTTTTGACTTAACTTTTTTTTTTTCCAGCAACATGTTTATATTATTTATGAGAAACATTACATAAAGTCCCAACATATAGTACAAGGCACATGCTGTTCTCTAGCCATTCTAGCTATTTGATCAACTTCATGAAGAACATCTCTAGGCACTTTTACAAACTTAGCATTTTGCATATTGCGTACAAGTCCAATGATGTCTTGAACCATAATTGAGATGTCTGGGACACATCCTTGCCATTTACAAGCTCTTTGCCTCAGCCTGTTAATTGCATCAATCAAGCATCTATTATCCCCAACAAAAGTAATTTCTTGATAACCAAGTTTTACCGTTTCTTTAACCGACATTAGCATTGCCAATGTCTCAGCTTCTAATGGGGTTAAAGTTGAGTTGAGAGAGGCTTTTCCATAGAGTACTCCAGTCCCATTTGCTCTATAGCTTTGTTAGCTAAGCAAGGTTGGAGAATGATGAAATACCCTCAGTCTCTTCTTGCTCAGGTTTACAAAGCCAAGTATTTTCATAAATCCAGTTTTTTAGATGCTCAAAGTCATCATAATTCGAGTTATGCATGGAAGAGTATAACTCAGACTCAGGATTTGCTTAGAAAGGGATTAAGGTGGTGTGTGGGAAATGGTACAAAGATTAATGTTTGGAGTGACCTTTGGATCCCTTCAAATCCTCCAAGATCTGCAAGTGGACCTGGTATGTATTCCCATCCTAATCTTACAGTTAATCAGTTAATAGATGTAAATTCCAGTGATTGGGATAGGGCAAAGTTAAGGAGCTTGGTAGATGTGAGTGATGAAGAAGTTATAGTCAAAATTAAACCAAGCATCACTAAAGCTAAGGATAGATTGATAAGGACTTTCTCTAAGGATGGGGAGTACACTGTTAGATCTGGGTATCATGTGCAGCACCATGAGAGAACTATCCAATCTCTGAGTTTCGTGTCAATTGGTCAAGCTGATGATGAGGCTGCTAGGAATGCTTTGAATGCTAGCAATGAACAGAATACTATAGGAGATGCAGAGTTTAAGAAGCTCTGTAATGCTATCTGGAGTATTGATGGACCACCCAAGCTAAAGACTTTCTGGTGGAGAGTGCTTCATAACAATCTTCCAGTCTTGGTCTCATTAAATAGAAGAGGTTGTCATATGAATCCAGTGTGTGTTCGGTGTGGTGAGAAAGAAGAAACTTTGAATCATATGCTCTTTCAATGCAGAATATCTAAGGAAATTTGGGAATTATCCCCTGTTCGGCTGCCATCAAACATGGATACTAATTACTTATGGCAGAATGTGATGGACTTTTTCTTTCTCAGGTCAGGAAGTAGAAGAAGTGATGATAATTTTGCTTTTCTGGGTTGGAGAATATGGATAATGCGAAATAAGCTCCTTTTTGCAAACAAGAAATAATTCATTCCGCAGGTTATTCAAAATGCTATGCTTCAACAGAAGTTATGGCAAGAATCAAAGGTTTGGAGTCAAGAACAAAGAGCAAAAGGAAGGTGCAACCCGCAATCCCCTAGTGAGCCAAAGAACATTCAAGATCTTTTAAATTCGGGTAATTCCTATTATTGCCTTGTTGATGGGTCTTGGAAGCACAATCAAGAAAACTTTTTGACTTAACTTAACTTTAGTGGAGAGAAGGTTTTTGAATTGTCGTGCGTTCCATATAAATAAAAGTTTCGAATAATATTGTTGTTAAGTCATAACCGAGTCTAAACATGTATAATGCACCTTACTGATAAAATTTATGAATTACTAGGTGAAAGGACCCGCATATATGCGGATTTATGAAAAAAAAATTATACACAGAATATTTCATAACCCGTGAAAATTCAAAAATAAAAAAGTAGAAAACAAATTTAAATCACTCATGAAAGTAAACAAATAAAATCAAAAACGTATATATCAAATAAATTATAAAATTACCTTTTTATCTTGATACTCATATATCTATTTTCCCAAAATTTTAACGAATTGAATCTCATATTTTTAATTGCAAACAAAAACTAAAAAATTCAAGAGAAATTCCAAGATATGCCACCTTTGACATGCCACGTTTCAAAAATACCACTATCACTTTTTCCAAATTTTTAAATCAATTATGTTTGGGTTAACTATGTTATATTAGAGTTTAGTTTTTTGGTTTTAAGGTTTGTTAGGGATCAAAATATTTTTTTAAATTGAGAATTTTTAGATATAAGGTTTTTAAACAGATTTATAAGTGGCACATTGGTAAGAAAATAATTCAAGAGTGCCATATTTGAAAAGTGGCATGTCAAAAGTGGCATTTTCGTAAATGTCCCAAATTTCAATAAGAATTTCTTCGCACAATTGCTTTCCAAATTTTGTAAGAAGAATGATGCACAAAGTCTTGAATAGTATTTTTTTCTACTTTAAAATAAAATATATTATATTCACTCTCTCATTCATATAAAATAAAAATATGTTAACATATTTATCAAGTTGTAGAAAATCCATCCACTTTCTACTATAAATTCATTAGTTTCTAAAAAAGTATTATCTCCCACTTTTGGATAAGACGTACTATAATATAACGCTAAATACATTTTTTTTTTTTGAGTAATCATTGATGTGATGATATCTATAATGTAAAAAATAGAACAAAACAAAATAAAGTTATAATGTTTTTCTTAATCTCGCAAACTAAAATTGATCGTCGTAATATATCTCACCTATATAAAAAAAAAAGAGTAATCGATGTCATCTTTCTAATAACAAACTAAAATAAAATTTGTAGAAGAGATTATCGAAATTTAAAATTGTTTGGTGAGAAGATTGAGAGAGCAAAAAAAATATTATATAAAAAAAAAAATATTATAATCCATAAAGATTTGGGTATGTAAACCTAACTCTATTTGAATTTTTTAAAATATGTGTATTAATTGATATTATTAAGAGAAAATATTAAAACCTATTTTATCTAAAATATGTAAAGAAAAAAGGAAAAAAATTGTTTGAAGAAAAAAAAAAACAAAACCAATACATATAATAAATAAAAGGGACAATTGCAAATATGCCACACATGACAAAAATTTAATCAAATATGCCACTGTTTATAAAATCATTACGAGTTGCCACTGTTCACTGACTAAATAAAAAAAAAAACAGATCTCACTTTCTCTCTCATCTCTCCCACGCTCATCAACCAGATCCAAATTTTTTTCTCTCACAAAATTCTTTTTTTTTGAAATTGCAAATTGGATTTTGGTTATGGATCTAGAGTTTTCGATTCTCTCTCTGATTCCATTGGACGCAAACGCAGTGAGGATAGATCTAGGATTTTCGATTCTCTTTCGTCCATATAAATTTATGTAAATTCTTTAAATGGGTTTTGATTTCCTGGATTGGAAGAAGAAGAAGAAGATGACGAAGAAGAAGACGAAGAAGGAAGAAGAAGAAGAAGAGGTTTAATCCATAAATTTTGTTTTTCTAAATTCGATTTGGTTACAAATTTGAGTTTTCGATTGGATTTTGGTTACGAATCTAAGCTTTTTATTCGATTTGAGTTACAAATTTGAGCTTTTGATTCAATTTTTGTTCAGATCTGGGTTTAGGTTATTTTTTTGGTCAGATCTGGATTTTGGTTGTTTTTTTATCAAATCTGGGTTTTCGTTATTTTTAGGATTTTCCCGTTTTTAAACAGTTTTATAAGACTTTTTTACATGTCATTAAAACTAAACAGTTAAATAATTTATAATGTTTTTAAAAGGTTTATAAGATTTTTATAAGGTTTGTAAAGTTTTTAAAAGGTTTATAAGATTGTTTAAAAACCTTATAAAACTGTTTAAAAACTTTATAAAACTTTACAAAAACCTTATAAAACTTTTCAAAAACATTATAAACAGTTTTACACGGTTTTTAAATAGTTTTATAAGGTTTTTAACAGTTTTACTAAACCTTTCAAAAACATTATAATTTTTTTAACAGTTTAATAAGATTTTTTTAACAGTTTTATAATGTAAAGGCAAAACCCTACCCCCATCCCCCCCTCTCCAAAATCTATACCCTAAATGCATAATAGTTAACCCAAACTTGAAAATTTACAGTCCTTTGTGTTTGAATTTGCTTTGAGATATAATCTTCTAACCTAAATTTGCTCGATCTAATATCCGATCCACATTCTTTGTCAACAACAACGCCTTCTCAAATCTTCTTAGCGGAAATCGCCACAGAGATCAGAGATAGTGAAATTAGAGATGATGAGAATCGAATTCAGTGACAGTAAAATCCGATCTCATGATGGCAATCTGGTAGAGAGAGAGAGAAACGAAATTTGGATGAGAGAAAAAAAACAGAAAATAGTGGCACACTGGTAATGATTTTAAAACAGTGGCATAATTGAAAAGTGGCATGTTAATAGTGGCATAAGTCAAAATTTCTCTAAATAAAAATTAAAAGATAAAACCAAGTTTATCAACTCATTATTTAAATGAATTTTTTATTAAAGCATATTTGAACTTCTTTTGATATGTATTGATTTTTATAATCTATTTGATAATTATAGATATATAACTTTTAAAAAAAGAATAGGATTTTTATGATATATATATATATAGCAAAATCTAGTTGGAAATAAATTTAACACGTGTCAAAATCTCGGATCGATTTGATATGTGTCACGATAGTGTCAGGGCCGGTGTTGGACAGGAGCGCGGGAGGTGCAAATGCTCAGGACCCACCAATTTTTCTGTTTTTCTTTCTATTTTAGGACATCAAATTTCTTATATTTTTGCAAAATGGACAAAAATTATTTTTAATCAGTTAAACAACCTATAATTTGAAAAAAAAAATTATATGGCACATGGCCCACAAATTTAATGAGCTACAGCGAGATAGTATTAATTATTATATTTGAGGCATCAAACTTTATATAATAAGATAATGAAACTTCATGTAAAAGTACTTATAAAGTTGTTTCTATACAAAATTAGTGTGAACGTACATATCATCTACGTTTCGTTTTCAATGTAACTGGTAATAATAATTATTTTCGGAACATTTCCGGACACCCAAATTATTTATTTATTCAAAAACAAAACTGAGTCCTATTTGTCCGCTCCAAAAACGAAACACGTAGGCTAAAAAGTGGAAAAGAAGAAGCTGCGATATTTAAAGAACAACGTTGCTATAGCTTGTCCCACGCATAAAATCAAATTTGCTTTTCACACTTTTGATGTAAAAAGAGCAATTAGTCGACGACGTGGAGTACTTCTGCGTCACAACTTCTTGTACTTTCTTTTGCCAGGTGCAAATGCTCTTAAATCTCCCAAAAATTATGTGGCTTACGTTCGTTTCTAGAAACAGGTTTCAAAATTCATTACACATCTCTTTATAGTTTTGGAAGTTACCTAAGTTAGGATCCAAATAGGCTCATACTTGTAACGTTTGAGTCTGTGACTCGTCTCTTTGTCTCTTACTACGTGGCCAGTGTCAGCTCCGTAAGTTTTTTTAACGGTGGTTTCAACGTTTTGATTACTTTACAATTCAACGTTTTAATTATATTAAAATGAAGATACTAAGTCTAAAAGTAATCCAGGTTTATGTTCTAAGATATACCTCTCTTTCCATATTAGCACATTTTTAAAATTTGAACAAATCATAAAAATCTCAACCAGGAATTGAAAGAAAAAAAAAACGGTCATGAGAAATAGCCAAACGGAGCTAATTTGCCAACTAACCAAATAAAAATTAATAATTAGTAAACTAACTAAAATGTGTTAAAAAATAAGAATTGGTGATGACTTTATTCCATAAGAATGAAACTATATATAGTGTACAAGTAGTTAGGATAAGACCAAATATGCTAAAGCATATAGAATAATCCAAAAGCATTTAGAATATACTAGAAGATCCTAAGAAATTAAAATCTTCTAATGGTCATCCACATAAAAGGATCTATAACAAAATGAACATTTGTGGCATAATCTAATCTAGGCGTGGGCATATTTCACGAACCCGAAAACCGAACCCGAACCCAAACCGAAAGAGCCGGGTTCGGTTCGGTTTCGGGTTTTGCCTATTACACGAATGGGTTATAGAATCGTCGGGTTTCGGTATTCGGTTCGGGTTCGGGAAAACCCGTCAAACCCGCGGTTAACCGAAAAAAACCGAACATAAGTTTTTATTAGTAATAATAGCTTTACTGCTGTAGACTCTTGAGCTTCTTCCTCGAAAACCCTACTCCTCTACAGACAAAACCGAATTAATCTCTTTAGTTCTCATTTTCACACTGGAGCCACTTCATATTCCCAGATCGAGATCGTCTCCTCCGTCGGAGACATCAGTAAACCATTCCCAGGTACGAATCGTCTCCTCCGTTGGATTCAAAGTTTATATCTGTTTCGAATGAGATGAAATTGGGATAAATTCATGTATGGTTTGATGAATTTGATTCGAATTTGATGAATTTTTTACATGTGATAAATTTTTCATAAATGAGAATCAGATGAATGCTTTGATACTTTTTGGTAAATAATCTGATATTCTGATGTATGGTTTATAATTTGGTATATGCTTTGGTCAATTTTGCAGATGGATTCTTCGTCATCAGAAAATGCAAGAGACAAAGGCAAAGGCATTGCATTTCATGATGAGGTTTTGACTCCTGTTAGTGGAAAGAGGAAAGAAACTCCTTCTGGAGGTTCTTCACAACCCCAGCCAGCAAAACCAACAAATGTAACTGCAACTACTGTAGAAGGCCCTTGTCATGTCTTTCAAAGCAAGGGACATCAGTTCTCATTAATCACATGAAAGTTTGCAAGGATTATAAGGCATGGCAAGATGGTCAACATAATATTCAACTTGTGATCAATGGAGAAGGAAACTTGATGCAAGCCAAGGTTTCTGAAACTGTGTACAGAGAAGCATCAAATGAGTTGATGGTCTTAGCAGAGTTACCACTCTCATTCGTTGAGAGTATTGCTTGGAAGTACTTCAGTAATAAGGTAAGCTTTGTAAGCTTTGTTCTTTTAATTCTATATTTATTGGTTCATTGTTTTTCCTAGTTGCATCTAACTAAGTATTTCTATTTGTAGATCAAGATGTACAATCCTCACTCAAGAAGGACTGCCACCAGAGATGTAGTGAAGATGTTCAGAGACAAGAAGGCAGAACTAATGAGCTTGATCACAAGCAATAAACTAAGAGTGTCTCTGACAACAGACATTTGGAAATGTGAACCAACATGTAAGTTTTTCTCTCTTATTTGTTCATTAGTATCTGTTTATTTGTACTTGTTGTTTCAGATACTTTAACTTGTTATATTTTTATGTGTGCAGTTGCAAGCTATATGGTGGTCACATGCCATTACATCGATGCAAACTGGAAGCTACAGAAGTACTTGATTGCCTTTAAAAATGTCTTAGATCATAAAGGTCAGACTATTGCTGATATTCTTTTAGATGTGTGTCTAGAATGGGGAATAGATAAGATATTTACCATCACTGTAGACAATGCAACAGCTAATACCTCAGCTATTAAAAAGTTTCATACTGAATTTGAGAAAAAATCTCATGAGGCATTTGTATTAGGTGGTAGTCACTTGCATATGAGATGTGATGCTCATATTATTAATCTTATTGCAAGGGAAGGATTGTCTGAAATAGGAGAAAGTATTGATGCAGTCAGAAATGCAGTGGTTTATCTTAGGGGATCTACTAATAGAATGAAGGCTTTTGCAATGAAATTAGATAGAAAGAGTTTCTCGTGGTAGTTTACCTTTGGATGTCTCTACTAGATGGAATGCCACATTCTTAATGTTATGTAGGGCAATGCAGTTTAAGGTTGGGTTTGATAAGATGGAACAAGAGGATAAGTTGTACAATGATTATTTTCTAGAAGCTATTAATGGCATTAAGAGAGCTGGACCTCCTTCTTACTTTGACTGAAATGCAGTAGAAAGAATAGTCAAGTTCTTAGTCATATTCTATGACAGTACTCTGATTGTCTCTGCTTCAACTAAGGTTAACTCTTACAAGTGTTATGGTGTGATTGTGGACATTGAGAGGAACCTAGAGACAATGTCTACGAGTCTTGATACTGAGCTGAGTTTAGTTGTTGCTGATATGTTAGACAAGTTCAGAAAGTACTGGGAAGGGATGAAGAGCATAAATAAGATGTTAGTTTTAGCTTCTGCATTTGATCCTAGGCAGAAGTTGAACTATGCAAAGCTCTGCTTTGATAAGTTATATGGGAAAGATAGTGTAGAGTCTACTGCAATGTTGAACTCTGTGAACACACTTCTCAGTGATATGTTCAAGTAATACACTGGTAGATATAGCAGAGGTCCTTCTCCATCTACTATGGCTTCACAGAATTCACAATCTAGTCAAACCGACTCAGCTAATGTACAAGAACCAGTAGAGGATAGAATGGAGCTTAGTTATGGGAGTTTTGTGTATGAAAGGATAGATAATGTCTACAAGGAGTTGATCAAAGAGTCAGGGGTTGCTGATCAAAGAAGTGAATTGGAAATTTATCTGAAAGAACCTGTGGAGAATCCAGTTACATTCTTAGGATCATATATGAATTTGCTCTCATGGTAGAAAGCAAACAGTGGGAAGTATCTTGTTCTAGCTGAAATGGCCAAGGATCTGCTTGCAATGCAGGTTTCTACAGTGGCATCTGAAAGTGCTTTTAGCACAAGTGGCAGAGTATTAGAGCCTTCTCGTAGTTGCTTGACTCACTTTCATGTAGAGGTGTTGATGTGTCTTGAACAATGGCTCAAATGTAAGATACAATTCTCTGGAAAGTCACTGATCACAAATGAACAACTCCTAGCCGATATCACAATGTTAGACGATATTCAGGAAAGTAAGTTGTATTTCTTCTCTGTCTTGTACTTGTTTTCTTATGTTCTGCTTTTAATCAGTATTGTACTTGTTCTTTGTAGAGTTTGAAGACAATACACTTGGAGATGATTGAATCCAGAATGCTAGTGAGAAGAAATAGCAATGTAAGTGTGTACAATTGTCATTGTCTATTACTCTATTTGCTTATTTACTTGTTTGGTTACTGTCTAATTGATTTAATTGTGTCTGTGTGTTTCCACAGGAAGCATGAAATATGGTGAATCATGAGTGCAAGTTGGAGAACATTGCTTCAGAATTGATATTGTTTAGCTTCTTAAATCAGATTTGAACAATACTCTTTTTGCTTGAAATCTTGTTATGCTTTTGTAGAACTTCTTTGGATTGCTTTTGTTTGGTAACTTTGGTTTAGATTTATGAAGTATGAAGTACTTATGAAACTAATTTGGTGTTGTTTGTGTTGTTTAGTTAGCATGGATTCGGAATTATAGTCATTGTTTGTGTTGTTCACAAGTGTTAAATTTCGGATTATTGCTAGGTTTCTCTGGTATTTCGGTTTATTCGGGTAAAAAACCCGAAAATACCCGTAAACCGATAACCATAAACCGAAACCGAGTATTATGCGGTTTTTTATGGGTTTAGACCTCAAACACGAAAACCGACCCGAACCCGGGTATACCCGAACCGATATTTCTAATAACACGAATGGTTTTTATATTCATCAACCCAAAAATCCGAATACCGAATAACCCAACCCGAAACCCAAATGGGAAACCGAATGCCCAGGCCTAATCTAATCCATTAAAATTAGGACAAATAGACACTCTCCATGAGTGTGACACGTGACAGACTATGCTCGACACCTGTCCCATTTAAAAAAAAAAAATGGTATCAATCCTCAGAAGCATACACATCGCTTCCATAATTGTCTTCACGTTTGCTGATTCACATCGTAAATATCCTACATCTAATCAAAACGTTGAAACGTTACGTCTCATAAATAGATTCACCAGAGCTATGATTTTTGTTCTTACTCTATTTCATGTCAGTTTTTGCACCATTGTTCCCATCGGCGTTGGTCCATACATTAAAATAGTATAGAACAGAAACAGAGTAAAATTTGGAAAGAGAGCTATATTATATTTCATTTGGCCTAACATGATTAAAAAAACTCTGATTCTCTCAGTTGCTTAGATGAACCTGAGAATCTCACATCACATACTTCATCTCTATATTATATAATAAAACGTAAAAGCAGACACTCTAATGCAACATAGAGAAATAAAAATAGTAATGAGGTTCTTATAAATGGAAATCTTATTTGAAAAGGAAATCCTACTAACTAAAAGGACTATTTGGAGCACTAGAGGCTGTCCACGACAGCAAAAAATGCACTCCTCTCACGCTGCCACGTCAGCACGCCAAAGAGGGTTTTTTTTTTAGCACCACAACGAGGCTCATTTATTTGTTTCTTTGAATAAAAAATCTATTACAATCCTAGCATAAAGTCCAAACCTTACAAGGCCATTGAGTATCTTAGGCCCAATCCACCAACCAGAAAACAACCCTACGTCTTCCTCGCCTCTATCTCCCTTCTCAGTTACAGAAGATCGCCATCCATCTCTACACAGTTACAGAAAATCGTTACCCCTTTCCACCTTTGTCATCTTCAATCACCCATTGACTGTCATTCCATGTCTTCAATGGACCACTCCTCAATCACCTTTTACTCCCTTTCTTATATAAACAAAGATTTCTTACATGCCTCTTCCACACTCCACATAAAGCAAACAGGATCTGAATATGGCATCCGTCGAGGCAAAAACCTTCCGCATCCTTGCTACAATCGAAGGAGAATTCTGTAACCAAGAATCCTCTCCTTCGTCTTCTTCACATCACTCACCACGATCAAGCTTCCCAACCCTAGCCAAACTTCAAACTCCGCTATGAATCTGTTACGATTCCTCTACTCACACTTGATAAACTCAACCGTCGTTACCCCTTCACCACTTCCTCCTCTTTAATTCCCTTATAATCATCGAAGGGACCCGAACCGAGAAGCTGTGAGGTTTTAGCTTCCTACTTCAGATAACCAACAAGCTGTTTCACTTTGTTATCTAGATATAATAACCTTAGAAACTAGAGTCACTATCACGTTAGAGACTTCAAAGTTCAAAATCCAGATATATCAACAAGAATCAAATTATCGATGACACAAATCGATTGCACTCATACGAAAGGTGGGTTATGCATAGACTATGTTGTTTTATTACCTAAAGAATATGTAAAAGAAGTCATTGAATCAGCACAGTTTTTGGTAAAGAATGTGTTAAAGAAATTATTGAATCAGCACAACAATAAATTTGAAAAGTAAAGTATTCGCTCCACAAATCTATTTTAATCATCCTTATTTACCTTTTCATTATGGAAACGTTTTGTTCTCTTCTCTATCAAGATTTCCATATATATACATATATGTTTCTCCTTTCTAGCTACAATAACAAAAAAGGAACAAAATCGTATATACATATATCTACATATAATCAAGAAGTTGTAAATTCGATCACACTATTTATATAGATATGTATATGAGATACATGAAAGTTGTCCGGAAAGAATATAATGTTTTAAAAGGGGATTAAGGAAATAACATTACAAAAAGAATCTCAAATTCATAACATTAAAGCTTAAGGGATTGATGTTTCAAATATAGTTTGAATTATATAAGATGTTCTAGGTAAAAGCACGCATTTTAAGATATTATTTTTTTTCTTAAACAATTATGATTTATTACATAAACAAAAATAATTAAATCAATCATGAAAAAACTGCAGAATACTATTGGTCACACAGTTTTTAATAAAGTAAAAAGTTATATAGAACTTTGAAAACATCTTATATTGTGAAACAAAGATAAAACTCCAAAACATCTTATATACAGAAACAGAGGGAGTATATTACAAAACCCATGTGCAGAGTGGGAAATGACCTAGTAAATATAATATGACTAGGTTAGGACCTGCGTTGATATGCGGGTAATTATATATTATTAAGATAAATACTTTTGTTTTAATTAGTAACCCGTTTAATTACTAAAATATTCTAAATACTATTTAAACAAGTTTTTGACCCGCATTCAGTGCAGGAACATTTTTATGTGTGTTGTGTATTATATACTCCCTCCGTATCATATTAGATGATGTTTTAGAGAAATTTTTTTGTATCAAATTAGTTGATGTTTTCACTTTTCAATGTAAAATTAATTGTGTTTTTGTTAGTTTTGACTCTTTGTATTATGGAGTTTGATTTTCTAGTGGTTGAATTGTATTTAATTACAAGGTAAATGATGATTTTTTTTAGAGAAAATAAAAAATTTAATGTTTTCTTAATTTGTGTGTAAAATCCTTAAACATCAAGTATTAAGATACATAGGGAGTATTAAGTAACTTAGTTGTAGTAAGTAGATATTATTGTCTTTGTTTATAAATAGTATGAAATATATTGTAGGTAGTTTTTAGTGTATAGTTTGAGTATTAGTTTATCTATACATATTGTGTTTATTTGTGCATGTGTTCTAAGCTTATTAGTATATATGTTTGTTTGTATAATATTAATTGGAATTTGTTAACAAAAAAAATATTAGTTGGAATTTCTAAATTCACATAAACAAAAAAAAATAGTATTATGTTATACAAAAAAAACATATAGACCGTAGAATATATATATATATATATATATATATATATATATATGATTTATATCCGTAGTGTAATATTATAATGGTAACAATACGTATTTAACTAAAACTAAGGATTGTAAAATTAATAAGTAGTAATCATTCGTTACATATACATCTTGTTCATATATTGAAAATTCAAATAAATTTGGGACAATAATAAAATATTTAACTTTCAAATTTCAAAATTATTGCAAAAAAATTAAATGCACACAAAAAAGCAAAAACATCAATGCTTTTACTTCGATATTACAACTATGAAACAATACCGGAATCGGAAACAACTCGAATTAATCTAGAACACTTGATAGTTAAAAAAACCATATCCAGAAATCTGCAGAGAAGAAAAAAATTTCAATGGCTCATGTTTTCTTTCACTTTCATTGTTTTGGAGTTTATAAGGATTCAAATGGCAGAATGATGATTCCATACGAAGATGCAGAGAGAAATGGTGAAGAAGAGAGAAATGGGGAAGCACTGACAGAGAAGAATGGTAAACCAGAGACATAGATGAATGGTGAGCAAAGATAAAGAGGAATGATGTTTTGATGGAACATGGTGAGAATGTTTTACCATATATTGAGCTTCTTGATGAAGAAGGACATCAAAGACAACAGTTTGTAGAGAAATGGGATGGTGGTATTGGACTAGAAATAGGGCACAAATTTGTGGCAAAAGAAGAAGTGCAAAACTTATTGTTGAAAGTTGCACTGAAGGAGTGATATGATTATAATATTCTAAATTTTGATAGTTGGAGATATGTGGCAAGATGTAGTGCAGAAGGGTGTGATTGGTATTTATGACTGTCAAAGCCTCAGTTTGCAATCAATGATATTTGGTCTATTAAAACATAAAGGAAGTGGCATACATGTTCTAGTGCAACTGGGAGTACAAGTAGTACTAAAACGAAAGGGACTCCACAGTTAGTTGATGATATTATACATGAAAAAAATCTAGATGTAATGGAAACCCCACCTCCTAAACTTCCAGTGGAGCTGGTTCACTCCAAAACCAGAGTGTTGTTGTCAAATGAAACCGCAAGGCGAGGGAGACACCTAGCTGCATCATTTATATGTGGTAGTCTAAAAGATAGTTACAAGAAGTTGCCTGCTTATTTGGACATATTAGAGAAGATAAATGATGGTACTATAACAAGTTTGTTGTTGGATAAAGAAGATAGATTCAAGTACTTATTCATTGCCTTGGGTGCTTGCATGAAAGGGTATAAGATGATGAGGAAAATTATAAGTGTTTGCCATGGCTCAAGATTCTAATCGTCACCGTTATCTAGTAGCATTTGGGGTCCTAGATGGTGAGAATAATGCTAGTTGGGAGTGGTTTTTCAAGGAGTTGTTGAAAGGTGTATGATGCCGTCTAAAAAGAATGCATATGGAGGTTTTAAATTTATAAACCCTAATCTGCAAGTGCACAACTAAAAATTGTAGTACTTAAGGGTCGATCCACATGAGACTAAGTTGTTACGTTACAAACCTATATGATGCAAAATAAACTAAGTGAAAATATATTTGGTTTTGGGGTTTATGATGAACGAAACAAAACCAATAAAAAGTAAAGGATAGATAAATCAAAACATGCAAATAAAATAAATCCTAAGAATATATGCAACATAAACTACACCGAATTTAAATGTTTAAAACAAGTGTTCTAGAACTCAAATCACGGAGGTAGAATCTTTCCACTTTCGTGGCTTTGATCCCTATGCTTTCTACCCTAATAGACTCAACTTTCAATGGTTATTACAAGGTGAAATCACGTTATAAGATTGAGATTCGTTTGTTCACTAGACTCTTTAATTAACCTTTCGAATTGTTAATTAAGACATCTAGCTTATCAAATACTAGATCCGGCGATATAAAAGCTTTTGTAGAATATATCAACCTTAGATCGATCACTAGTTAGCTACGCTAGAGCAAACTTTATGCGTAAATATAGATAGAGGATCAATCTAGAACCAAACTCAATAAAAAATGTAAAATATGAAACATAGAACTTTTGGAATAACTTTAAATCAAACAAGCAACTACTCTACATGTTATTGAACATGAAACAACAAGAGTTGAGGATACATCACTAGATTTGTGATAGATAAGTGCTCGACATAGATGGATCTCTTAGAACAAAGCTAGAGAAGAACATTATAGTCTCCATCGCTCTTTAACAAGACATATTAATGAAGAACAAAAGAGAACCGAAAATACATACTTTATTAATGATTTGTGGTGCCTAAGGCTGATCTCCCTCTCTCAAGACACTAAAATCAAGTATATATAGATGCTTGAAGAGGTTCTAGGTTGGTGGAACTTCTAGGGATTCACTTTGGGCGAAAATATTTTTTTATCGAAAACTAGTTAAAATACTTACTGAATCAACAAAGCTTTTTTTTTAACCCCTAAACAATTCTTCTGCGGAATTTCTCACGAATATAAAATCAAATAAATCAATCCATCAATTAAACAAACAAGTCAACCAATTCATATTCAATTTCAAAATTCCGAACAAATAATCTAGCATCCTAACACCCGGTTCACTAGACATAAATAAAATCCTATCATCCTCTTCCTACGTCATGATTCCGCGATCACACTTTTCTTTTACCTGCAACACATGTAAATAAGAGTTGTGTGAGTATTATCACAAATACTTAGTGAAGCGGTCATCCCGTCTACCGGTTACATAATAAAGGAAAAGAATGCAAATTACTACGCAACAAACATCAATTAACCATATTCAAATTACTGAAATGAAAATAATTGACAAAATTCAGCAATGCAACAGATGGTGTTGATCGACAAACCACCATAGTGTCGATCGACACTACAAAACAAAACACCAAAATCACCATTGGGTGTCGATTGACACTCCACCATGGTGTCGATCGACACTCCCTTCACAAACACAAAAATCGTGAAAATAAAAATTAGTGTCGATCGATACTACCACTAGGTGTCGATCGACACTTCTCGCAAGAACCTGATTTAAGTAAAATCCTCATATGACTCGATTCCGTTTCATCCCACAAGATAATTCATGATTAATCACGCACAAACATCACAGAAACACAATCCAAACCATACGAATTCAACACAATCCACACAATCGATAACCTAACATACTATTCCCATAACCATGATCATGCATTCACCTCGAATGCAGATTGAAAAAGGGATTGAACGAAAACAAGAATGAGACAGCAATGAGCAGAGACAATCACACCGATTTCAGTCTCATACACACGAACTCACCGCTACAATCGATCTGCCGAACCCTCAAAAACATTGAAGAACCCTAAATCCTCAAGAACTATCAAAAACTCTCACAAAACTCTAATCTTCTCTCAATTCTGATCAATCTCTTGTTTTTCCTCTAAAAAACACGGCCACAGGCCTTATATAACAAGTCCTAGGGCTCTGCACCCGAACCGACGTAAACCGGGCGATTAAAATCAAACCGGAAAATAACCCAGAACTTGGTGTCGATCGACACCCCTACCAAAATGCCAAATTTTGGTTTCAAGATGTTAGAATTCTCTTCCACTAACACTGGATTCGACCTCAATCCCGCACAAAACTCAACCACAGACCGACAAAACTCCTGGCCTACTGGCCAACACCATTCGAGACCAACACAGGATCCCAGAGGCTCAAATCCAGTCTCATGCATATGACTACGTCTCTAGACATTTATCACCCCTCTCGCTCGTAGGAACACCATCCTTTTAGAAATTGGTAAAATAAGGACCACTGTCCCAACACATACACACACAGAGGAAAACAATCCCAAACAGTATACTAGAGAACACCATCTCCAAAAATATGTTATTCGGGGACAACACACCTCAAGAGTAATAAATTCTGAGATGCTCATAAACATCTCCCAACTAGAATTACCTCTTGTGGCCTAAACACGATATTCCCAACCCAGAATATCATCACAAAGGACAAACCACTAGTCCACACCAACCAATAATGACAACACACATCTCATCTCCCAGAAATATAAGGAACCCCATCTAATAAATCTCGAAAATGTATAGTCGTTACCACAGAACAAGAATACACAACATGACAGACAACCTAGCACCATGCTAACACAACCAAACTGGAACCACAAGAAAGTGAAGCTCGATTTGCGACCTTCTTGCCGAAATACTACCTGAACTCCAATTATATCCTTGCCTTAGGTTCCCAAATCCCCATTCCTAAAACAACATAAATCCGCAAAGCTTTTAAGAATGCAACTTCTTCTGACGCAACACCTTAACTCTCCTCTCGAGAATCCCATAGGTCTTGCTGACACAAACAAAACTGACCAAAGATCCCGAACATCTTAGCCACTACTTAAACGAACTACGCTTGCACTTCTTCAACATTGATACCTTGAGATACACACGATCTTCCACCTCAAACTCCAACTCTAATCTCTCCTTATCAGCCTAATTCTGATGTTGATCCGGAGCCTTCCCCTTGCTCAGCATAAAAATAAAATAAAAAAAAACACGGATGCTTTCCGTCGTTTCTTGCACTAACTTGCACCCACCATGTTCCTCTCCCCCACTTGGTTTCAACATATAGGTGACTCACTCTGCCTCCCATAAAAAGCCTCGTAGGGAGTCATCCCGATACACGCCAGAATAATTGCTATTAAAAACAACTCGACCAAAACACAATTGATCCATCTGACAATCACCTCATCTCAAACATACCTCCTGAGCAACATCACCAATAACTGAATTACCCTTACTGCTCTCGACATAAAAATAAAATCCCTGATTGAACCATTCGATTGATACTCCAAGCCGATTTACCGTCTTCTCTACATACCTCCTAGCCAAAACCGCAGCTTCATCGGTCTCCTTAATGGCCAGAAAAAGTGTCGACTTAATCGGACGACCCCCATAAACTGGATAACATCCAACCTCCGCGAGTTGGGTATCTATACCTTGGAATCCATCGAAACAATAATCCGCTTCCACTATGGAGTGGACAACTCTGCCTCCATCCACTCAGAACTGATACTTTGCTTCACCAGCTGTCACTTAACGCATGATGCGGTCCACATCCAATATTACCAGTTTTACACACCCAAACTCTAAGGTCCATATTCCGCCTTATGCTTATGCCACGATCGGACTTTGATTACTCATACTTTTACCGACATCATCACACTCTCAGAATGTCTCGTTCGAGGTAACAATACCGATGTCACTCCACTCTTAGGACGTCTCCCTCAAGCTCTGGTTATATATAGGAAAAAAACTTCCTACAGAGTAATCAACTCTCACGTGCACAAGCATCTGAAGACTAGAACCACTTACTGGTAATAACCTGCTAAACAAACTCCAGAATATCATAGCGGCTCCAACTGAGCACTTGGCAATCCAACGATCTTCCTCAAGACCCATTTATGACCTTCAAAGCACATCACTAATCCTATGATTATTCGGCCGTTCCAGACATCTATTGCTCTTAATTCATTTTACAACCTGAGACTCGCAGGACGCATCCTATGAGCTATCAGGAATATACCGCTCGCACTCTCGGGATGCATCCCTCGAGCCAACGATATCTAGGGAACACATTCCCGCGAGAAAATACTATCTATCATAAACATATCGCTCGCACTCTCGGGATGCATCCCTCGAGCCAACGATATCTGGGGAACACATCCCCGCGAGAGAATACTATCTCTCAGAAACATATCGCTCGCACTCTCGGGACACATCTCTCAAGCCAACGATATCTGGGGAACATATCCCCGCAAGAGAATACTATCTCTCAGAAACATATCGCTCGCACTCTCGGGATGCATCCCTCGAGCCAACAATATCTGGGGAACACATCCCCGTGAGAGAACACATCTCCCCCTACTTATAGTGGAAAACAACAATTCCCAAATAAGTAAGTCTAGGACCATTGTCCCCACACGGGAGAACACATCTCCCCCTACTTATACTGGAAAACACAATTCCAAAATAAGTAAGTATGGGACCACTGTCCCCACACGAGAGAACACATCTCCCTCTAGAGCAAATAAATTCCAAATGCCTATAAATCACAAGATTAAAATTGCCTCAAGTAGTTCGAACTAATTCTTGAAACCACAGTGTACACCGCAAAGAGCTTACCCAACTCGGGCAACGCCAACATAGATGTACCCAAGTATATTGTAATACTAACCACTACTCGCCCATATTCGCCCGAAACATCCTTAATGCAACGTTTCTCAATCCGGACTAGGTCTACCGGATTGATCGCGCAACAATCAAATAAGAACATACACCACCAACCACAGACCAAGAATTGGATCAATCGATCGTGCAGTAACCAAACAAGAACATGCATGACCATGAAACGCTACATCCGTTACCAGGGTCGTCTGATTCGAGTTCCAACGAAAGATCAACTCTAGGCTTGACACCCAGAACAATTGTCTATCGAAGACCAACACCTGACCACAACCTGGTCCACTATACTTGAGATCTCCACTCGATTCTCAAAAACTGTCCACCGTAGACCAAAATCCTGACCCCACTAGGCCAGTACCACAAAAGATCCTCACCTGTTCTCAGAGGCTCCCATCTAAACCTATGTTTATACGCGTGTATCCAGACACTTATTACGTTTAACTCACCCATACATCACACACACACTCGTAGGACGAATCCGACAAGCATCTGGTATCAAGAAAACCACCGTCCCTGATACATACTCTGGAAAAACTACCGTTCAAGGTAATGAGTTATTCGTAATAAATTCTAAAACACCTATAAACATCAGCGGCTAGATTTGCCCCAAATAGTCTAAACTTGATATTCCAAACACAACTGCCACTTAAGACCTTCTCTGTGACCTAACTCGGTCAACAGAATCCGAAATCAAACCCCGATCTCCGAGGCCCCCATCTAGTCTCATGATTACTTACAATTTTAGACATTAATTACTCTTAACTTATTCCACACCCCTCCCACTCGCAGGATGCATCATTTGAGCTCTAGGTACACAGGGGAACTAATCACCCCCTCGAGAGAACTACTCATCCCTCGATACTCGAAATGGAAACTAATCATCTCAAATGAGCATACAGAAGAACTAATCATCTCCTCTAGGGAACTAATCATCCCCACTGGAGAACTAATCATCTCAAAAAACAATGAATGGTTATTCGGGACCGCAACCCCTAGAGTAATCAATTCTTAAACGCCTCTAAGAACCTATTGACTAGATCTACCTCATATGGTCCAAGGCATGATATTTCCTACTCTGAAATATCAACAATAATAAAACTACACAACTTAATCAACACAGGAAATAAATAAGGAAAACACCATCTTGTAAATTTCCGAAACGTAGAATCGTTACAACACCAAACGAAAATACGAAAACCAAAACATAAAATCCTACAATCCTAAAACTTAAACAGAAGGAACACCGCTCGATCCTCGATCTACTCCCTCAGATCCTCCTCTACCGCAGCCTCTGCCTACCGCGGTAACAGGGGACACTCAGGCATGATATGGCTTTGCTCCCTTCAGTGAAAACAAACTCGAGCCTCCCAAAACTCTGCTCTCACAAGACAGCTTATCACACGGTGCTCCCTGCTCCCATACCTGTAACAAATTTGAACATTCGATTTCAACTTAGAAGTGTCTTTCTTCTTCCTCTTCTGACCTTGCGTAAGCTTGCCGGCCTGGCTAGGAACCTCATACCGCTATTGCCTCCTTGGTTGAACAGCTAGATCAACCACTGGCGGAACCACCTCTGCTACTGCCGGAAACCCCGCATACACTCTGTTCGAATGAAAGACATGTTTTTCCCTCATCATCCACTCCTCAGTTCCCTCAAGTCTCACTCTACCGGAGAAAAGCCCCGAACTCGAAACATGTATCTGCCTCATCCTCACATGATAAGTCGAATGCTCCTCAGACACCACAGCCCTCGCCTGCACTGAAGCTTGCACCGGAGCCATCGCCGGTAACCGCTTCAGTATCTGCATCAACAAATCCTCAAGACGATCCCAACGATCCTGAGCTGGAGCAGCACCAACACCTGGGCCCACTCTACCACCAGCTAACTTGGCACCCCACCTGGCACCTACAACACCAACACTGGCACTCGCACTCGCACTCGCACTCGCACTGGTCTCACTAACATATCCTGCGTGATACGTCTGAGACTCTGATGCCTGCGTAGCACTTGCAACCATGCCACTGGAGGACTCAACCAAGCGCCCCAGACCCCGACTTCTACCCCTACCAAGACCTCTAGCTCCAATATCCATCACTCTGCATCTCTCAAAACACAGACGAAGATACAATAACTATGGAGAATGGAAGTCACAACAAACATAAATACTTACCAGGGAATCTATTTAAAGGCTGAAGAGGATGATTCTAAGACTACTAACTGATTAAAAGCACATAATCAATTAGACACATAGTCTCAGACATCCAATTACATTGTCCTAAAAACGTCAAGACTCTGATACTAAAATGAAACAACCAAGCTTTTTTAAAAAAAAATCCTAAACAATTCTTCTACGGAAGTTCTTACGAATATAAAATCAAATAAATCAATCAATCAATTAAGCCAACAAGTCAACCAATTCATATTCAATTTCAAAATTCCAAACAAATAATCTAGCATCCTAACACCCGGTTCACTAGACATAAATAAAATCCTGTCATCCTTTTCCTACGTCATGATTCCGCGGTCACACTTTTTTTTACCTGCAACACATGAAATAAGAGTTGTGTGAGTATTATCACAAATACTTAGTGAAGCGGTCATCCCGTCTACCGGTTACATAATAAGGGAAAAGAATGTCAATTACTACGCAACAAACATCAATTAACCATGTTCAAAATACCGAAATGAGAATAATTGCAAAATTCAGCAATGCAACAGATGGTGTCGATCGACACACCACCATAGTGTCGATCGACACAACAAAACAAAACACAGAAATCACCATTGGGTGTCGATCGACACTCCACCATGGTGTCGATCGACACTCCCTTCACAAACACAAAAATCGTGAAAATAAAAATTAGTGTCGATCGACACTACCACTAGGTGTCGATCGACACTCCTTGCAGGAACCTGCATCGATTCAAATCCTCAAACAACTCGATTTCGTTTCATCCCACAAGACAACTCACGATTAATCACGCACAAACATCGCGGAAACACAATCCAAACCATACGAATTCAACACAATCCACACAATCGATAACCTAACATATTATTCCCATAACCACGATCACGCACCCACCTCGAATAAGGATTGAAAAAGGGACTTAACGAAAACGAGAACAAGACAGCGATGACCATAGATAATCATACTGATTTCTATCTCATACACACGAACTCACCGCTACAATCGATCTGCCAAACCCTCAAAAACCTTGAAGAACACTAAATCCTCAAGAACTATCAAAAACTCTCAAAAAACTCTAATCTTCTCTCAATTCTGATCAATCTCTTGTTTTTCCTCTGAAAAACACTTCCACATGCCTTATATAATAAGTCTTATTCCGTACCCAAACCGACGTAAACTGGGCGATTAAAATCAAACCAGAAAACAACCGATAACTTGGTGTCGATCGACACCACCCCCTTGGTGTCGATCGACACCCCTACCAAAATGCCAAATTTTGGTTTCGGGATGTTACACTTACTTACACCGGACGGAGACACAGGACCAAATCACGTGTCCGGGGTCTGGCCCAAATGTTTCTAATGAGTCTTGGCAATGGTCATGTGCACCGGTCCACGAGCTTGATAGGTGCCTTGGTCATTTTTGCACTTGATTCATCTTCGAGGCAGTTTGACATGTCTTTAGTAGATCGTGAATATCTTCCAAAATACAACTTCATTTGATGTAATTCCAACTCCATTGGAAACCTGACTCAAAAGAATATCTTTAATTATAGTTTCATCTCATTCCAAGTAGATTTTATACTCCGTTTGTGGCTAGACTTCAGACATATACAATCTGTCCAAATTGAGAAATTGTGAAATCATGAACATTGAGAACTTGGATTGGCTCCTTTAACTTTAATAAGTTGTTGAAGAATGTAGAATACTCCTTTTTGCGCCCTTTTTGATTATTTAACCAACATGACTCTTAAAAACTACATATACAAGAAAACTACCTCTTTTGATAGAAAACCTTATTAAATAGTATAGAAAATATATGAAAATAGATAGTATAAGTGGTAAAATATGAGGTATATCAACTCTCCTCGACTTAAACCTTGCTTGTCCTCAAGCAAACAATAGTCTAGAATAAGAAAGATGATTAAAAAACACGGGAACTCACATATTCTTTGGATCTTGCTTCGATCCCTAAACATGTAATCCTCGTAAAGACAAGGTGCTTTCATAGACTCTTTTCATCATCTCTTATCATGAATTCGAAAGTATGTCCTAAATTGTTGTCCCTGCAAAATCTCAACTTCAATTCAATCGACTTCTTTACTCTCTTAGATTCGTAAAAATCTATGATAAAATATATAATCAAGGAATACGGCTAGGTATTAGGAAATGTTGATTTTAGTGGTGAGGTTAAAAGTGTTTAGGGTTACCAAAAACTCCGAGTACGAAATATTATACAAAATCGCAAGAGAGAATAGATCTATTGAAGTCCACAATTTCCCCACCACTTTCTTCCCTCTTTTCTCCCCTGACTTAGACTATTCTCTGGGAATCACTGTAAAACTCTTGAACTCATCTCTCCTTTCTTTCATGACATTCCTTGGGTGTTCTTCGGCCATTGACCCTTTGAAAATCGTTTTCCTTTCCTTTTTTTCTTTTTTTTTAGGGGTAAAACGATTTCATAAAGATATGAGTCACGTATAAGCACAAAATTGTTACCATGATTTAAGCATCCAAGGAACGGCCAAGCTCTCTAAAACTTTCTAGAATTTTGTTGTTGTACTCTTCCTTCTATTGTTGAACGTCGCATCTCTAGTGATTGGACAATTGCATCGACCATTTTCTCTCCGACATTTTTAGACATATCTGCATAGGGGACATAGCGAAAATCCATGAGGTCTGAAAGAAAGGTTAAGGGTAAAGGGTTTGAACCAACTTAAAGTGAGTTGGTCATTCATGAAAATAGAGAGTGGTAAAAAAAAAAAGGAGAAGATGTCATGAATGTTATTCGTTTCCTTGATCTAATATCCTTAACAAGAAATAGTCAAAAATCGTGTTAGTACTTCAAATTGAGAGTCGAAATCATATCCATCAAAATAGTGTAAGCAGCAATTTCTTTGGAGAAATTTGGTCACTCGGTGTTTGAATCAATTGTCTAGAACAAACCTGCAATAATGGTCACTTGGTTTTGAAATTTGAACTTTTTTGACCCTATAAAAGTGTCATCATTCTCAACTTATTTTGACTCAATAAAACGGTTTTTTGAAAATAAATTTTTGAAAATTAGTTTTGAAAACATAACTATCCAACACGAACAAACGCGCTTGTAACAACAATCTCCCCAAACTTAACTTACACCGTCCCGGTGTAAATCAAATCAAATTAAGGGTGAAGTGTTGGAAAATAAGAAATAAATAATAGAAAAGTGGAGAATAGAACGAAGTTACCGGATAAAAAAAACTCAAAATGTTCCAAAGTTGGATCGGTGTGGTTGGTTTTCTAACAAGTGTAAAGGAACTCCCCAAATGTTTCTCTATGCATAGAAAGAATGCTTTTCAATGTTCCGGACATTCTATTCTGCAATGGCCTAGAGGTTACGACATCGATTTAAGGTCACTTATATACAAAACATAAAACTCATAATGCATCACTCGAACCATATTGGAAATGTCTGAATTATAGGTTGTTGAACAGCTGCTGCTTAGATAAAACTAAATGATATATCATGGTTTTTACCGGTTTTCAACCATGATATAAGTCCATGTTTTAGTGTCTTTTGGTGTTTTTGGTATTGTTTTAATGTCTTTACAGGAACTGGACCGTCTGGAGCATAAAAGATGTTTACTGGAGGTTTTGGAACATTCACGGAGTGAAGTGGCAAAATGCAAATTCGGAACCAAGATTTTGAATCTGTGTCGATCGACACTGATGAAGTGTGTCGATCGACACGTTAGAAACTTAACAAAAGAAGCCGATTTGAAGATTGGTGTCGATCGACACCACCATGAGTATCGATCGACACCCTGTTCTGTCAAGCCCGAAACTTAATCAAAGAAGCCCGTTCGAAGCCCGAAGACTCCAGATGTTTACTTTTGTGATCTATGACGGTTCGGAACCCTATATATACGTATTTACAACCATTGTTTAGGCTTAAGCTTTATTTTATTGTGTTTAGAATTACTCTTAAGAGATATCTCTAATAAAGATGTTTTGTGCTTCATTAAACATGTCTGAGTAATTTCTCTGTTAGGTTTAGGGTTTTTAAGGGTTTTGATGAATTGCTAGATCTGATTTCATTGTTAGGATAATATCATTAGAAGTTCTTCATCTTGACTTGTGTTTATTGCTGATTTTAGCGTCATGAACTAGAATCTGATATTAGGTTAATTGATAGACACGACAGTGTTATTGATTGCTTGAACTAGTCTTTGATGAGCAAAATTCCTATTCGCAAAGACATTTGGTTTAGGGTTTTGTGAACAATTGAACTTGAACTTTAATGCTTGTTTAGATCAATCTGATTTCGCAACGACAGTTGGTTGTCTAGGGTTTAAGCATAGATAATATTCGCAGCGACAGCTGGTTTGTTTTACATTCGTGTTCATGTTTAGGAACAGAGCTTTCATATTCCTAATTATCTGTTTATCCCTGCAATTCTGATTCTCCTGAGATTTCCTTGAACCTAGCTTTTATCTTCATTGTTTTAAATCTTACCACTATCTTGCTTTGTTTTATTTGCTTTTTCTTATATTATATTTGCCTAGCTTAGTCTGAATTTAATTATCTATTGTGTCCCTGATTCCCTATGGATTCGATAACCTCAAGTACTACAATCGATCTCTTAATTTGAGAGAGTAGGTCTAGGGTAAATTTGACCATATCAAATTTTGGCGCCGTTGCCGGGGACTCATACCATTAGATTTTTATTACTAGGATTTTGTCTAGGTCTTTATTTTTCTTTGTTTTACTAACTATTTTTATTTTTATTTTTGTTTTTGTTTTGTTTTGACTTTCAGGCGTGAACAAAGATGGATATGCAGAGAATCCTAATTCAGAGGGACGAAAGATTGTTCGATCAAGAGAGGACCTATGGTGCTTCAACCTATCAAACGCCTCCATCTCAATCATCAGAGAGCAGGATGGTGGCTATGCTTGCGAAGCTCCTCGAAGGACAGCAGAGATTGACTGAGGACTTCAACAAAAAGCTGGATTCGATGTACGCTGACCTGAATGGGAAGCTCGAAGCTTTGGGAACTCATCTTGAGGAGTTGGATGTTCAGGTTGCTGAAGCTGCTGATTCTATCAAGTGGCAAGACGAATTTCTTCATGCGCAGACTGCTATGAACTCCAGGCGTGCTTGCGATACTATTCCAGTGGAAGACGAGGGCCTTTTCGATGATTTTAAAGCAATTTTCGGAGTTGCAGAGCAAGCGTCGATCGACACTTAGGATTTCTGTCGATCAACACTTGAAGAAAATTGAAAACCCGAACCAGAGGATCACGTGTCGATCGATACTACACACACGTGTCGATCGACACGTAAAGATGAAGCAGCATCGCTCGATGCTCGACTCGATGCAGAATCTGAATCTGATAGTGGTGTCGAGAGACACCACCCCAGCGTCGCTCGACACCTTGCCCAGTCCGAGTCGAAACTTCGCAAAACACCTGAATCGTCCAAGGAAAAGGTCCATACTCCCAATCTTCCATTCCCCAGAGCTCGAAAGGCCGCACCAAAGGTTGAAGAAGCTTTATCCATGACGATCTTTATTGAGAATCCTCCGAAAGAGCCAAGGTATGAACTTCCTGTTCTTATTTCTAATTCTCCTATTTTCGTCAATAAGAATTTAAACTGTGAAAAAAATGTTTCGCACTTATGCAAGCATCGAGTTTCTCGAAAGCTTGGTTTTTCTATTGATGTTTCTGCAGGAAAGCGAAGTAATCAAACAAGGCGAAGCCTAAAAGGACATCAAAGCCTTTTGCGAAAATCAGGATCGTCATCCCTTCAGACTTAGAGGAGAAAGGAGAAGAAGTGATCCATCAAATGATGGAGAACACGATGAAACTTTTTCCAGGAATAGTTTTTGATAAGTCTGGGGGAGCTGGAGCTGCAAAGAAAGGACGAACAAAGGACAGAGCTGCAACCATCCTAACGGATAAGGGAGGTACAACACTTCCCGATGATCCAAACGCCTAAGCATGTCAAGCTAACGACTCAAAACAAGCGCTTAGTGGGAGGCAACCCACTGGTAAGTATATTTAAATTTTTATTTTTGTTTTGTTTTACTAACATTTTACTTTAAGTGTTTAAGTTCATTAAAAAAAAAAAACAGAGAGTCAAGCGTCGATCGACACTCACTGAGTGTATCGATCGACACCTGAGGAGAAGACCAATCGATGGAGCCTTGGATCGACCTGATCAATCGATGTGTGGGCAAAAATTTCTTGGTGTCGATCGACACCATATGTGTGTCGATCGACACCCCTCGGCAGGTGAGTTTCTTCTTCCTTTTTCAATTCGTTTCAATTTTGTTTATGTTTCTTTCACCGATCTTAGGCTTAATAACACTGGGGACAGTGTCGTTTAAGTCTGGGGGAGGTAGTCGCTAACTTTTGTGTTTTCTTTTGGTGTTTTTGAGTCATTTTTAAAATTTTGTGTTTTCTCCTTTAGACTTGTTTTGAACAACACTCATGGACCATTACCAATGCAAGTTGGCTGGTTTTACAAGGTGGGTAAACTGAAGTGGATCGGTTTAACGGAGTGAGTTCAGATTTTTGGAGAACGCCAGAAAAGATGTCAAAGACCCCGACCCTAATGAACTCTAATCTCTTGTCAAGGGCGTTGGCAAATCGCAAGACTTGATTCAGCTTCCAAACACTTGAAAGCGAGGACGGACCGCTCTTGAAACTTCTTCCCGAATGACGAGTACAACTGTCCTAGATCGAAAAAAGAAAGCCTCATGACCCTGTCTCCACAACAACACCAGTAATGAGGGCTGATCTATCATAGAGATGCCAAGGAAATAAAAAAACAAGCAGAAAAGTGCAACCAAATTCAAAAATGGAGCATACAAATGGTAAAGGACCCTCTGCTGAGGTACCCGCCATCACAAAAAAATCATTCAACAAAAAAGCATTGCATCTCTATGATATCCTTAATTGGATACAGTTTCAGAGGGAAGAGAGAGGGTGAAACGCAAGAAAGTGTTCAAGGAAGTGAAAGAATCTAGAAGGTCCAGCGATCGATATTCCCTCGATGAGACCGCACTTAATCTACTGAAGGGGTCTACGACTGAAAGTCTGAGTTTCTCTAAGGAGTTTGGGTTCAATCTGGAGGACTGCTAAGCTTCTAGGGAAACATCGAAGTATCACCGAATTAGCTTTGCAAAGGTATGTGGTTCCTAAAGGAGTGGTTATATCTGTTTTGCTTAGGGACAAGCAAAAGCTAAGTCTGGGGGAGTTGATATATCATGGTTTTTACCGGTTTTCAACCATGATATAAGTCCATGTTTTAGTGTCTTTTGGTGTTTTTGGTATTGTTTTAGTGTCTTTACAGGAACTGGACCGTCTGGAGCATAAAAGATGTTTACTGGAGGTTTTCGAGCATTCACGGAGTGAAGTGGCAAAATGCAAATTCGGAACCAAGATTTTGAATCTGTGTCGATCGACACTGATGAAGTGTGTCGATCGACACGTTAGAAACTTAACAAAAGAAGCCGATTTGAAGATTGGTGTCGATCGACACCACCATGAGTGTCGATCGACACCCTGTTCTGTCAAGCCCGAAACTTAATCAAAGAAGCCCGTTCGAAGCCCGAAGACTCCAGATGTTTACTTTTGTGATCTATGACGGTTCGGAACCCTATATATACGTATTTACAGTCATTGTTTAGGCTTAAGCTTTATTTTATTGTGTTTAGAATTACTCTTAAGAGATATCTCTAATAAAGATGTTTTGTGCTTCATTAAACATCTCTGAGTAATTTCTCTGTTAGGTTTAGGGTTTTTAAGGGTTTTGATAAATTGCTTGATCTGATTTCATTGTTAGGATAATATCATTAGAAGTTCTTCATCTTGACTTGTGTTTATTGCTGATTTTAGCGTCATGAACTAGAATCTGATATTAGGTTAATTGATAGACACGACAGTGTTATTGATTGCTTGAACTAGTCTTTGATGAGCAAAATTCCTATTCGCAAAGACATTTGGTTTAGGGTTTTGTGAACAATTGAACTTGAACTTTAATGCTTGTTTAGATCAATCTGATTTCGCAACGACAGTTGGTTGTCTAGGGTTTAAGCATAGATAATATTCGCAGCGACAGCTGGTTTGTTTTACATTCGTGTTCATGTTTAGGAACAAAGCTTTCATATTCCTAATTATCTGTTTATCCCTGCAATTCTGATTCTCCTGAGATTTCCCTGAACCTAGCTTTTATCTTCATTGTTTTAAAGCTTACCACTATCTTGCTTTGTTTTATTTGCTTTTTCTTATATTATATTTGCCTAGCTTAGTCTGAATTTAATTATCTATTGTGTCCCTGATTCCCTGTGGATTCGATAACCTCAAGTACTACAATCGATCTCTTAATTTGAGAGAGTAGGTCTAGGGTAAATTTGACCATATCACTAAACATTAATCTTTTTTTCTTATTTCTCTCTTTCTCCGCCGGCTTCATCGCTTCATCTATGACATTTGAGCAATGTCTGAAAAAACGACATTGGGTTCAATTAAACCCTTCGTTGGTGAGAATTTTGAGATTTGAGATTAACGACAATGTAAATTTTGAGATTTGGATGGTGGGTTTCCAAAAAAAAAAACTTAGATGATTCTTGAATACGGATTCTATACATGAGTCTACTTGATTTTATTATAGAGAGAACCCAATTTTGCATTAAAAAATTCAATCTAGGTTCTAGCCATATTTGATGATACTTTTACGATTTCCACTCTAATTTTGGAAACACATGACTGATGATGGTATGGGTTTTGATTTGTAGGGTCAAATATTTAGAATTGCATCAAGGCAACCAATTAAACTTGGAAAGAGATTCTTCATTTTGGGTTTTTTTTTATCCGTATGTTTCATGATGGTCTTTTGATAAACCCAGAGAAAGATCTAGTAGATATAGATATTTAAATGTTGGTTCTCACATAAATCTTTTTTTTTCCAAATTAATATACTCACAACAACCACATCTTAGCAACTTGTCATTGAGTTTAGTACAAGTTAAATAAAGCTATAAATCATAAAAGCATACATTTTGAGTTTTAATGTGTAGTAATGTAAAATGGAGTGGCAAAGTAGTCACTAATCAGTCGCAGATTTACTTGTGCGTCACAAATGTGTCGCAAAGTGGTGGTATATTTGTGACTATTTTCTGACGTTAGTGTAGGGTTTGAGAATCTGAAACCCTAAACTCTATATAGTCACTAAAGAGTCACAACCATTTTTTTAAAATATATATATTTTGAAACCCTAAACCATATGGTCACTAAAGAGTCACAAATTCGTCACAGCTAGTTTTTTTTAAAATTCTTATTTTGAAACCCTAAACCCTATATGGTCACTAAAAAGTCAAAAATTCGTCACTACCAATTTTAAAAATATTGTTGTTATCTACATTTAAACATTTGTGACTTTTTTGTTACGCTTTTATGGTAGTCGCTAATCTGTGACTGCTTTGATGGTAACAAAACAGTCGCAAATTTGTGACCACTTTATCCGTCGCTAATTAGCCTGTATTTTGTGACTACTCTGCGACTACATGAAAACCAACGAATGTCTTTCTCAAATTCGTCGCTAATTTGTTACGCTTTTATGACGAAGTTGATTAGTCACAAATTGGCGACTGTTTTGCGACTGATTTAAGTGTCGTCACAAATTGGTCACTTAAGAGTCTCAAAGTAGTCACAAAAATTAGTGACTGGTTTTTCAGTCACAAACAGTAGTCACTAATGGACTGTTTTCTTGTAGTGAAAACAACACGGAAACCACATGAAACATCAATCAATTCCATGAAACACACACAATTATCAACCTATTTCGCCCATAAACCATGGTCACGCACTCACCTTAGCCTAGGAAAGGAAATTCGGATTGAGACAGCGATGAACACGAAGAACGCAGCCACAAAATGTCCAAAATGTCACTAACCCAACCTGAACACAAGGAGAACTCGACTCCACAAACGATTCTAGCGCTCTAAAGGTTCCAAAACTCTCTCTAATGAAACCACAAACTCAAGAGCACCAAGGATTCCCTCAATTATCTCTCAACTCTTTAAAATTCTGATTTTTTCATCTACCAAACACGGCTGCTCAATACAAAACATCATATACCCGATCCCTAGGGTTTTTCTTAAACCAAATCGCGACAAAATCAGCAATTAAAATCGAACCGGCCCGCTTCAGAACATTGGTGTTGATCGACACTACCCATGGTGTCGATCGACACCCCTAGAAATTCACGATTCTGGGTTGCCATCGTTGTGGTATGATACATAATTAAAGACTTCAATATCAACTCCTTGAGATCTTCTGAACTTATATAAATAAAAACCAACATATAGCAACCTCATTATCAAAATGTGCTTCTCTCTGTTTTGATCTACAAACATAGTTCATATCAACTTATTGCACATCCCAAAGAACAGTTAACCAGTACTTCTCGAAAAGAAGGTAAATTTTGTTTATACACACCAATCCAATCCGAAAAATACAAAAAATGGGACAAGTCATTAGTAATCGAAAATGAGATTCTGTAAAGAATCAGAGAAAGATAATCCGAATCCAAACCCAAACCACAAAACTCCATATCTATCGCAGACGAATAGAAGGTCTTCAAACCAAAATCCAAAAGCAACAAGGAAACAACGAGAGCTCGATCAACGGCTTTGTGGACAGTAATTTTAATGTGTTTGAGCCGTTGCAGCACTTGCATAAGCTTAGCGGAGTAAATCCGTTGCAGCGCCTGCTTCTCTGATTTGCATCGCGTATTGCTCTCTCTGTCTCCGGCAGAGGCGAAAGATGTGTGTTTTTGAGACAATGCGGTGGAGTAAGGAAATAATTTCTTTTGCTTAAGATCGAGATACTTGGGTTCAAAGTCCTCGACGGTGTAATATTTGAGATCATAAATGTCAAATTTGTTTTTATTTCTTCACTAAAATCTCTTATTAAAAAACCACATAATCCGATTTTTCACTAAACTTGAGTAGACAACCCAAATAATTAGAGAATCTAACTAAACCTTTCTTTTGATCTAACAAGCTCTCTATCTCGTTCTAATCATTGAGGGCAAATTGGTCAATAAAAAATTCACACAGTGTAAAAAGTACGTCCCCTCAATAAGTGTCTATATTGAAACATAAAACTTAAAAAGTATATAGATGTGCTAATTACCCGGTAAAATAATATCTGACAACATTTTGTTTCAAGTGTTTCGAAAGACAATTTTTGAAGACGGGTTCCTAATTATTTCGTCAAAATAATTAGGAACCCGTCTTCAAAAATTGTCTTTTGAATAACTTGAAAACAAAACTTGGCATTTTCAGAATAATAAGAGTCACTTTTTATACTTTACTTTTTTTGAGATCTAGTTATCTTTGTCATGAATATCAAAGGGAAAACGGTTATTTAATTATCTAAATATTCGTAATTGGTAGATTTATTCCTCAACTATCGTTTATGGAGATTTAAATCATCAAGTTTACTATGATTTTGTAAATTTAGGTCTGATAAAAGTTAACGTTAATAAGAAAACGAAGAAGTTAACGTAGACCTAAATTTACAAAGTCAACGTAAAGTTGGAGATTTAATCTGCATACACGGTAGTTGAGGACTAAATCCGCCAATTACAAATACTTGGGAAATTATATAACCATTTCAAAACCGTAATTTCCTTGCCTAGGTGTTTAAAGATATACAAAG
Organism: Draba incana; assembly: GCA_963576765.1. Lineage (NCBI taxonomy): Eukaryota > Viridiplantae > Streptophyta > Magnoliopsida > Brassicales > Brassicaceae > Draba > Draba incana. The sequence goes on from OY755216.1 coordinate 11,514,571, forward strand.
ATTTCCTCTAAAAGCTTATACGCTAATTACGTAATCAAAGGACAATGTTTCGTTTTCTTTCTTCAAAATCATATACATTCATACATACAACAACCAAAAAAGTTATATGTTTATTTTCACACACAAAAAGCCTTATTTGTTTATCTAAATAGATAAAGATTAATTAGCGTGACCATCATCATCTTCTTTGGAAGTTGAGTTTCCCCACAAAAATTGCAAACATAGAAGCCAGCAAAATCGGAAAAGCGATCTGAACAACCGCAGTAACCGCTAAACGGTCATGATGAAATTCGAAATAATCTTCTAAGAATCTTGCAACCGTCGTGGATTCCCCAAAGACATTGATCTCTTCGTGAATATCACCGTATTGTGACGAGAAAAATCCATTGAGTGTCCAAGAAGTTGGTGTTAGATAATATAACCAAACCCACCACTTTGGAACTTGCTACAAAATTTCAAAACCAAACAAAATATTATAAACTTTTTGTTTTCTTTTAAGGAAATATTGTTATATACTTGTTAAAGCTAATAGGGAATCGAGCTTACCGTTTCAGGGATCAAAAAACCGGCAAAGAGGTTGAAATTAACATAGAAAAGTGATTGTAGAATCGCTGCAACCATGAAATTTGGTGTGATGGAGACGAGGAACATTGCGAGGTAGTTGAATGTGAGAAGAGAGCAGAACATAGAGTAGATGAACCAAAATACTTTATAAGCCGAGGGATAGAAACCGATCATTGGATATGAAATGATCACAAACTCCGTGGCTTGTATGAATAGATAAGGTATCTCACTCACAACTTGTCCCAATGCATAAGCAGTAGCTGAATACATCCCCGCAAATCTTTCGCGGTACATAACATTTCGCTCTGTTTCGAAATATTGTAAAGCTGATGAACAATTGTTTATCCCTAAAAAGAGCACAAGACCATATATCGCTCCAAAAACCGTGAACAAGCTTTGTTGAGTATCACTAGAACAAAATAGAAAAACACACATAAATCAAGATTTTGTCACCAATCTCATATCAAAAATAAGATGGAAGTAAAGTTAGTATACTCATTGCCAATTGCGTTTGAGTTGGAAATCAACGACATGATCATAGTGATTACTTACATTTTTTGGCCTTGTTTCCAAAAGAGAGCGCCGAAGATCAATGAAGAGACTAATGTGTGAATCATACGCATTAGGTTATAAGAAGGGCTTCTCCAATAAGACAAACACATCTTCCATAGAATAGATTTGAATTGTCCATACCAACTCTGTGCAAAAGTTCTTTTAAACTGTATATCATTTGATCCTGCTTCTGGTTGGCTTAATTGTTTCGCTAGCTCCGTGTTACTCCTAAAACAATCACACATAAGTTTTTACTTAGACCGGTTTTTAGAAAATAAAGCGGTTATTGGTTACGATATTTTGTTCGTATACTCACTTGAAAAGAGCATATTCGTGGTAGATTTTTGCGAAATCGACGCCAAGTTCGACTTCTGCGGATTGTGAACTAACATCAAGCATCCATGTTGCTGGATTATGGTTGTCGCTTATCTTAGGAATTCCAGGAACACTCTATTTATTTAGAACAACAACAACAAATTAAGTTGTCATAATCTCTTTTTGGTAAAAACAATGATAGACTAAAAGAAAAAAAAACTATAGGTAAAACTTACCTCAAAATATTCAATAATATGACATGAATGTAGACCCAATGGTCCTGTGTAGATCATTCGACCACCTCTTTTAAGAAGCACCAGCTACAGAGTTCAAAAATTGGTGTTAATTTCAGACCTGGTTAGATAAGTTAAAGAGTCTTGGGGTCAAATGCGAGATTTTCGTAAAGTTTTGAGGTGAATTTGTAATTACCTCGTCGAAGGCTTCGAAAATGTCAATACTGGGTTGATGAATAGTGCATACAATTGTTCTTCCAGTATCAGCGACGTTCTTCACAGCTCTCATAACAATGGCGGCTGCTCTTGCGTCAAGCCCCGTCGTTGGCTCATCCATGAAGATAATCGACGGATTCGCCACCAATTCCACCGCAATCGTAAGTCTCTTCCTCTGCTCCGTAGATAATCCGCTTACTCCGGCGACTCCCACCAATGCATCTTTGATTTCGTCTAATTCAATCGTCTCCAACACTTGCTTCACGAATTTCTGTACACATATTTACGCGATTGATTTTGATTTCGATTTTGATTATGGAATTGAAGAGAAAGTTGCTTACGGTTTTAGTTGCGGAATCGATTTCAGGAGCTAGGCGAAGCCAAGCGGAGTAAATCACTGATTCTTCTACAGTGATGTTTGGTGAGTGAATATCTGTTTGTTCGCAGTATCCTGAGACTCTAGCGAATGTTTCTTGGATTTTTGGGAACCCACTGATTTTGATGTCGCCTTCGATGTATCCGCTTGTTTTTCTTCCAGCTAGAACGTCGAGGAGAGTGGTTTTTCCGGCACCGCTCACTCCCATTAATGCCGTTAGGATTCCGGGACGGAAAGCTCCTGTGATGTTTGAGAGAAGTTGCAGCTTCTTCTGATCATATCCTTGGTCTCTCATTTCCTGTGGATTATCATTGGAACATCAAAAGATATATGCAAGAGATATGGAGAAAGTCTTTTGTTATGGTTTATGCATAGTTTGGGGTATGGTGATTTTACCATGGGAGTGTCGACGAAATAGTTTAGTTCTTGAAATGTTACTGTGAGAGGCTTGAAAGGTAAGACCATCTTGCCTGTGGATTAGGAGAAAGTGTTTTAGTGCAAGAAAATTTGGATAATTGAAGAGAGATAACAAATTATTCACCTGAATTCTCATCTTCTCCTGTCTTTACAGGGGAATCTGTGGTCTTGTTCTTGATCGAGGAGTTGTCCGTTGTGTCTTCGGTTCCTTGCAGCTCAGAGAGTTTTTCTAGAGAAATCATGGCTCGAGATGATGTGGGTGCTGTCATTTGGTAAATGAGGTTTAAGTATGTGGCGGTAAAGAACATACGTTTATGTAGTTGATGAGGAACTTACATTTCAAGAAAGTTAGAGCCAGAGTGAAAATGGTGTTGAAGAGCACAATGAAACCCAACAAGGCGCATAATGATACCCAATACATATAACCGTCGTAGTTCATTCCACGGGTTTCGAGTATGGTTCGCCCTAAGGTAAGATTAGTGGGTTGCATCTACAAGTGTAACCAGAACAAACTGATTAGTATTGAAGAGCATAACATGGAAAGAAGAAGCAAGTGATCTAGAGAGAAAAGAAAGGTAAGAGAGTGCAAAGAGAATCACCTGATTCCACCTTGGAGCCAGAAACTCGTTTACCGATAGACCAATCTCACCGTAACTCAAAGGATTTGCCCAGAAACCCCACTTGAGCCACACGGGCATAGAAGCTGCAGCAAGCACAGAACGTTAGAGTCATGCTTGAATGGTATAACTTTTGAGGCAAGACTTAGTAATGGGACAAAATCTTACGCGGAGGAATGACGAAACCGGCAAAGACAAATGTGACTAATATAGCAATACTCCCAGCTGTGATTGAAGCAACTACTGTCTGGAAGATTGCAGCTAGAGACCGGAACATGGATATCGAGGTGAAGTGAACCAAAAACAGTAGAATGAACTGCCGGAAGAACCTGTAACATTAAAAACTTCACATTTTTACTATTGTCTGAACATTCCCAGACTTAAATGTGAAGCTTTTCTACGGTTTTGAGTACCAACCACAGAGGGGAAAGCTCACCTGGAGGCTTCAGGGGTGTATCCAATGACATAGTATGTGAGGCCGGTCCAGACTAAAGATTCAAAGAAGGAGAGAGGGACCTTTAACACTGTTGCAGGGATTGCATAAGCCCATGCTGGATAGAAACACAACTGCTTCTGCTTGTAAAACACGGCTAGCCGTTGAGCCGTCATAGACAACTCTGGGAATCCGTCAACCAGAAGTATGATGAGGGCGAAAAAGAGGGCACTCATGTAAGAATTTCCATGAATGATATCGATACCCATTCGTGTTCGGATAAACACAGTCATAGTGATGAATGCGGCCATAACAAGCTGCACACATAAAGCTAGGAAGCTCAGGAATACTTTTAACATCGAAAGAAGACAAGAAGGAGAGAAATCTTTGGAATGGAAACTTCATAGGTTACCTGAAATGTCTTGAAAATATAGATGAAATAGTTTCTCTTCATGAGAAGAAACTCTCTTGATATGCATGCTATGAACAGCTCCCAGTTTGGAATAGAATACACGCTGAAGGAAAGAGCATCCTTGTGGCTTTTTGATTTATCATATGGCTTAGACAGAGTGTCCTCAATCTTTTTCCCGATACTCAACTCCTTGAATTTCTTAGACAACATTTCTACCGATACAAATCTATAAGGTAAATCCTCGTGGCGCCAGTACTGTACTTGGTCCTTCCTAGATATAACCTTCGAAGCAGAACAAGATAGGGATCAACAACTGATGAATGTAGAAACAAAATGGTCATTTCAAGGAACAAAAATTTTGGCTCTTACCTCTTGGAGAAAGTCTGCAACACCTTTCCTTTCAGGGCATCGGAATCCACATTCCTCAAAGAAGTTCAAGACCTCACCGCGCGGGCCATGATACACGATTTTTCCTTTGGCCATCAGCATAACGTCATCAAAGAGGTCAAAAGATTCTGGGGCGGGTTGAAGGAGCGAAACAACCACAGTAGCGTTTGTTATGTGAGCCAGCTGCTGAAGAGACTTGACAATTTGAAAAGCCGTGGAACTGTCTAAGCCGTTTGTTATTTCATCCATAAACAGAGCCTTTGTCGGACCAACGATCATCTCGGCTGCAAAACATTCAGAGGTTCAAGTACTACTTCAGAAAAAAGAACATGTCAGTAAAAGATGACCATTCTGCAAGAATCAAGCTATTGAATAACCTGTGGTAAGACGCTTCTTTTGGCCGCCTGATATGCCTCGCCTCATCACATCTCCTATCAATGTTTCTGCGCAAATGTCAAGCCCGAGAATCTGCAAATGCAACAGAAGACATTAGAACCCCCAAACAAGAAAGGCGAGAATTTTCATCCGAGCTATCAAAGAGACTGTAGTAATACCTTCAAGATGTAATCTGTTTGCAGACTTCTTTCAAGTCCTTCGACAGATATTGCCTACAGGAAAAAACAAGAAGTTTCTAATCAACCACCGAGCTTAAAGGTTAGGTTCATTACAAACTTAAGGGATAAGAGAGTGTTATAGTAATGTACTTTCATGTAAGCATCCACTTCTGTGTCAGGAATAATCCCTGCTTCCTTTTCTCTTTTACTAACTTCCATCATAATATCTGTTTCCGCAGGAAAAAATAATCAACGATACATACATTTTAATGCACTCAGGGAGACATTGATTGGCCGATGAAATCTACCTGTTCGGCTACCAACTCCCTGGCAACGAGCTGAGAAGTCAACAGTCTCCCTCACTGTCATCTCCGCAATGTGCAGATCATATTGACTTATATACGCCGAGGTTTTCTGAGGAACAAACTCGTCCAGTCTGTGTCCATTGTAAGAGATTTCACCTGAACACTGTGGAGACAGTAGAAAAGGTACACACACTTCACACATCTGCTGCATTAAAAAGAGGCTCCCAAAGAAAATAATATAACTGCTTTCATCATTAGAACCTTTAGATTGTTTTCTAAATTTCCAGACAAGGCTTTTAACATAGTTGTTTTTCCGCATCCAGGAGGACCTAGCAACAGTGTTAACCTACAAAAACAAGAAGAATAATCTAAACACATTTCAAAATTTGGATCAAGAGTGGTGAGAAAACACGGTAACTCCTTCAACTACTAACCTTCCCGGCTTTATAATACCGTTAACATCATTAAGAATGCTTATCTTCGCTTCGGGCGTTTTTTTACCAGTGAGTTTCACCAGTTCCTGGAGAAAAGAAATGCAATATAACTCAACCCAGAATCAAGAAAATAACATCTCTGTGATTTTTGTTCTTGGCGTATATACTCACAGAGAAAACACGCTTAGTTGTGTTCCACAGTGTTGGGAGTGCCTTCCCTTCGACAATCTCACACTCAGCCTCCACTTTTAAATTCTCGTACCTCACTTCTATGGTCGGTAACTCCATCCCGACTCTGCACAACACGGTGTCAAGCTCAAAGTTCCAAATTCAAATGGAATCGAAATTAACACAAGGGGTAAAAGTTTTTACCTGTCTATTCTTCTTCTGATTTTCTTGAGCAACTTTAGATTATCATTCTCAATGTGTTTGATAAGTTTCTCAATCATCAGATGACGTTCCATGGCTCCAAGCTTCGTTACATCAACGACTCTTTTCCCTTTCTCGGTCATGGACTCATCGCCATCATCCAGAAGAGTCGATCTCACTCGTTTAACAGTCGGTAATCTCTCGATCTCAGCCCATTGCAGAGCATGCTCTGCATCATCATCAATAACATCACCATCATGATCAGGTTCATATCTTGAAGAATTGCTTCTGAAACTCGAAGTGTGTCTCCGGAACGATGATCTGATGCTTCTTCCAATCTCTGCAAGCTCCACTCTTAACGACTCAATCTCGTCTGCTCCAACGTTAAGAGCCATGGCTTTGGCTTAATGAGTTTGAACTCTCTGAAATCAGAGATTCAAAAGTCTAATTGAGAGATAAGTTTAATACTTTGACTTCTATATATATTTATACATTTCATGGGTTGTTTCAAACTGACACATTTCAATGATGTAAGTGAATACATCAGCTTTTGGTTATAAGTTCTTGATTGTATCTGCGACTTCCAAGGTCATTGAATTAATACTCTATATTTTAATCTGTGAAAATGGTATTACACTCAACGTTGTTGTTGAAAGCTGTAAGAACGTGGAGGATTGAATATGAGTTTATTATATTCATGATGTCTTCTCGAAAATGGTTCTGGGTCATGTCTTCTTGTTTGCTTGTGCCTTTTTATTCTTAAATTATTATGTTATGAATACTCTTCATAATTTAGATTCACGTAGACAAAACAAAAAGTATGTATATACATAGCATTTGTTTTAAAAAAAATGTGAATGCAATTATATATACCTATGTTGCACATTTCCAACCAACGGATGCAGCATGGAACCTGCCAATGTCACCACAAAAAGAAAATTGAAGAATTTGGAAACTATTAAGATCACTTCCGTACATTTTAGATTCAAATTCTTGCGATTGTTTCTATTATACTAGTATTTTTTTAGGGCAAACTAGTTACTTTAGTGACAAATTAATACTTCTATTAGATTACCAAAGTTTCACAGGACCGATTTATGTAAAGACTAATCAAAAATCCTTTCAAGATTGTTTTCAATATGGATCGTAAGGAACTTAATTAAGGGAACTAAAGGGGGGAAACTATTTGGATTCACCCATTTTAGCACAAAAAAAAACTATTTGGATTCACCTTTCAAGAGTTCTCATAATTAATTTATAACAACAACTTTCAAACAAAATGAAAAAGGTACCACAATAACATCCAAAAAACACCACATCACTAACTAAGACCAAATCAACATTGTTTATTTGTTTAGTGGTACTTGTTTTCTTAGCAATGAATGCAGTAAGAAAGCGTATTACACAACGAGGATGAAAGCAATGACGTAATTGAGAAGTTGAAAGAAAAGTTGGCGACGAAAATAAAGTAATAATAAAACGAATCAGCATGAGAAAGGACTCCCTCAGCTAAACCTCCTTCTTCTTCGCCGATTTCTCTCTCCTTTTTTATTGAAATTATTAATCTATCAATGTCCTTATCATATTCTTACGGCAATTTTAATGTATATTTTTGTTTATACTCAAACTTTTATCTCTCGGGAATCCGCATAATCCAAGAAAACTTAAGCATTTATTAACCCAAAAAAAAGAACAAAAATCATAAGCATTATTGAATCGTATTTGTTTATAAGGTTTCATCAAACTCGCGGCGGGTACGGGCAATATTGCCTGAATGAATGAATATTTGCTTATGAAAACATCTAAGATGCCATTGTTTTGGCTAATTATTGTAAGATTCGTGCATGGTATTTTTTTTCATAATCTGAATAACTTCTTGCATGTTCTATTCCTTAACCGATCTTAATTAGAATGGCATGCAAATTAGAAAAATGTTTCAATTCCTTTGTTTTATAGTTGAAGATATTGAGTAAAGGTCCTGTGTGTACGTCCCAAGTAAAGACTCAATATCATACACAAATCGTTGCCCAAATCATCAGTATTGAATCTAAAGGTCGAATTCATAAACCAGAATCAGTTTCTATCAAAAAGGGTTTCACTAAAGATTTTGACAATCCAATCATAAACACAAACGAATGATCCAAAAGCTGAATTTTACCCAGGAGCTTAATCAATAAAGAACAATCTTAAATCTCTGTTATTGTTAATCAAACAAGGACAAACTTAAAATCTCAGTTTCTCTTAATCAAACAAAAACAATCTTAATTTAAATCTCTAAATAAGAACAATCTCAATCTATATCTCTGTTACCCTTCATTCCCGGAAAACGATAACTTAACTCAGAAGACTCACCGGAAAAAGAAGAAGGACGGTCGCACCGGCGGCTAGAGCTCTCTGTTGTGAAGAAGAAGACGACGACGTTTACAGAAGAGAGAAAAAAAAATCAATTTTACAAAATATTTTAGACCAACATTTCATTAAAATATTTAATCAAACGGGTCTAATCGGATCCCCATTTACTTATTACGAAAACTCTATTAATAAACGGGTTCTAATTGGATGTCCAACTAAAACTCATTAAACTCAATCATACTAAATGGATCTAAATGGGTCTAAATGGGCAATTATCATAACAAAGACCTATTTAAACCTCCGAATTTTATGGCCCATTTTAACATCACTAGTCCCCAACTCCCACGATTAGGTGCCTTGCATCTCCTACGACTAAATTAATCCAATCCATAGACATAAAAGATGTGGTCTCCGAACATGAATCAGGTATTCCCCTTATAAGTTTTTCAAGTCAAGTAAAGTTAACCATATAAAAAATGGTTCACAATTCAAAATGTACTCATTGCATGTTGAAACTCGGATCTTATTTTTAGTTTACATTGTAAATGTACATAAAAACATTACACACACATTCAGAATCTTTATCTAAATGCTTTGAGTAAAAAATGAATGTTTCACTTCATAGGTGCAAGAATGGTGTAGAGAAGGAGAAATGAGACAATAACAATGGCTCCAACTAATGTAAACTTTGGACTTGTCCAAAGCCTGAGATTAGATCTCTCTGTTCTTTTTATAGGATCAACTTCTTCCGACAATGGAAACTCCGATCTCGGAGGATTCCACGTCACGTACTTGTCCACATTGAATTGTGAGAACAATGTCTTCTTGCTTTGTTTCTTGAAATTCTTCCAAGCTTTGTCCCAATCCTGAGACGATTTATCATCGCCTGACCATACAAAAACCAAATTCGTAACTCGAATTTAACAGATTCGAAAAATTCCAATAATCTTAATTTGAGATTTAATTAGGAGATCTTTGATTCTCTCTGACCGTTGTCATTTCCATTTTTGGGAGATCCGATCTGGGAGCAACGGAATCTAGAGGAAGATGAGAATCTAGGGATTATCAGGCAGAGATTTGGGGATTTTAAGACGGAAATTCGAACATTTATGTCCATTTTTCAGATTTTTTCTTGAGTGTTTGTTCTTCTTCTACGATTTTTTCTTAGCCTTTCAATCTCCTCTTGCATCATCGATAGCGACACGTGGCTATCAATGGGTCCCATTGTTATTTGGGTTTGGATCGGGTTTGGGAAATATTCGACCAGGACCGGACATTATCAAATTTAATAATCCTTAAGCGGACTTATGGTTTATCTCGCAATGGGCTGAGTTGATGATTGATTTTTATAATCTTTCAAAGAAGATGAGAGATCTTTTAATATTGTTACCAAGTTTGGTTATAGAAAAGCTTGTTTAAGGAGAAATTTCATCAGGATTAGCAACAATGGCATTTAAAAAGAAAATCTTTGATCTCCAAAGCTTGAAGACTTTTTCATATCCAAGTTCCAGCAAAAGGGAAAATCAAATCTCAAGAACAAATGAAATTTTTGTAAATAACATTAATTCATGACATAAACCTCAAATGATAGTTTTTCAAGAGGGTTACTAAATACTTAAGAACAAGTGTACAGACTCCAGATGCATCTACCTTTGGCTTATAGTTATGTTCTTATCTTCTCACTCTCTTATTCCATTCTCTTAATCTCAGCTGTCCATCTAAATTCGACGGACAAGATCTCATCACACACTTCACTCACTTCATTGAAAAAAAGACTACCCATTGTAACCCAAAGATCTATATAGTTTACTTTCATTTAGGTCCTGATGTCAAGTGTGTAATATTTCAAAAATTAGAAGTATTTAACTTTTTAAAAAGTCTACCCTTACACCTTATCCCAATAAAACCAAACAATTAGGTCAATTACATTTTCAAATCATTTCCTTTTACGTAATTACGTAACAAAGTACAGTTTTTTTTTTTACTTTACCAAAATTACAGTTTTGAATCGATTAACACATTCTAGAGATTTTTACAAAAAAACAATTGTTGTGACAAAATATACAGATTTTAAGAGATAGAAATTGAAATATCCAAGTGGGAGATATTTCAAGTGGATAGATTTTTTATTTTACCTAAAAGAAAAGAAAAGAAAAAGAAAGTAAAAGTTTTTCATTTTTTGCCAATAAATATCTAAAACTCGTCTCCTTATCTCCACTCTCTCTTCACTCTGAAAATCTCTCGAAGAAACCCTTAAACCTTATCCCCTTCCACAGAGAGAGCTTCAGCCATGTCTGCCTCTGCTTCTTCCATTTCCTTATCTTCCTTCAACCCTAAATCCCTTCCTTTCTGCGTTTCCAGATCCTCCTCCGTCTCCGTCTTACCCCCTTCCATCTCCTTCAAACTTCACTCCGACCATCTCGTCTCTCTCTTCGCTTCCTCCGCCGTCAAATTCTCCTCTCCGTCGCGGTTCGTCAGAAATGTCGCCGTTTCCTCCGATTTCGAGGTGGAGGAAGACGATATGTTTGGTGACGATGATTCGCCGCCGGAGCGTAACTCCTTCTCTGCTGACCTCAAGCTCTTCGTCGGTAACCTTTCCTTTAACGTTGATAGTGCTCAGCTAGCTCAGCTCTTTGAGAGCGCCGGAAATGTTGAGATGGTTGAGGTAACCTAATTTAGGGTTTTTTATTCAATTCTTTTCCTTTTAACTGTGGGTTTTTAGTTTTTAGTGTATTGTGAAATGGGTTTGAATCTGAATCTGAAATATGTTTGTGTAGCAAAAGTTTAAGATTGTTCTGAGTGGTTTAGAGAATGTTTGTGTAGTTTTGTGATATTTGATTGGTCTTGATTTGTGATGAATTGGTTTTGGTTTTTATAGGTAATCTATGACAAAGTGACTGGTAGGAGCAGAGGTTTCGGATTTGTGACAATGTCCACTGCAGCGGAAGTTGAAGCAGCAGCTCAGCAATTCAATGGCTATGTAAGCAGATAATACTGTATCTTTACCTGTCTTCATATAAAAGTTTGTTGAGGACTTGTTGTTTATTGAATTGTTTCTTGTTTTGGGTTGTGTGTAATGTATATGCCATCTTAGCTTTCTCTTTTCTGTGTGTGGAACTGCATTACTTGTCGTTTATGAACTCATGTTTAGCTTCTACTTGGTTTGTGGAGACTTCATGGTTTGTGTTGTTGTTCTGTATTCAGTCAAACTTCTAGGTCATTTTTGCTTTTCATTTGAGGCTATAATTTGCTGAGATGATTATGAACCGTTGTTGTAGTATTGGCTTGTTGTTCATATTTTGCTTGCTTGTCTTTTAGAATTTGTACATTGTGGTTGTTTTTGTTAATCCTTGTTGGCTTGAACATTGCAGGAATTTGAAGGCAGACCCTTGAGGGTTAACGCTGGCCCTCCTCCACCTAAGAGAGAGGATTCCTTCTCCAGAGGACCAAGAAGTGGTAGTTACGGTTCTGAGCGCTCTTCTGGTTACGGGTCTGAGCGTTCTGGTCGATCTGGTTACGGGTCTGAACGCTCGGGACGTTCTGGTGGTTATGGGTCTGAGCGTTCCAGCTACGGTTCTGAACGTTCTTCTGGCTATGGTTCTGAACGTTCCAGCTATGGTTCTGGATCAGGTTCGGGATCAGGCTCATCAGACCGTCTCTATGTAGGTAACCTTTCATGGGGTGTGGATGACACGGCTCTTGAGAACTTGTTTAGCGGGCAAGGAAAGGTTGTTGAGGCCAGGGTGATTTACGACAGGGACACTGGTCGATCCAAGGGTTTTGGGTTTGTGACACTCGGTTCTCCTCAAGAGGTCACAAAAGCCATCAATTCTTTGAATGGAGCAGTAAGTATCATCATTTCTCTTCGCATAATAATTTTTTCGATTCAGTTCTTAATTACCATCGCAAACAAACTCTTTAATTACACTTTTTTTTGCTCTTCTCTATAAAGGATTTGGATGGAAGACAAATTAGAGTTTCGGAGGCCGAGGCTAGGCCACCAAGGCGTCAATTTTGAGCGATGTTGCCACTTCATGGTCTCAAAGACATGCAGTGACTGATGCAGCGGCAGCCGAAAACACTACGTCCTTGTGTTAGGCTTTTTGGTTTTAAGTTTGATCATGTAATTCAGAGTTTTAAGTTGAGCTTTTTCTTTTCCTAATCGGTAGAGACTTAGGGGGTTCTTCTTAGTTTGCTGTTTAAGCATTGCTTTAGTTTCATTGTTCATCAGTTTTTGAGAATTATGAAAAGACGGTTTTGTCTGTATCTGTGTTGATCTGATTAAAATTTCATCAAACAAAAAGCAGGTTCTAAACAGATTATACAATCTTTTTAGTTGAGTTGATCTACTCTTGAATATCTTAGCATTTGAAGAGTTTTTTAGGTTCTTTTAGTTAAGCTGATTCAGGTTCTAGCAATTCCATTCTAAATAAATATGTTGAAACTTGAATGTAATAGCTTCTTGGAAGAACATAAAAGTTAGACATGAATGTAACTTATAATCAGAGGACTAAACCACATTGTTGGTAATGGCGAGAAGATTAGAGTTTGAGAGGATGCGTGGTTATCGTCTGAGGTCCCAATGCGACCAATTTGTCCTCCACCTTTTAACTCTTTGGGACTAAAAGTGGTTGATCTTATTGATCGGAACACTAAGGAGTGGAACTGGACTCTAGTGGACCTTCATATCCCATCATACAAGGCTCATCTTAAACTGCTCCCACTAGGGATGTTCCGTCGCAATGACCGAATGGTATGGCTACCAGCGGCTAATGGAAGATACACATCGCGCTCAGGATACGCAACACTCACCATCAAGGATGTCACTTCTCAACAGTCCCAATTCCGGTGGCAGAGCAATGTTTGGAAGCTACCAACAGTCCCAAAAATCAATCATTTCCTTTGCAAAAACATTGAGCCAAAGGTCTCATCACTAACCTCCCTTGTAAAAGATGTGGCACACCGGAGACTAAGCTTCATATACTCCGTGACTACCCGTTTGCCATCGACGTATGGTCTTCTACTCCCTTATCTAGGGGTGGGCAAAATATCCGAAACCGAAAAACCAAACCGAACCCGACCCGAAATTATCCGAACCGAACCGAATCCGATTTTATAAAATACCCGAATGGGTTCATTTTCTTAAAACCGAAAAACCGAAACCGAACCCGAACCGAACCAAAAACCGAACGGGTATCCGAATTACACAAAACATAAAATTAACTATATATATTTAGATATAATATTCACATAATTTATGCATTTTTTTGGTTTTTTTTTAGTAGTTTTTTTGGTTGATTTATGATTTGTAGGTATATTTGGTTTAAATAATTAATTTAATTATATATATTAATTAGAATTTTCATTTTTGTTATATATTTTTTGGAAAACTTGAGTTACAAATAAATTAATCAAACCAAATTATACTAAAAACTACGTAAGTATGACTATTTTGGGTAACCGAAACCGAAACCGACAATAACCGACACTAACCGAACCGAAACCGATCCGAAATTTAAAAATACCCGAATAAGTATTATATTCCAAAAACCGAAAACCCGATAACCGAATTAACCGAACCGAAACCCGAATGGTTACCCGAATGCCCACCCCTACCCTTATCGAGTATTTCGTCCACTTCAAATCAGAATATCTTGGAGTTTCTAAATGCTCTCAAGGCTCCGTCGGGTATCACCTCAGCCTCCCTTCACGCTTGGATATGTTGGGGCTTATGGACAACGCGTAACCAACTCGTTTTCTCCAATAAATCTTTCTCTAGCAAGGAGGTGGTAACAAAGGCAGTGATAAATGCACGTGCGTGGCAGGAGGCGCAAATAGACTTACTGTTGCCCACAAAGATAAGTATCCCGCCGATACAGAATCAACCAAAGGATCAAGAATACACCATGAATGTTGATGGTGCGTGGAATCAAGACTCTCGTAATTGTGGAATGGGATGGATAATCTCTTCTAAAGAGACCGGAATAGTGACCCAATCCTATGCTTCTAAACCTGCAGTATCCTCGGCGTTGTGTGCAGAAGCATGGGCTCTAAGAGCTGGAATCTTAGAGGCATTGGAGTTGGAAATCAGAGAAGTAAGAGTTCACTCGGATTCTCTCATGTTAGTGAAGCTCCTTGATGATGATGAAACGCATAATCATATCCAGGCGATATTAAGGAACTCTCCTCTTCTTTTTACTCGATTAGTTTTGAGTTTATCCCTCGCACGGACAATGTTATTGCCGATGCCTTGGCCTAAGGCTTCTTTAAACCGTTGTAAACACTTATGATCATTGAATGAATTTTAAAGTTGTGACTAAAAAAAAGAAAAAAAAAGAATGTAACTTATAATCATGAGAAAAAATTAGACATCTTTATACATTTGAATTCGGTCGATATCAATATGAGTTTTTTCTTTTACTAATGTTTCTTCAATCGTAGGATCAAAGCCTACAAAACAATTCCCAGTTTCCCAGTTTTGGTTTTTAAGCAAGTTGGATCCAAACCCAAACAAATAAATAAGAAAGAAGAAGAAAAAACAGTCACTATATATACACAAAGAAGAAGCCGACCATTTTTCAAAATAGTTGTCTTTTATGTGTAATGAATTGTTTAACATTTTAACTTGTGATCATTCTTTATTTTGTGGAATATATCGATGCAGTAAATAAGTAATGGTATAGTATAATTACATTTCGTTTAACTAAGCTAATAATACTTTTACGACAAAAGTTGTGAACAATTTTTTATTTTTTTTTTGGTTAAAGAACTACAAATTTATTAGAGGCTGTTGCAAAAGAAATAAAAATGTAAACTACAATTTGCCTAAAAATTTGTTTTGCAACAATTCGAATGTTTATCTACGGCGACATTTTGTATATAAAAAGAACTTGTTATTTTTTAAAAATATTTTCATTTAGTTTTGCAGATGTTTTGCTAATTTCTATTCCAATTAAGAGTGTAATGAGTTTCTTAGTGTTGTTCGACATATGCGTTGAACCCTTTGAGCTTCCCACTTCAATATTTGGTTTGGTCTCATATATCATTCTTTTTCAAGCTTTCATAATCCTCCCAAGTCCAAAACCAAACCACTATTGGAATGATCCTGTCTAGGGGTAGACAAATTAACCGAACCGAACCGAACCGAACCAACCGAATCCAAACCAAACCAAAGTAAATATACAAACCATTGGTTGAATTTCTTCTTAAACCAAACCGAACCGATAAACCGATGTGCTTTTTCATTTAATTAATTAATTATATATAATATTATAGATGTGTTCCTTAAATCTAGATCCACTACTAACCATTAGATGTAAGTTTCTTTTTCCTAATAAAACTTAATTTTTTAACCTAAGCATAAAAATATAACTAAAAAAAGACCCTTCTTCTTTCATTCTCTCTGCTTAGAGTTTCATTCTCCCGAGTAAAAGACTATCTTCTAAAGGGGTAATGGTCCTTTCTTATCATATTAATTTTGTGTTGTTGTTGGTTTAATAAATTTTCTTTATTTGTCTTCTTTTCTCTGTTTTAGTCTCATTAGTAGAAAAATATGTATAATTTAGTCCATGCAAAACTTATACGCAAGCTATTTGACTTATTGCATGTTTTCGTAACAAAAGTTGTGAGAAAGAAGATAGCATTATTGGAAGGGAGTTTACTGTTATCTTGAAGTATATTTATCTTTACCTACTAAATTAAGTTTGGTTTTATATATTTTAATTAATCATTGAGTTTTATTTCTTAGTTTTTGCATTGTTTACGTTTAGGTGTTTAGTTTAAACTGAATTAAAGCATTTTTATTTCAAGCATTTGGCTTTATTTTGTTGAAGTGTTTATTTTTAAACGAACTAAAATAAAACCGATCTTAAACCAAACCGAATTAAAACCGAACCGAACTAAACCGAACCAAACCATACTTATTTCTGTTTAAGTTCGACTGATAATTTACTAAAACAATACAAACCGAACCGAACCGAGTCCGAACCGAAACAAAAAAAAAAAACGAAACGCCCACCTTTCCTGTCTATGAAACATTAATTACCTGATTAAGATTTTGATCAATCCGAGAATGCCAAATCAGTGCCATATATCGTGGGGATGTCACGTGACGAAGGTATCTTCGACGTCATTAGTTAAAAAAAATAACAAAAAAATTTCGAAAGAAAAAAAAAGTTCAACGAAAAGTTAAAGATGATGGGACATAGCAATAACCGAAAGCAGAGCAAGGAACATTGAAGTGAATTAATGGAAGATTATGTCTCAAAAATAAACAACACATAAATAATAAATGTTCGCTTTGCTCTTTCTCCATCATACTTCCACCACTCTTCCTGCCTACAAGTTAGGCCTTTTCTTCCTTTTTTTCTTAGAAAAAGGAAACTCATTTTCCTTTTGCCTTATATATATATCAATTCCCAAAAAAACCTATCAATTACACCTATGGAGATGATATATTTTATCAAAGTTGAGTAATGTCATAGAGGTGATCAAGACTAACATGCACCAGCTTTGATCTCTAGATATAACACGTTTTTTTTATAACACAAATTATCTATATGTAAAAAAAAAAAAATTAAAAGAGTGGTACGCCGGCTTAAAAAAAAATTAATTATGTTGATACAAACTATCCATAGTTGTGTGTAATCATGTTATTCATTATCGATGCAAAAAAAAAAATTTTAAACGAATGTTACTCTTTTATGCCATTCGGTTGGCCCTCTTTCTTGTCTATTTCCTCCTCTCGGCATGTGGAATCATTGGACTGATCACTTACGGACTGCTATGTTTCTATGCCGACGTCCCTAGTTGGGTTGTGTTGTCTTGCCAATCTACTGATTGGTTGAAGAAGCCGGGTCCAAGAGATGAAGTATATGCTTTTTCTATTTTGCAGTTCTTAGTGTTCTTATGTTTTCCTATTTGTCGTTGTGTAGTAATCTTTCATCTACATTTTAATAGAAAACCTATTATAAAAAAAAAGAATGTTACTATGCCTTAAAGAATGTTAAAAAGTAATTTATCGATTTAACATGTCTTTTTTTATAAAAAAAAAATGTTAAATTTTATTCAAACCAAAAAAACATTTTTACAATTATTAAAACTTTTTGAATCTGATGTGAAGAGAAAACCGAAAAATAAAATCTCTATCAGCCCAACATAACTTCTTCTAGGTTGAGGGTCGGGTCGTGTCGCGAACCTGCCAGAAGATCCTCACTATAATACGGTCTCCCGTAGTTCTAAGTAAGCTCAATCGATTTCGACTTAACATGTCACTTGTTAATTACTCATTACACGTATGTTAAATATTGAGATGATACTCGTGTTTTACTTGAAATTTTATGCTAAATGATTCTTGCACCGACAAGCATTATTTACAATAATTCATAAACCATGATTACACACAACTTAAATTTTGTGGAGTACAATGAATAACATGTGACATGTTACGTGAACATCCATCATGTAGTGTATTTTCATCATGAGATAAATTTGTGTTATCTATTATAGTTTCAGTTTCAAGAAACCAGATTTTTCATCATGGAAAGATAAGTATACTCTTCAACTCTTTGATGGGTATATCTCAGGTTAGGTATCGGATTATTTTTCAAAAATTATTACGAATTTTGTGTAGGTTAGGTACTCGAGATTTTTGGATAGACCCAGAAGAGTTTCCGGTCTAAACAACACGGCTCTGCCAATACGGTCGTCGTGAAGGGGTATCTCTAACAGTGGATTGAGAGGTGTTGACCGACACATATTGCACCATACTTAGCATCTCCTTGTGAAGTTGTTCTAGGCGAGCCTTAATTTCCGATATCGAATTTTGCAAAGTGACCATCCTTTTGTTGTGGCTGCTTGCCATCTGATCCATCTTATGGTTGATCGTATGAAGAAGTTTGTTCTGGATCATCGCGTTCTCTGATTGCCAATTGAGGACTTTTTCCGCTTGAGATAACGGATCAAGGCCAGAAGAATTAACTGTAGATGGTTTAATCTTCGGGCTGTGGGCAACGCCGTCTTTTGTAAAGTCTTCAAAAGGAGGAAAGTCATCCGGATTGAACATCATAACCCCAGGGAGTTCTGATTTCTTTGGCTGGGAATACTGAACTATGAACTCGTATCTTCCATTGTCTTCGCCGAGTGTGCCCACCGATGGATCTCCTTCCAAATATCTTTTGTAGAGAGGGTCCCTCTTTGATCTTCGTCTTCTGCGTTTATCTTCGTCAGATTCGTAGTCGAGATAGTCATCTGTGCATGCCGTGCAGTTGCAGACGTCAAAGAAACAATGTCCGTTTTCGTCTTTGAACGGATACATGACTGTTCCATCTTGCTCAAAGGAGATGGGTCTCGGATATTGATCTTTGTAAGGACCATGGAACTCGCTGTCATCGATTTGGATAGCGAATTGTGTAAACATTGGTCTTCGGAAAGATGATGATCTCGCCTTCTCGAACTTGATTTCCGTGAGGCCATCGTTCCTTGAGTGGAAAGTTGCTTCAGATGTTTGTATCGGGCCTTGTGGTGCTTGATGAAGCTTCTCGTAGCTTGTCACCCATGCTTCAAGGAGCTTTTGTATTAGTTCTTCACGAGATATCTGTCGAGGGATCTGGATCGCATTTGGTGCCTGGTAAGCCGAATTAACTTCCAGGAATAACGCTTCATCTGATGAAGGAAGTACTAGATCCAGGGCATGATCTTGAATGCGGTAGACCATTTGATGATGTAGTGTAGCGAGGACACTATTCTCTTGCATCGGTGCTCCAACGATCTGGAGTTGAACTTTAAGTGCCTTCAAAAGATTAGAATCTTTTAAAGATACATTAAAGTTAGGGAACAATGTTATGAAGATTGTTCATGCGTTCAAGGTGGTTTGAACGGTTCCAATACACGCCTGTTGGTAAGTCTTTAGTCTAGAATCGACCAAAGCTATTCTCGCTGTGACCGATAGTCCTTTTCTGGCATGTAGAGTGAGACCGATTCGTACAACTCCAAAGTGGAGATGTGTAAATCCTTGTTGCTGCCAAAGCCTCGGAAGTTGTTCTAGAATATTCAACGTGATGAATTGTTCTTCTTCGGTGGCTGGGACTTGACAGGATGAGAACTTGCTTGCTTGAACATACTCCTTGACTCTTTTGGTGGATGACGATCTTATCAATTGAGTAACTCCACGAACAGAAAAGAATCTAGGTTTTTTAGCAAAGATCTCATACGGGTTAACAAGAGGAAGAGTAGTTTCAGGCATTTGATCACCTGGGACATATTCTACCTCATAAAGAGAATCTATATTAGAAGATGATGAACTATTTTTTTGATTTTTGTTTTTAGGTAAAGTAAAAAATTGAAAATTTGAAGGAATGATTTGAGATTCAGACATGATTATGAGAATTAAGTTCTCTAGATACCCGAACGATCAACATAAACAATGATTCTCTCAAACAAAACACAAGTCCTGCGCTCTGATACCACATGTTAAGGGATAGGCGGAGGAGAGACTTCACAGATCTAAACGTATTGACTAAGCCGTGTTTAGATGTCAATTCCAACTTAGAGAAAAAGAGATGTCAAGTCTCAAAAACCAATTAAAGATTCTTCAAGGATGTTTTGAAGAAATGAAGGGGAACAAAAGATCGACTAACAGTTCCTTTCCTTCGTTCGGAAGTGTATATCCAGAACCCTCATATCAGGGATCACACCTCCCAAACTTCCTTCCGCAAGAATATTCCAGACCGACATCGCAATCAGTCAATTTTCTACCATCGGATGAACAATATATGTCCAGTTTCAAGACGCCGATCCGCCCGATATTCAAGACAAATTCCTACAAAGAGAAAACAAGAAAATATAAAGAGGAAGCACATCAATCAACTAAAAAACCAAGCTTTTCTCCTTCACAATCTAGTCAAGGATCATCTCATGAAGAAGACAAAGGCAAAGGCAAGGTTGAAGACATTGGAATGATAGATTTCTCAATGACCGATCTACTTAATTCAATGGCCAACAAAGTTCAAGAACCGGTTAGCCACCAGAAAGAAGAGGTATCCCAAGCCTATCAGAAAAAAGAGGCTACTCATTTTCCGATAATCAGACATCTGTCTGAGACAAGCTCATGCGACAGTGATACAGCTACAGAGGATGAGAAGTCACTCCCAAGACAATTTGCCATAGGAGAAAGCAGCGGTCCTAAAGAAGAACCAGTAGTAGACGAAATGCCCAGTGGTGAGGAGATCCCCTATAATCAATTTCGGTAATTTCACGAAGACACTAGCCAAGCAAGACAATTTGCTTCAAAAGTCGTCACATTCATATTTGATGATATTCCATTTCACAAATGGGGTGAAAGACTTGATGAGTTTCAAGCGTGGATGACTTCTGAGGATCTCACCTCCCCGACGTATACGGTCATAGAACAGTTCGCCGCTCGATTCTCTGGCTCATTAAAAGAATGGTGGAATTCTCTTGGAGATTACGTACATCAGCAAGCTTACCAGTATACTATTCCGATAGTACTTGAGCAAATTCATAAAGAGTTTATCGAAAATCCCAATCACATCAATGATCAATTGCAAGAAGAATATTTTACGGCAAAATGTTGTTCTCTCCAGAAGAAAGATCTTGTAAAACACTTTGAAAGACAGACAAAGCGGTACTACGCACTGAACGGCCTAAACAATCCAAGTCTCAAACACGTCTATCTTTCGTCCATCGATAGTTATCTCAACCAACAAACAAAGCTTTACATCAGAGAACAAAATCAGACGGTTGAAGAGGTTACCATCAGCCAGATCCAACAGTACGTTTTCCGAACGCTAGACAAGCTTTGCAGACAGAAAGAATTTTGGTCAGAATTCATGGATAATTCAAAACATCTGACAAATGTGTGTTCAAAATCCGACTTGTTTATCAAGTGTTCGAAAAAGAAGAAATCATGTTCGTGCGATCGGAAGAAGAAACATCGTGAGACCAAGAGGTTTCCAAGCAAATATCCATTTCGGCGTAAAAGATTCTTCAGAAGAAAGAGAGCTTCAGAAAAACGACAAAGTGAAGGGGTATCTCTAACAGTGGATTGAGCCATGGCTGATGAGTTAGTGCCTACGATGCTCTCCTTTACCTGAGACCCTTTCGCGGCTGTCAACACGGCTTAGTCAATACGTTTAGATCTGTGAAGTCTCTCCTCCGCCTATCCCTTAACATGTGGTATCAGAGCGCATAACTTGTGTTTTGTTTGAGAGAATCATTGTTTATGTTGATCGTTCGGGTATCTAGAGAACTTAATTCTCATAATCATGTCTGAATCTCAAATCATTCCTTCAAATTTTCTATTTTCTACTTTACCTAAAAACAAAAATCAAAAAAATAGTTCATCATCTTCTAATATAGATTCTCTTTATGAGGTAGAATATGTCTCAGGTGATCAAATGCCTGAAACTACTCTTCCTCTTGTTAACCCATATGAGATCTTTGCTAAAAAACCTAGATTCTTTTCTGTTCGTGGAGTTACTCAACTGATAAGATCGTCATCCACCAAAAGAGTCAAGGAGTATGTTCAAGCAAGCAAGTTCTCATCCTGTCAAGTCCCGGCCACCGAAGAAGAACAGTTCATCACGTTGAATATTCTAGAACAACTTCCGAGGCTTTGGCAGCAACAAGGATTTACACATCTCCACTTTGGAGTTGTACGAATCGGTCTCACTCTACATGCCAGAAAAGGTCTATCGGTCACAGCGAGAATAGGTTTGGTCGATTCTAGACTAAAGACTTACCAACAGGCGTGTATTGGAACCGTTCAAACCACCTTGAACGCAGGAACAATCTTCATAACATTGTTCCCTAACTTTAATGTATCTTTAAAAGATTCTAATCTTTTGAAGGCACTTAAAGTTCAACTCCAGATCGTTGGAGCACCGATGCAAGAGAATAGTGTCCTCGCTACACTACATCATCAAATGGTCTATCGCGTTCAAGATCATGCCCTGGATCTAGTACTTCCTTCATCAGATGAAGCGTTATTCCTGGAAGTTAATTCGGCTTACCAGGCACCAAATGCGATCCAGATCCCTCGACAGATATCTCGTGAAGAACTAATACAAAAGCTCCTTGAAGCATGGGTGACAAGCTACGAGAAGCTTCATCAAGCACCGCAAGGCCCGATACAAACATCTGAAGCAACTTTCCACTCAAGGAACGATGGCCTCACGGAAATCAAGTTCGAGAAGGCGAGATCATCATCTTTCCGAAGACCAATGTTTACACAATTCGCTATCCAAATCGATGACAGCGAGTTCCATGGTCCTTACAAAGATCAATATCCGAGACCCATCTCCTTTGAGCAAGATGGAACAGTCATGTATCCGTTCAAAGACGAAAACGGACATTGTTTCTTTGACGTCTGCAACTGCACGGCATGCACAGATGACTATCTCGACTACGAATCTGACGAAGATAAACACAGAAGACGAAGATCAAAGAGGGACCCTCTCTACAAAAGATATTTGGAAGGAGATCCATCGGTGGGCACACTCGGCGAAGACAATGGAAGATACGAGTTCATAGTTCAGTATTCCCAGCCAAAGAAATCAGAGCTCCCTGGGGTTATGATGTTCAATCCGGATGACTTTCCTCCTTTTGAAGACTTTACAAAAGACGGCGTTGCCCACAGCCCGAAGATTAAACCATCTACAGTTAATTCTTCTGGCCTTGATCCGTTATCTCAAGCGGAAAAAGTCCTCAATTGGCAATCAGAGAACGCGATGATCCAGAACAAACTTCTTCATACGATCAACCATAAGATGGATCAGATGGCAAGCAGCCACAATAAAAGGATGGTCACTTTGCAAAATTCGATATCGGAAATTAAGGCTCGCCTAGAACAACTTCGCAAGGAGATGCTAAGTATGGTGCAATATGTGTCGGTCAACACCTCTCAATTCCAACTTATAGAGATACCCCTTCACGACCACCGTATTGGCAGAGCCGTGTTGTTTAGACCGGAAACTCTTCTGGGTCTATCCAAAAATCTCGAGTACCTAACCTACACAAAATTCGTAATAATTTTTGAAAAATAATCCGATACCTAACCTGAGATATACCCATCAAAGAGTTGAAGAGTATACTTATCTTTCCATGATGAAAAATCTGGTTTCTTGAAACTGAAACTATAATAGATAACACAAATTTATCTCATTTGGAATGGAAAGTCCTACCATTTGGTCTGAAGACAGCTCCATCCTTATTTCAACAAGCAATGCTAAGGATATTTCAACCATTGGTCGACACAGCACTAATCTACATTGATGATATTCTACTGTTCTCCAAGAGTAATGAAGACCATGTCAAGGTTTTGAGGCAGTTTCATGACCTAGTTCAACAATATGGAGTCATGCTCGCAGCAAAGAAGATAATGATAGCAAAACCAGAGATTGAGTTCCTTGGAGTCAAGATCGCAGAAGGAAAGTTCACACCACAACCACATCTGGCAACGGAATTACTTGCATTCCCTGACGAAAATTTTACAAGAAGACAAGTGCAACAATTTCTTGGCGTAATCAATTATGTTAGCGAATTTATTCCAAAGCTGTCCCAGCTGACACAGCCACTGAGAAAGCTGTTGCAAAAGAATCCCCCACAGTAGAGTACAAGACAAACTGAAGCAGTGAAAAAGTTAAAGCAAGAAATTCAAAAGTTACCACCTTTGAAGATTCCCTCTGTCGGCAAAGAAATATATGTGCAATACTGTTCGAAGAGATTGACGGGAAAAGACATATATGTGCCTACAAGAGTGGTCGTTTTAAGGAGTCAGAGATGCATTATCACTCTACGTTCAAAGAAATCCTAGCGGTCAAAAAGGCTATTGAGAGATTCGAGTTCTATTTGATAGGACAAAAATTCAAAATCGAAATGGATATGTCCTCTTTTCCGAAGATGTTACAATTCAACCAGAAGATGGTGCCACATCAGCAGCTACTTCGTTGGAGCGAATGGTTTTCGAAATATGACTTCGACTCTGCCTATTTAAAGGGCAAGGAGAATATTCTAGCCGATATGTTAAGTCGTAAACCATTAAAACCAATATCCACCATCATGAGCTGTCAAGGATCCAGTTCTTCTCCAAAATCTCTCTATGATTTTGACAGCAACATTCCTGAAGATGCAAAAGACCTGATCAAGACTGGAAAACTTCACAACCACCTTCAACAAAAGATCTTTCCCTACCAGTCCATAATCCTGTCCAACCACGGAGTTGTCAACAACTTCATCACATCGCTTGGTATCCATCCAACGTATCCGTTCGCTCATCTGTTCAGTATCCGACAAACTGACCTCCTAGAAGAAGTCATCTGCTTTCTCTGGTATTTTTGTGCGGTATATACTGTTGGTATTATCTTTGAGATACCATGGTTATATCAACACATTAATTCCCAGAAGTGTTTCACTAATGGTTTATCGACCTTTCTGAGGTGGTTCGAACCAATGAACGTTTGGAGTAGTAAACTTCGTGCTTCAGCCAAGGCACTCAACTATCCTTTCAAGAAGCTAAGGAGAACCACTTCCAATCCATTCTTCAACCCACACACCATCTACTTCTTCCACCGACCTGTCAGCGTCAACACTAAATCAAAGAAGATCCATGCAATGCCCACACTCATCCATCATAAAGATCTTAACAGAGGAGTCCGTCCAGATTTCAACATGGCTGATAATGAGACTTTCGAAGCCTTTCAGAATCATGCATTCCGACTCAACAATACGATCCAAAAGTTCGCTATTCCATACAAGTTTAATTGGTCTTTCTACGAAGTTGACTACCAGATGGACCTTGATGAAGACCTTCAGTTCTATATGATGAAGCAGGAGCAACTCAGAAGCGGCAAATTTACTGAAGTGAAGATCGATGAAGAAGACAACGGAAAAGGAAAAACACCATCAGCATGAGTATATTGGCAAGACTCACAAGAACCTGAGGATCCAGACCTTGAAGAGATAGAAAAGTTCTGCACCAGTGACACGATCATGGAGACAAATGAAGAATCAGAACCAGAGCCAAAGTATGTGTGTCCAGACGATGGTTATGGATGTTGTGAAGATCACATGCTTGAATTTGAGATGGATCACTAGAAAGCCATCTTAAAGCCCAAGTCATCTGAGAAGCCCACTAAGGAGTCCACTATAAGGAGTCCACTAAGAAGCCCTATAAGAGAGAAGCCCAATAAGTATTATGTTTAATTAAAATAAACGTGTAAGAAATATCTAAGTGTGTAGAATAATCTATAAGTGTGTAAGGAGTTAGGCAAGTATCTTAAATGCTCCTCCTATAAATAAAGGATGTACCCATCCATGTAAGGAACAACACGGCTAGATTAATATACCATAATGATTAATGACTTGTGTGTACTACTCTCATGGGAGATTTTGGACGGTCGTAAATGCAAATGGGGACCCTTGTTAATACAATTCTGCAGTGAATATCGTCGTCATTTTGTGTCCCTTTCATTAACATCAAATTAAATATAATTAGTCCTAATTAAATCAAAATAAAATGTAACAAAATAAAAGTAAAATAAAGTTAAAACACTTTTGTCTGATAGAATTAGAAAGCGATGAGCCTTTTTACTGCTCTCCCACTTCATTTGTGTATTCGACACCACACACTTTTGTTGAAACTAATTTTCATTAAATAAATGGGCCACTAATTTGACATTTGGTTTATAAAAAATTGAGTTAAAAGTTTGAATAAGAAATTGATTTGGGCCATTTTGGAAAAGCCCTAAATAGTGTGGAATGAGAAGTGTGTATGTAAAAAGTCTCACATCTCTTAGGGGAAACTTTTTCAAGTGGTATATATAAAGTTAAAGATATACCTATTATTAAAACATAACACCCACACATGGAGAGACACAAGGATAATACGTGCGCACCACCACCACCGCCGAGCCGGGCTCGGGTTCGGGTTCGGGTTTGGTCAATTGGACCGTAAGTCCATTAAAGACTATTCTTTTTGGGGAAATTTTTATTAAAATTTTAAACGAATAATCGCACCCATTCGGTTCATGAGAGCCGAACCATCGCGACTCAAAATCGCAACCCTTCGGTCAAGTTAACCGAACAGTCGCGACCCGAACTCAAAATTGCACCCGGTCGATTCTTTAAAATCTGGCGCGCATCATCGTCTTCTTCAATCTTTCTCTGCGAATTTTTTTGTCTCAGAAAAACTTCAATCCTTCTCCACAAAGTAAGTTTCGAGAGTATACATAGAATTCAGTTCGTCAGATTACGATTTTGAGTGTTGCGAAATCGTTCTTCCTCACGGTTTTATCCTGGGATTCGTAATCGTATCAAACCGTCTCACTACGGGCGATTTTTTGAATTAAGGAAAGAGAGCAATCTCGACTCCGTGTTCGTTTTATCATCGAGAATTCCTTCTTCTTCTTATTTCGGATTCTCATTTCTTTCGGTTTTCGCGGTTCCTACAATCTTAATTCGAAAAATCCGTTCTTCGCTTATCGCTTAGTCGGATTGAGATTTTCCCGAAGTTTGTTCGCAATTCGTTTAATGTTTATGCGAAATCGTTTTTTCTACAAATTGTTTTCTTTTTTCCCTCCGATATCATTAACGAAGTTTGCGATTTGTTCTTACATTTCTTCGAAACGTTTCTGAAGTTTTCTTGGATTTGCGATTAGTTTTTTAAATTTTTCCTCAAATCGTTTCTCTAAATCAAACGTTTTAAGTTATCTTACTTCGTTCTGTTTTCGTGAACGCTTTCTATAAGTGAGTTTGCAAAACAATTATCATATTATGATATCGTTCTATTTTCTGTTAATAGAAAATGGCAATTGATCATGCTCATGTCGATATGACTGGGAACAAGTCATCTGATGGACAGACTGAAACGCATGTGGACTCGGTGGCCCGAGATCTGTTCGGTGTTCGTCTCCAGACGAGTGTTCCACAAGACAACCATCAGATGATGTCTTAATTACCCGCAGCCATGGCGCACGGGCTAATGCTGGAAAAGTTTGACGGCAAAGGCTTTAAAACATGGCAAAACAAGATGTTCTTCTACATGAGTAACTTAAATTGTGAGAAGTTTCTGAAGGAGGATCCACCGATCGTTCCATTCAGAAACAAGGATGCTCATCTTCTCGCTGCTGTTAATGCATGGAAACATGCAGACTTTGTGTGTCGAGGCTGGATCTTAGGCCGCCTCATTGATCCATTGTATCAAGTATATAACCAGGAAGCACAAACCTCTAAGGAACTCTGGATGGCCTTGGAGAAAAAGTACAAGTCTGACGATGTTGGTTGTCAGAAATTTGTTGTTGCGAAGCTTCTAGACTTCAAAATGGTCGACTCCAAGCCCATCATGGAATAAGTTGATGCATTGAGTTTGTTGTGCCATGAGATAGCAGGCGAGGGGATGCAAATCTGTGAGATCTTCACTGTCAATTGTTTTATTGAGAAACTTCCCCCGAGTTGGCTGAGCTTCAAGAACTATCTCAAGCACAAGAAAAACCATATGTCATTCTCTGATGTCATCACAAGGCTTCAAATAGAAGACAGGAACCGTGCTAGTTTCTCTCCTCCAGAGGAACACAATGTCAATGTGGTTGAGCACAAGGGCAAGGGTAAAGGGAGTCAGACATTTCTGCAAAAGTCTCTCAAACCGGCATCCTCAACGAACTTCAAGAAGGTTTCAAAACCAGGACAGAAATTCAAAGGAAAGTGCCACAAGTGTGGCAAGATAGGCCACAAATCTGATGTATGCAGGAGCCAACCCAAGGGTAACAAAAAGGCTAAAGCTAACCTCACTGAAGAGGATATGTGCGCTGTCGTCAATGAAGTGAACATGGTCGATGACAACCCAATGGAATGGTGGTATGACACAGGTGCAACCACCCATATCTGCACTGATAAGTCGATGTTCACCACTTATCAAAAGATCAAATCGGAGGAGCAGCTGTTCATGGGAAACACGGCTTCATCGAAGATTGAAGGTCGCGGCAAAGTGGTTCTGAAGCTGACTTCAGGACGTGAACTCACACTCAACAATGTGAAACATGTGCCGGACTTGAGGAAAAATTTGGTTTCAGGTACTCTCTTGAGCAAGGCAGGATTCAGAGTCACCTTTGAAGCTGATAAATTGGTACTTAGGAAGAATGGGATGTATTTGGGAAAGGGTTATGAAAAAAAGAGGACTTGTCAAGTTGTGTGTTTCGACAGTCCTTCGTAGTGATAAGATTAATAACGCTAATGTTGTAATTTCTGACAATTCATTTAATGATAATTCTGTTGCTTATTTGGTTGAGTCTTTTAATATTTGGCATGAACATTTAGGACATGTCAACTATAAATCTATGCAAAGATTAATGAATTTGAACCTAATTCCGAAATACTAAGTAAACAAGAATAAATGTGAAGTGTCTGTACAGGCCAAACTCACAAAAACTCCTTCTCCCCAAGTTCAAAGAACTACTGAACCTCTTAGTTTAATACACACAGATTTATGCGATCTGAAATTTATACAAACTAGAGGCGGTAAAAAGTATTTTGTGACATTTATCGATGATAATACAAAATATTGTTATGTATACTTGTTACGTAGCAAAGATGAAACCTTATCAAAATTCAAAGAGTATAAACTTGAAGTTGAAAACCAACTAGGTAAAACTATTAAAGTAGTTCGAAGTGATAGAGGAGGTGAGTATGATGGTCCATTTAATGACTTCTGTCAACAACATGGCATCATACATCAAACCACAGCTCCTTATTCCCCTGAATCTAACGGAGTTGCGAAACAAAAAAACCGAACTCTCAAAGAGATGATGAATGCTATGTTGCAGGAATCTGGGTTACCCCAATCAATGTGGGGGGAAGCTTTGCTTACTACGAACTATATTCTCAACAAAATACCACATAAAGTTACTGGCAAAACGCCATATGAACTTTGGAAAGGTATTTTACCTTTGTACAAATACCTCAAAGTGTGGGGGTGCCTTGCTAAAGTCGCAGTACCACCACCGAAAAAGGTCACAATTGAACCTAAAACAGTGGACTGTATTTTCATAGGATATGCACACAACAGTAGTGCTTATCGGTTTCTGGTTCACAAATCAGATATACCCGATAATCATGTGAATACAGTAATGAAATCACGAAATGCATTTTTCTTTGAACATATTTTCCCTTGTAAATAAAAACAAGGTCAAAAGAGGACCCTTGAACAATGGGAAACGAGCTTCTCAACAAATGAGGCAAGCACTTCTAGAACCTCAACACATGATGTGGAAGACGTAGAAGATGAACCTCGACGCAGCAAAAGAGCTCGTAAGGAAAAATCTTTTGGTGATGATTTCATGATGGTGTTTCTCACAGAGAACGCACCATAAACTTACTCAGAAGCCATGTCTACACCAGAAGCAGCCTATTGGAATGAAGCTGTTAATAGTGAGATCAATTCTGTATTGCAACATCATACATATGAGATTACCGATCTACCCGAAGGATCTAAAGCACTAGGGAGTAAATGGATTTTCACAACAAAAATGAAAACCGATGGTTCTGTGGATAAGTATAAGGCTAGGCTTGTGGCTCAAGGATTCTGACAAAAAGAAGGTCTGGATTACTTTGACACATATTCTTCGGTGACGCGAATAACCTCCATCAGACTTTTGGTTAGTATCGCGGCATTAAGAGGCCTAGAAATACATCAGATGGATGTAAAAACCGCTTTTCTACATGGAGATTTAGAAGAAGAGATCTATATGAAACAACCTGAAGGATTTGTTGTCCCCGGACAAGAACACAAAGTTTGTAAACTTGTCAAGTCATTGTACGGACTGAAACAAGCTCCAAAACAATGGCATGAAAAATTTGATAATGTGATGATGTCAAATGGTTTCAGCATTAACGAATGTGATAAATGCATATACATCAAATGTACCCCTCACGGATATGTTTTGTTGTGTTTGTATGTTGATGACATGCTCATTATTGGCAACACTAATGCCATGATTAATCAAACAAAGAACTTACTTCGTAGTAACTTTGAAATAAAAGACATGGGATTGGCAGATGTCATTCTCGGTATTAAGATTCACAGACATGCGGGAGGAATTATTTTATCACAATCACATTATGCTCAAAAGATACTTGATAGATTCAAAAACTATTCAAGTGAGACTGCAAAAACTCCAGTTGATCCTCATATTCATTTGACTAAAAACTCAGGTGATACAGTTTTTCAGGTTGAGTATGCACGAGTAATCGGAAGTATGATATACTTGACAAAATGTACTAGACCCAACTTAGCACATGCAGTAAACATACTAAGTCGCTATTTTAGTAATCCAGGACAAAAACATTGGAAAGCAATAACTAGAGTATTGAATTACCTACGTTATACCAAAAATTATGAAATACACTATGGTAAAGAACCAGCAGTTTTGGAAGGATACAGTGACGCGAACTGGATTGCGGATTCCAAAAACTCAAAATCCACAAGTGGATATGTCTTTACCATTAGAGGTGCAGCAGTGTCCTGGAAATCTTCTAAACAAACCGTGATAGCCAGATCGACCATGGAATCTGAGTTTGTCGCTCTAGACAAAACTGCTCAAGAAGCAGAGTGGCTTAGAAAGTTTTTAGAAGATATCCCTATGCGGGAGAAACTAGTGCCAGCTTTACGTGTACACTGTGATAGCCAATCGGCTATCTCTCGGGCACTGAATAATCATTATAATGGCAAGTCTCGTCACATACGGCGACAACATAAAACCATTAGAAACTTGATCTCCACCGGAGTACTCACGATAGATTATATCAAATCTGCCGATAACCTAGCTGATCCGTTCACTAAAGGTTTGGCAAGAGATCAAGTAGTCAAATCATCATGAGGATGGGTTTACAAGCCTATGAATAAAGTTGAAGTTTGATGGACACCCCACCTACATGACTGGAGATCCCAAGAAATAGGTTCAAAGGGACAACAAATTCAAACTTAAACTAAAAGAACACTGTGAGATTAATATCTCTACCCAGTTCCTAGGATGACAAACAGTGTTACATCGGTATGGAAAGAGGATAAGCTTATGGCTTTTAATGATTCCTTAGACTTAGTTAGATAGTATTACAACATACTTCTAACGATAAGCTAATACAGATCACCTAGTGAGTGTGAAATGGGGCCGTTTCTAGGAGAATGAAGGAAAGACTATATTCTCCAAGTTCACTCATGAAAACCAGGCAAGTTCAAGGCCAAAATGAACACAATAGAGAACAAGGTTCTATGAGAATATGATCTGTGTTATAGCTGTTGTCTAGGTTTACATCGAGATCTGGGTGGTTCAAGGCATCATGTCCACCTCCTAGCCAAGTAAATCCGACAGCTACTAACTACGAGTGGTTCAAAGCTGAAAAATTGCTACCAACTCAGATATAGTAATTTTTCGTTATACTCTCGAAAGTCCGTCTGTATGTCTAGTCAATTAGGTTAGTCTAATCAGTAGAGTCTTAGAGTTTATCGAGTCGTCATATGTTTAGAAGTCATTTCTATTCATGTGGTGGATTGTTGAAACTAATTTTCATTAAATAAATGGGCCATTAATTTGGCATTTGGTTTATGAAAAATTGAGTTAAAATTTTGAATGAGAAATTGATTTGGGCCATTTTGGAAAAGCCCCAAATGGTGTGGAATGAGAAGTGTGTATGTAAAAAGTCTCACATACCTTAGGGGAAACTTTTTCAAGTGGTATATACAGAGTTAAAGATATACATATTATTAAAACATAACACCCACTCATGGAGAGACACAAGGATAACACGTGCGCACCACCACCACCGCCGAGCCGGGCTCGGGTTCGGGTTCGGGTTCGGGTTTGGTCAATTGGACCGTAAGTCCATTAAAGACTATTCTTTTTGGGGAAATTTTTAATAAAATTTTAAACGAATAATCGCACCCATTCGGTTCATGAGAGCCGAACCATCGCGACTCAAAATCGCAACCCTTCGGTCATGTTAACCGAACAGTCGCGACCCGAACTCAAAATTGCACCCGGTCGATTCTTTAAAATCTGGCGCGCATCATCGTCTTCTTCAATCTTTCTCTGCGAATTTTTTTTGTCTCAGAAAAACTTCAATCCTTCTCCACAAAGTAAGTCTCGAGAGTATACATAGAATTCAGTTCGTCAGATTACGATTTTGAGTGTTGCGAAATCGTTCTTCCTCACGGTTTTATCCTGGGATTCGTAATCGTATCAAACCGTCTCACTACGGGCGATTTTTTGAATTAAGGAAAGAGAGCAATCTCGACTCCGTGTTCGTTTTATCATCGAGAATTCCTTCTTCTTCTTATTTCGGATTTTCATTTTTTCGGTTTTCTCAATTCGGTTTTCGCGGTTCCTACAACTTTATCTACACACATCCATAATATGCATCCATATTTAATTAACTTAATTATATAGATATAACTTTGTATTATACTTAAGAGAGCTCTAGCTATTTTTAATTCGTTCAACTTTTTGTGACAGAGTATTGAAAATGATATTCCAATCACGTCCACTCTTTCTTTCTGTTTTTTTTTTAATAACTAAAAAGTTCCGGGTCTAGGTCCGTACATCCCCTCAGGCCCGGGACCAGAGCATGTTATATGGTCCGGGGTCCCGTCCCAAGAGCCGTTCGAACCAACGATCTCTAGGCTTTACTTAGAGATTTTTACCTGTTGAGCTATTGGCTCTTGGTGCATTCATCAATCACTGAAAGACCAACTCTTTTTCCTAGTTCCCTTACTCTAAGAATAACTTAGCCATGTTATATTGTTAGCAAAACTGAATTTAGTTCGGTTTAACTTATC
The DNA here is from genome assembly GCA_963576765.1 of Draba incana. Classification (NCBI taxonomy): domain Eukaryota; kingdom Viridiplantae; phylum Streptophyta; class Magnoliopsida; order Brassicales; family Brassicaceae; genus Draba; species Draba incana. The sequence continues at coordinate 11,547,948 of OY755216.1, forward strand.
GTGAGTCCATATATTATCCGAATCTAAAGAATTTTTTTGTTATGTAATCAAAATCTAAGGCAAATGAAAGTTTTATACGCTCGATATATTCATTTGAGAGAGTATATATAAATGTTGAATACATAAATAACTAACTAATTAGACCACCATCATAGTAGATGACAAGAACAATAAGTTAATCCGTCGAAATTTCTGTCGAATTTACTATGTTTTCTTGTAATGTATTAGTATATTGTTAACAAAACTGAGTTAAGTTCGGTTTAACTTTTGTCATACAATCAAAACCTAAGGCAAATGAAATATACTTTCGATAATTCATTTGTGATAGTATAAACATCTTTATAAATGTTGAATACATCAAGAACTAACTAATTATATCGTTTTAGACTACTATCATAGTCGATTACTATTATATACTACTAATATTGTAAATTAGGTTTGAAAGTGAGAAACCCAAGACGAATGTTGAGTGCAATAAGAAACAAAACAAAAGAGTTAACTACGCATGCAAGCATGCAGATACAAATACACATTGGTTTCAAGAAGTAATTATTTGTTTATCATCTCTAAACCCACAACATATAAATCTAATAGGCAGCTTGCACTGAGTTCTTGGGATTGCAATTTCTTCTATTTTTATTTAATTAATTTGTCACACGCTTATACAGTTATACACATTATATATCTATGTCCAAGTAAGTATAAGAGTATGGGGTCACTGTCCAAGGAAGAAAATAATTCAGTAGCATACGGAATAGAACAGCTATATGATTCCATACTATATATAGACTAAGATAGTTTAATAACCTAATAACACGTGGATTTTTTTGATCTATGTGGTGATGAATCATATTACATAATAATCTTCCTTATATGGTTGAAATCTTCTCAATGTTGTGTTGTGGAGTGCTCATACCACAATCTTAAAGAAGGTGCAACGATACCTATATATCCGAAGCTAAAGTACACCAAATAAAGTTTTTTTTAAAAATCGTCCACCAATATATATTGATATCCCATTATTTACATATTTTTTGTTTCACGAACGCACTTCTCTTATTGATCAACTAAATACATTGTATGTATCCTGAAACCAATAAAAGGCATAAGTACTAATAAAAGAGAAAAAAATGGTACTCCTAGTTCGTGCCGTTTTCGCAAACAAGTTGGCTTTAAAGCGAACTTTCACGTTCCTATCTCCTTGTTGATAGATGAGACTGAATTCCGAAAAATCTTTCCTTACCACGGCAAGTTCCTTGAGCTCGATAAAAAAAATCGGGTCATTTGTTCGGTGCTTCGGCTATACACTACAAGAAAACAGCCGCAAATCCGACGGAATTTCCGACGGAAAGAATTCCGTCGGAAATTTTCCTACGATAATCTGACCGATTTCCGACGGAACTGAAATTTTTCAATTCTGTCGGAAATCTGTCGGAATTATTTCCGACGGACAAGAAGATTGTCGGAAATCGGTCTGATTATTGGACCGTGTAACTAGCCGGTGCCGACACCGGCAGTGATTCTGGTTTGCTGTCGGAAATTATGCACCGTTAATATTTTCCGACGGATTTCCGACAGACACATAACTAGCTGTCGGAAATCTGTCGGAAAAAATAGCCGTTATATAGCCGTTATATAGCCGTTATTATATCCGTTTGATTTTCGACGCTTTTCCGACAGATTTCCGACGGTCAGCGTATTTATATATATGATTCCACACATCTTCATTTACTCACAACAACAACAACTTCCAACCAAACATTTCTTAGAAAAAATCGTCAAGAGAGTGAGATGTCATCTTCTAGATATTATAGATCGTGGATGGATGAAGAGATGTATGATCCGGAGTCGAAGACATTAAATGCAAGTTATGCACGAGGTATATGCGAGTTCATGGCGGTTGTCGGGAATCGAAAGGTGATAAAATGTTCATGTTTAAATTGTTGCAATTCGCGTAATGTTAATGTAGAACAAGTTTGGCATCACTTGTATACCAATGGTTTTATGCCGGGATACAAAATTTGGTTTTTTCATGGAGAAACTAATAATGATGGTGCTAGTAGTAGCAATGCACCATATGTTGCGGATAGCTTAGGCGAACATAGAACGGATAACTTAGGTGAACATAGAACGGATAGCTTAGGCGAACATAGAACGGAAGTAGATTTTGGTGTAGGTACTGCTGAGATGGTTCATGATGCGTTTAGAGAGAATTTGCCATCGATCGTAATAGGGGAGGATAGAGTAGAAGAACCAAATGAAGAATCTAGAAGATTTTTTAATATGTTAGACGCAGGGAAGCAGCCCTTATATGATGGGTGTCGAGACGGACATTCACCTTTATCAACTGCTAGTAGACTGATGACCATTATGACGGACTTCAATTTGGCGGAAGACTGTGTTGATGCGATAGCAGATTTTGTGAAAGATATTTTGCCTGAAGATAATCAGGCACCTGCATCATACTACGAGATACAGAAACTTGTAGCTGGTCTTGGTATGCCGTATCAGGTGATAGATGTATGCATCAACAACTGTATGCTATATTGGAGAGAGGACGAAAACCGGAGAAGATGTAAATTTTGTCGTAAACCACGGTATCAGGAAACTGGTGGGAGAGTTCCAATTCCTTATAAACGTATGTGGTACTTACCATTGACAGCGAGGTTAAAGAGGTTATATCAATCTGCGCGAACGGCAGAACAAATGAGATGGCATGCAGAGCATCGTCAAGATGGAGAGATTACACATCCTTCAGATGCAAAAGCGTTGAAACATTTTCAAATGTTGTATCCGGATTTTGCATACGAGTCAAGAAATATGTACCTCGGGTTAAGTACGGATGGTTTCAACCCATTTGGGAAGCCTGGAAGGCAGTATTCTTTGTGGCCCGTAATCGTAACACCGTACAATTTGCCCCCTAGTATGTGCATGCGTCGAGAGTTTTTATTCCTCTCCGTTCTTATTCCCGGCCCTGAGCATCCGAAGCGATCACTTGATGTATTCCTCCAGCCATTGATTTATGAGTTACAAATGCTATGGAGTCACTGTGTCGAAGCGTTTGATGTTTCACGGAAGAAGAATTTTCTGATGCGTGCGGTCCTTATGTGGACTATTAGCGATTTCCCAGCATACGGTATGCTATCTGGATGGACTACTCATGGAAGATTATCGTGCCCGATTTGCCAAGACAACACTGACACTTTCCAATTGAGGAATGGAAGAAAGCCATGTTGGTTTGATTGCCATAGAAGGTTTCTACCGTACGGCCATCCCTATCGTCGGTCTAAAAGATTATTTAAGAAAAATACACAAGTGGTTGATGGTCCAATTGATGAGATAGACGGTCGTACTATATTGGAGCTGTTGAGAGATTTTGGTGCTGAGAGGACTCTTGATTGTGGGGGTAATGGGCATGAACCGCTTTGTGGTGTAGAGGAAGCTCACAACTGGCACAAGAAGAGTATATTTTGGGATTTGCCGTATTGGAAGGATCATTTATTAAGGCACAACCTCGATGTGATGCATATTGCAAAGAACTTCTTTGACAACATCATGAATACGGTGTTAAACATCCCGGGAAAGACAAAAGACAATGTGAAGTCTAGGATGGATGTTTCAAAGATTTGCTACCGTGATTATCTTGATCGTCTTCCCGATAGTACATATCCTTTTCCTCCGTACCGATTGCAAATACAAAAGATAAGAGAATTTTTCCGGTGGATTAAAGACAAAGTTAAATTCACTGATGGATATGCAGCTAATCTGGGTAACTGCGTAGACTCGCGATACCTAAAGTTTATGGGACTGAAGAGTCATGATTGTCATGTACTGATGCAGAGGCTTCTTCCATTTGCTTTTACCCATCTCCTTCCTCAAACTGTCCACGAAGCTATTGCAGCAGTTGGTGCTTTCTTTAGAGATTTATGCACGAGGACACTTACAGTTGAGGGGATCTGCAATTTAGATGCCAATATACCAGTGATCCTTTGTAATCTTGAGAAGATCTTTCCGCCGTCTTTTTTTGATGTTATGGAACATCTTCCCTTACACCTCCCCCACGAAGCCGAACTAGGTGGTCCTGTTCAATTTCGTTGGATGTATCCTTTCGAGCGGTACATGTTCCATCTAAAGAAGAAGGTCAAAAATTTGGCTCGAGTTGAAGGTTCTATTGTCGCACAGAGTATCAATGAAGAATCATCACAGTTTGCGGAATATTACTTTCCGCGGGGAGTTCGTACGAAGAGTAGACGTCCTGCTCGTCATGATGATAGAGGGGAGAGAGTCACGTATGCCGCACTGGTCCCTGAGTTGTTTTCGCAAGTTGGCCGAGTGATTGGGAAAGGGAAGAGACGCTACCTATCACAAGATGAGTGGAGTCACTTACGCTACCCTAGGGTAACACATCGAGGAAATCCTTGGATTACAATGACTCCAATTAATCCAAGAGGGAGACTATATGGAGTTGTTGAGCAAGATGCTATGCAACCAACTCGAATTACTCCGATGGCTCCAGTTGGTCATTCTTCAGCGGTGGACATTTTTGTTGATTTCACTGAATTTGGTGATAATATAGTACATTCAGAATCAGAAGATGAAGTTGGAGAATTGATGAAGACGAAGACACAATTCCTTCGGAAGGATCAGACTCAGACTCAGATTTAGGACTTTGATATGTTTGTATTTGTTAACATAAACAAGAATTTCAGATAATTTACATTTTCCTTTTTTTTTTAAAAAAAAATGATATTCCGTCGGAAATCTGTCGGAAATATATATATATTTCCGACCGATTTCCGACAGAAACTGATATTTATATAATTCTTATAAAAAATTCATCTGTGTATATATTCTTTTAAAGCATGCGTCGGAAATCTGTCGGAAATATATATATTTTTCCGACAGATTTCCGACGCAATATTCATAGCATGCTAACCTTAAAAGACGACACGTGTTACCCTTAAATCTGTTGGAAATCTGTCAGAAAAATAGATAAATTTCCGACAGATTTCCGACAGATTTAGGGTTTTGAGGTCAAATTCCTGAATTTCGAGAAGACAAAGTCTCGGCATACAATTCTAACAACTAAAGTGAAAGATAATTGAGTAAATAACCTTCTCGATGTTATACATAACATGTTTTGCGATTTTGTCATGTTTCAACCAAAAGCGTTTCATACAGTTACATATACAAAACAATAGATGTTTACGGAAAATACTAAATGTTTAGAATTTGAAAGTAACAATGACCATTATCAAGTATTTTATCTTCCAAATATTGGTTCAACCATGCTATTAACTTGTAACTACGAAAACGAATCATAAACAAGCTTAAACCCCCATATATGTCGGAAATGTATATTTTTCCGACAGATTTCTGACGGAATTGGAGATTTCAGGTAAAAATATGTACAAAATGCTAACAATGCTAAATATTGTTTAAAAATTACCAATTTTTTCCAAAATGCTAATTCATTAATTTCCAAAAAAAATATTTCTTAAATTTAATAAACATTTCTTAAATTTCTTCAATTCCTTAACCCTAAACCAACAAAAAAACATTTTTTAAATTTCTCATACCCTAAAACCCCATATCTGTCGGAAATGGAGATTTCAGGTAAAAATATGTACAAAATGCTAACAATTTTTCCAAAATAAGCATTTTGGAAAAAAATGTTAACAATGCTAAATATTGTTTATTAAATTTAAGGAATTGAAAAAATTTAAAAAATGTTTATTAAATTTAAGAAATGTTTTTTTTGGAAATTAATGAATAAGCATTTTGGAAAAAATGTTAACAATGCTAAATATTGTTTAAAAATTACCAATTTTTTCCAAAATGCTAATTCATTAATTTCCAAAAAAAACATTTCTTAAATTTAATAAACATTTCTTAAATTTCTTCAATTCCTTAACCCTAAACCAACAAGAAAATTTTTTAAAAATTTCTCATACCCTAAAACCCCATATCTGTTGGAAATCTGTCGGAAATAGCCCAGATTTCCGACAGATTTCCGACGGATTTGCCAATTTTTACCCGCGAAATGAAAAATAAACACCGCGAAATCAGTCGGTCCAAAACACGCGGCCCATTTAATTTATTTCGATTTCCGACGGATTTCCGACTGCTTGAAATCCGTCGGAAATCTGGGTTATTTCCAGACCACTCGTCTTCCCCGAAGGACACTTCCTCAAGCCTCAAAAAACTCACAAATCGCCTCCTCCGCCTCTAGCCCATCCGATCTGTCTATTCACGCCGGTTTCTTCGCCGGAAATCGCCCACGAGCCCTGGTCTCCCACGAGCCTCCTCCTCCTCGCCTTGTCTTCGCCGGAAATCGCCCACGAGCATCCTCCTCCTCGCCGGAAATCGCCTCCTCCTCGCCGGAAATCGCCTCTTCTTCGCCGGATTACGTACAAATGGCGGAAATTCCATCCCATTTGTAAGTATCCTCAAATTTCATGTTGATTTTGGTTAGATTTAATATAAATTTGTTTGTGAATTGATTTTTGCTAGATTTAGGATTAGGATTAGGGTTAGATTTAGGGTTTGGGAAGTTATATTATGAAATTTGGAAATTGTTACAAATTTTATGAAATTGTTACTAAATTGTTAGTATTTTTACTAATTTTTACTAAATTGTTAGGGTTTTTAAATTGTTATGAAAAATTAGATTTATGATTAGGAAAAATTAGATTTATGATTAGGAAAAATTATGAATTTAGATTTAGGAAATTATTTTTTCCATATATTTTTAGAAAATTGTTAGCATGTTTTACTAATTTTTAAACAATTATTATGATTAATTTAGAATTTTAGAATTTTAATATTTTAGAATTTTAAATTATGTAACAATTTATATCTATATTTTAAAGATATCTAACAATTTATATCTAACAATTTAGAATTTTAATATTTTTGAATTTATATCTATATTTTAGAGAATTTTAAACAATTAGGTTTATAAGATTGTTTACAAAACCTTATAAAACTATTTAAAAACCTTATAAAACTATTTAAAATCCTTATAAAACTTTACAAAAACCTTATAACACTATTTAAAAACCTTATAAAACTTTAAATTTTAAATTTTGGAATTTTGGAAATTTAAATTTTAAATTCCACCTCAGAATTTTAAATTTTACAATTTTGGAAATTTAAATTTTAGAATTTAAATTTTATAATTTTGGAAATTTAAAGAAATGTTTTTTTAAACCATTATATTTTTATAATTATATATTTAACCAATTTCGAAATTTTTATAATTTTTATAATTATAAAACTTTACAAAAAACCTTATAAACAGTTTTACACGGTATTTAAATAGTTTTATAAGGTTTTTTTAACAGTTTTACTAAAAATTTTAAAAACTTTATAACTTTAGAATTTCTTAATAATTTTACCATTATTTGCAAAAAATAGATTTTTCATATATTTAAAATATATTATCATATAAATCTAGGGATTACGGTGGTTTCGCCACTGCATCTGGCAGCGGCCAACATCGTCGTCGTCGTGTGAGTAGAGCTCATTCGACTTCGACGTCTACACCTACACCGTCGTCTACACCTCTACAGACGCCAGTGACACCAGCAGCCACCACAGCACCGTCGCAGATTAGCGTCGAGGACTTCATGGGATTCTCGTAGCGGGATTTCGAAGTCCCTCAACAAGATGGAAAACTCTATGCTCAGCCCTCCTTATGCGACGTACACCGCCATGCCACTGGAGGATCAAGAAATGTGGTTTCGCCAATTTGCGGTAAGTCATCTGTTTTCACAATTTTTACTTTCATTTAAATTATTATTATTTATATTTAATTTTTGTTTTTGCAGCAAGAATTTAGGCGGGACCCACACATGACCGCTCTGGTTAGGAGGGAATTCGACTCTTATGCAGCACTGCACTACTCGAAGAAGGTGTTCGAGTGGAAGGATAAGTGGCTACACGGTGTGGTGCCAAAGGAGATGGTTAGAAGCCGGACTTGTGGAACGGGTTCATCGCCTATTGGCAACTAGAGGATACCAAGGAGAGCTCTACATATCACTCTAGCAACCGGAACAGCCAGCGCAACGGCAAGGGACCTTCCACCCACAACCTTGGAGCTACCAGCAAGAAGACAAAGGCTAGGGATATGGTAAGTTTTTTATGTACGTCTTGATTTTTAATTTTTTTTTTGTTTTATACATTTATATTATCAAATAAATTTCTAACAACTGCAGGCTAAGAAGTTGGGTCGGGATCCCAACAACTTGGAACTTCTGCCAGCAACACACACCGACAAGAATGGTGTCGTCCAGGATCAGGTAGCTCGGGAGATTCAGGAGAGCGTCCAAAGAATGGAAGAGGAGTACATTCTGTCTCAGCCATCCGTGGAAGGAACCCCTCCCCTCACCCAAGCCCCGGACGACATCATCAACGAATTCGTCTTAAAGGTATGTAAAATTTAAAATAGTTTTCATGTCTTTTTCATTTACAATTTAATTTGTTCCGCAGGTTGCTCCGCAGAGCAAAGGGCGGCTTTATGGTCTTCCCGACGATGCAGGATCATCGGGGTCTTCTTGTTACAACAGCGAGACATCCGACCTGAGAGCCAAGATGCAGGAAAAGGACGTCGAAATTGAAGGTTTGAAGACGACGGTCCAACAGATACGAGAAGCACAAGCCGCCCTAGAAGCCGAGCGGGAGAAGGAGAGAGCCGAGCGGGACAAGGACAGGGAGATGATGCAACGGATGATGGAGTACTTGGGCCGCAACCCGGATTTTCCGCGAGGGCCCACCATTTAGATTTTTATTTTCAACGTTTTTGTAAAACAATATTACTTTTAATTTTATTTTAATTTCTACTTTTAATTTTATTTTAATTTAAATAATTCAAATTTTAAATTTTAAATTTGTATTAAATTAATTATTATTTAATTTATTATAATTTTTAATAATTTCTACTAATACGTCGGAAATCTGTCGGAAATGGATCCGTCGGAAAGCTGTCGGAAATAACACCGTCGGAAACCTGTCGGAAATAAATACGTCGGAAATCAGTCGGAAACAAAACCGACAGATTTCCGACAGTGACATTTCCGACGGAATTCCGACGTGTCGCCGGACTCCGGCAGGATGTCGGAATGCTGTCGAAAATAAAGCCGTCGGAAATCTGTCGGAAATTTTTGACGGATTTCCGACAGAATTACCATTTCCGACAAGATAGAAACGACAGACAAATCCGTCGGAAATCTGTTGGAATATGCGTTTTCCGACAGACTTCCGACGGATATTTCCGTAGGATTCTCGTTGTTTTCTTGTAGTGATATTTGTGAGCTCTGTAGAGTCAATAATATATAGAGGAAAATATTGCCGCTTCCGTAGAAGACAATTATTTTCACACAGAAAATATATATATAAATGCATGAAATTATGTTAACGCCGTTGTAATTATAATTATATCAACGAAACCATTTATATAACGTAGGGAAAATTTCTCATTGGACAACGTTGAGGAGGTAAACGTTGTGGAAATTATATGAACGAGACCATTTATGTGCATGTTTGCACGTTTCATGGAAACAATGCTAAAATATAATGGATTTATGTTTTTAATCTCATCATTTCTACAAACTTGCAAATATACTATTTTACACTTGCTAGATGCAATCCATTGCTTCGAAGTCAAACACAATCAATTTCTTACGTACCATGTTCAAACCAAGCTCGACGGACATAAATATCTACCCAACATCGACTTGATCGTAAGTTCGTAAACCTATCAAATTAAAGCTCGTTTGAGTTTTAGAGAAATCAAAGATAAAATTTGTCTCATTTTTGTTTTTGTCAACAGTGTTGGATTAAAAATAAAAATAAAACCATGTTTTTTTTCTTTGAATAGCTATTGTGGATAAAATTTATATAAAATCAAGATAAATGGCCATGAGTTAGATATTCCATTATCCAAATGCGCAGTGATATGGGTAAAAGCTGAGAGCTTCAATATCCACAAAACTTTATCTAAGAAGAAAAAAAGTAAGGAAATGGGAAAAATATATATATTATTGTTTGGTAAGCAAATAATAAGATAGAAGGAGCTAGCTTGTCTACATATAGGGAGGGTGAACGAGATAACATTGATAATAAAAACCAAAACTCACTTTGTGTTTCTTCTTTCAATCATCAACGGCACATTGCTCCATAACTTAGACATCATCATCTCTAGCTAATTATATAGTATGTGTTTACATATGTCATATGTCTGTGTATTTCTTACTTTACTCATCACTTATTTGATCACACTTTCAATTAAATATTAGTGAGTTATAGTAAATTATGTTTGGACCCATCTTACATGTCCAGATATATGTTGACAAATGATTTATTTATTTTTGTTTCAATTTTCATTGTCCAAAATGAAATTTTTGTTTTGTTCTTGAAAAAGGGAATCAAAAAGTGAAGTAGCTTTATATCTAAATCAGTTTCTTTAATTTAAAGATGTTTTTAAAGAATGGAAGGAATATTTCCTTTTCAAGTATTAATTTTTGAATTAATCGGATTCCTTAAATCTTATATGTATCGATTAAATTAACTAGATAGTAGTTCAACAATCCTTTCATAATATAACTTTCCTTCATAATTTACACTGAGTTTATAGGTTCTCTTCTAGTCTTTCGATCACTTTAACTCGAATATTTCTTCCTAACTTTAACTAAATAGCCATTCCATATTTTTTTAATATTTTTTTTGGGTTCCAAAGTCGTTGGAGTTATTATTAAGTAACGAAGTGTTTTTGAAGTGGAGAATATATATATATATATATATATATATATATATATATATATATATATATATATCCGTAAATGTATTTTCCAGTAAAATATAAAAGAGCAATAAAAAGAAGAAAACAAATTGGAAAAAAACAATTAGATGGACCAACAAAAAAAAAACACAAGGAAGTGGTCCTCGCGTGCCAACATGAACTGTATGTGCGGGTGGTTTTGACGCGCGTGCTTCAATCTCTCACGTGTGAAAATCCCAAACACACAAAAATTGAAAATTTCCAAAGATTTAAAATAAACAAATAAACCGATTTGAGCAAGCATGATGAGAAAACGCACTCTGTATATATAAATAATAGCAATCCCCAAACCCGAAAGCCATTAGTTGGCATAAAAACAACAACACCTCAATAAATCTTTTAAAAGTTTTCATCTTTCTTCTTTTTGGGTTTTTGGTCTTAATGCTTCTTCTTTGACACTTGTACGGTTTGTACCTATCTTTAAAGTAGTCGTGAGACATTTAGTTAACAAAACCAAAACTACTTGTCTTTTGTTTTCATTTGGTGCAAAAAAAAAGTTTTAGATTTTTGGTTTCTTAGCTTGAGCTCGTTTTATCAATGGAGGTTAATACTGAAACTATGCAAAAGTCAAAGTTTGGAAGAATCTGTGTGTTCTGTGGAAGTAGTCAAGGCAAGAAAAGTAGTTACCAAGATGCCGCTGTGGAACTAGGCAACGAATTGGTATTAAAGCTTCTTGATATTCTGCTATTTGAGTTTTTACAGTTTATGTTCACCAGATGTTTGTGAATATGTTTGTGTGTTTTTTTTTTTGCTTTTGTTGTTGCAAATGCAGAGCATTTCCTCTGTTTTCTACTTTGAAAACACTCTTATGTGCTGAAACCCTTAAAAAGTATTGTGGGGTTTGTGAATTTGTGCTTCTTTGATAACTTAAAAAGATTAGATTTAGGTTTTTCATTTGTTTGCTTTTATCATATTCATCTTTTATGATTTTGGAGCCCACAAAGATCCGCATGGGAATGTTTGTCCAGTTGTTAGATCATTTCTTATATGTAAGAAGCAAAATGGTTTAACTTCTTCTGTTGTGTTTGCTTTTGCAGGTTTCAAGGAACATTGATTTAGTCTACGGAGGTGGAAGCATAGGTTTGATGGGTTTGGTTTCACAAGCTGTTCATGATGGTGGTCGTCATGTTATTGGGTAAATTCTTCAATAAATCACTTAATCAGATATTTGAGTATACAATTAAGATTCAAACATACTTATTATAAGCAAGGTCTCTTTTGTTCTCATCTTTGTTATTATTCTACCACAGAGTTATTCCCAAGACACTCATGCCTAGAGAGGTATTATTCTTGCTATAGCCTCAGAGAACACAAAAAGTTTGAAGCTTTTAAATTTATTTTGCTGATTCCGATTTGTTAACTGTGTTTTCCAAATCCCTAAATCAAAACCTTTTCATGTTGATCCCTTTTATTGAAACACAAAATTAAAAAAAAAAAGAGTTTCCTTTAAGAATAAGATAAGAGGAAGAGCTTCTTAAGTTAAAGTCTTGCAGAGAATTTTAAATAAGCCAATTTGCTTACATTGACATGGGCTCTAAATAGTAACGGTAGAATGATTAAATATTTGGCAGAATAAATGAAAGTTAAATGGTATCAGTAGAACCATTATATTAATAGTAGAATCATTCTAGAGACAAAAAAAAAATGGTAGAACCATTAAACTGATAGTAGAACCATTTAGGGCATCATTGCTTCTGGTCATAGAACAGTCTAAAGCTGCTTTTTTTTTTGTGGGTTTCTTTTTATTTAAATTTTATTGAAAGTATCAAGAATATTATAGTTAATTTTGGATGCTTCCTTTTTGGTAGTTGACCGGTGAAACAGTAGGAGAAGTACGAGCAGTTGCAGATATGCATCAAAGAAAAGCAGAGATGGCTAGACACTCTGATGCCTTTATTGCTTTACCAGGTTAGTATTAACTAATCTTTTTAATCTTGAGATTGTTGATAGTCCCATCAATTTATTTTTGCTAAATCTCTCTTACGAGTTCAGTTCTCTAAACAAGTAATGATTATGTAAGATAAAACTAGTCAATGTCTAGTGACAACCTTGTTTAAGCATCTAATGAGCATCTTTTTTAGGCTTTTTTAAAAATTGTGGGAAACCAAAGTATTAAATAAGGTTAATCATGATTAAAAAATGGGTTTGACTCTTTGACTGGTTTTGGCAAAGGAGAGGGAAGAAGAAAAATTGGTAAAAAAAACATGTTTTTCTTGGTCAAACTAAAGCTGTAGTGTGAAAGCTTTTTTCTCAAGTTTAAATTTGTTCAAAGTGTATTGGTTTGTATTGTTATGATTTTTTGGTTTCTATATTGAATTTATTATTAAAAAGAATAATAAATAAAATGCCTGGACACATCTACATCTTGCACTGAAAATTAGACCAATCTCTTCTTTTTGCTCTGTTTCTTTGTTATTTGCCTTTTACTTGGGGAGATAGTCTCTCTCTCTCTATAGCTTGTTTGTAGTTTTACTGTGACCAATGTTATAATTTGTATTACGTGTTTCAAGTAAAAAGACAAAAACCTGAAACAGTCTCAGAAAAAGCATGTTTTGCCCATCTAAGAAGGTCTTGTTCTTCAATAAGACCCCTGTTTTTGTAATCATATCCATATGTAAATAGAGCCAGAGGATAAGCCTATTGTGCAGAGAACAGTTTCTACAGACGAACCATAAATGGTGAATTGACCATATAATAATATAGTAGTATATACATCTTTTAATCTCTTTCTGTTATATAATTGCAGGTGGATATGGAACACTTGAAGAACTTTTGGAGGTCATAACATGGGCTCAGCTTGGTATACATGACAAACCGGTATAGACCCATCATTGTGTTCCTCAAAAAGATTCAAACTTTGGTTGATAATTTTGAATTTAAATTCATTAAAAGCTAATTATCATATTGTTTTTATGCAGGTGGGTTTGCTCAATGTTGATGGATACTACAACTCTTTGCTCTCTTTCATTGATAAAGCTGTTGAAGAAGGATTCATCAGTACAAACGCACGCCAGATCATAATTTCCGCACCTACCGCTAAGGAGCTGGTTAAGAAGCTTGAGGTAACTAGACATTTTGATGGATCCAAAAGAAGAAACTGGTTAATGGATTTTATTCAAATTGGTAACTTTATATAAACCATTGTTGTTGTTGTGTGATTGCAGGATTATTCGCCTTGCCACGAAAGTGTTGCGACTAAACTTTGTTGGGAGATCGAGCGGATTGGCTACTCATCTGAAGACTGATATTAATCAGGATTTATATAAACATATAACTATAATTATTGAATGTCAAGAGATTTCAAGATAGATCTTACTTAAGGAAGGAAGGAAACAGTTTTTGAAGATCTCAGAAACTTTTGATTAGGAGGCCAAACTAAAAAATTTCCACTGAGGGAGGAAATTCTTGTGTAAATTACTACTATGTTCTTTTAGCTCTAAAATGTTTTTGTTTCTATGAATGACCTCTCTTCTGCAACTTAACCAAGGAAGGTTCAAACACATTAGAGCCAAAATTTGATCTTCATGTTGAAAAGAAAATCACAATTTTTGTTGTCTATACAACATTTGACTAAACTAAACACACACAAGTGGATTCAGTCTCTCATGGTTAAGAAACAGTAATGACTTACTCTAATCTCTATGCTCTAGTAAAATAAAATCTATCTAGTTAGAGACTAGACGAATTCATCTTCTTCGTCGGTTTCGCCACGATCATAACCAAAGTCTGAAGAACTAGACGATTTTTCAGCCTCGAGACCCTTAAGTTTCTGGATTGCATCTTGTACATCGAAGAAAAGGGTATCTTTAGCTGCTCTCGCTGAATTCTTCTTCAGATTATCATCAACAGGTCTTATGTTTTCTTTCCGGGACAGTCGAGTAGACTCGGCTTTTCTTTTAGCTTCCCTGATATGCAGATGATCAATGTACTTCTCATGCAATGCCTTGTTTTTAACCTGCTTCAGCACCGGAGGACTAACCAGAGTTGTCTTATCTTTGCTTGCGAATCTTGAACACGGCAATGGACTTTCAAGGATTTTCGGAAGTCGTTGCCCTTTCTCTACTGGAGTTGAGAGGAGGTTGCTTGTGGTGCCAGGCTCAAATACTGAGAAGAGATCGAATCCAAGACCTTGATCCATATGATTCTGCTTCTCTAGTAAATGCCTGATTGTTTTCTTTGAGAGATTGTTTCTGCGGTGTCGTATCTTAGTCTTTAGTGAATTGGGTTTCAGTAGTTTACTCGCAGAGAGTGAAAACTGCGGAATTGGTGATAAGTTTGTTTTTGTGGCTCTTGATCGAGGCTGATGTTGACGAGGAGTGTTGAGATCTGAGTTCACTCTATCGAAACATTCCTGCGCAGATTTTCCAGGTACCATCTTAGAAACTTTCTTCCAGAAATTAGGGCTCGGCTTCACTGTCAAATAAGCTCCCTGCAAAGCTAATTCCAATTCCTCTGACCATCCTTGAGCAACCTTGTTCTTTCTTTTCAATCCTTCTCCTTCTTCTTCCTTTCTTATTCTCTTGCCTTCTTCAGGTTTTGGCACGGCTTTTTCTTCCTCGTTTTTCCCCTCACTAAGGCAGACTCTAACTTCTTCTTCTTCTTCTTCTTCTTCTTCTTCATCACAATCTCTATACATCTGTTTAGTCTTTGGACGAAGACGACTTCTGTCCCTCGTTTTGACACCATCTCCTTTTACTCTCTCAGAAGAAACTGCTTTCTTACTACATCTACTCAAAACACTAGTACTTGATTTTCTCCCTTTGGAAGAAGCATCCACAGATCCTCCTCCATTCGTGAAACGAGGAGACCGTCTCAGCGTACGAGAACTTAATTCCACCTCCTCTGTACAATCTTTCTCAAGCTTGTTCTTTGTCTTCAATCTTTTTTCTTCTCCTTTTTCATCAGCTTTTGCCACAACAGTTTCTACCTTGCTTGGCTTTGCAATTCTCGTATTTTTCCCCTCACTAAGACGTACACTAACTTCATCTTCTTCTTCTTCTTCATCACAACCTCTAAACATGTGCTTAGTCTTTGGACGAGAACGACTTCTACTTGTACTCCTATCCCTAGATTTGACACTATCTCTTCCACCTTTTACATTCTCAGATGAAATTGGTTTCTTGCTACATGTACTCAAAACACTCTTACTTGATTTACTCCCATTGGAAGAACACTGACAATCCACAGATCCTCCTCCACTCGAAAACCTAGGAGACCGTCTCAGAGTACAAGAACACGAAACAGAGCTTGATTTAACAGATACAGGCTTCGTAGAGCTACACGGTGAAGATTTCTCTTTGCTGGATTCGGAAAAGCCCCTAATCAGGGAAGGAAACCCATCCTTGGAATTCGAATCTTGTTCGAATACCAATGTCTTCGGTGATACTTGTGGACCGAGTTCACGACTCGGTGGTTCCGAGCGAAAGGCAAGATCTTTCCCTCGATTTTGTAGAGAGACAAGCCTCGCGGATCGACGAAGCACCGAGGTGGTGGGTTTTCTTCTCGACATTTCAATCAAACTGAAAAAACGTTCAAACCTCTTTTAATAATTTTGCTATGATTCTTACGAAAAAATTGCAGATCTGAGAGGGAAATTAGAGCAAGAAACAAGTACCAGAGCAACGATAATAGGAGACGCGTTAACCCTAGAAAGCCTTCTTCTTCTTCTAGCCAAGGGAAGTTGAGTTTTTTTCTCTAGCTCTGGCGTTTCAAATTCATTATCGAGTAGCGAGTGACTAATGACAGTATTAGGCTTACGATTTTGGTTAAGCTTTAAATGATACCAAAGGAGTTTTAGATGTGCTTTTTAAATTCCAAATAAATCGGATGAAATTAACCATTCACCAAATTTGGCCCAAGCCTTTTAACGAAAGTTCAAAGCCCATACATTGGGCCAATTAGTGTAAAGGATAATTTCGTAATTCCCATCGCAAAATAAAAGCCCTAGTTTCGACTTATCTTCTTCAAAAACCCTAAATCATCATTTGCCGAAAACCCCCAAACTCAACAACAATGCCGCCTAAGCTCGACCCATCGCAGATCGTCGATGTGTACGTGCGAGTTACCGGAGGAGAAGTCGGAGCCGCGAGTTCTCTAGCTCCGAAGATCGGTCCTCTCGGTCTCGCCCCAAAGAAGATCGGAGAAGACATCGCGAAAGAGACGGCCAAGGAATGGAAAGGGCTTCGCGTGACCGTGAAGCTAACTGTGCAGAATCGTCAGGCTAAGGTGACGGTGGTTCCATCTGCTGCAGCTCTCGTCATCAAGGCTTTGAAGGAGCCCGAGAGAGATCGCAAAAAGGTGAAGAATATTAAGCACAACGGTAACATTTCTTTCGACGATGTTATCGAGATTGCCAGGATTATGAGGCCCAGATCTATCGCCAAGGAGCTTAGCGGAACCGTCAGGGAGATTCTCGGAACGTGCGTCTCTGTTGGATGCACCGTTGATGGAAAAGACCCAAAGGATCTTCAACAGGAGATTCAAGACGGTGAGATCGATATTCCTCAGAATTAAGAATTAAGAGTGGGAATTTGAAATGGTGTTTGGCTTTTGAATCTTCTTTAGCTGCTATGTTTTCGACTCTCAAGTTTTGGATTATCATTTCGGTTTTTTGTTTCCTTTGTTATATGAACTTCCTCAATGGTTTATCAATCTTTACTTGTTTTCTTGAGGTTTTGAGCTGAAAAGATTTATACTTTAGCTTGTATGTTTGGAATATCGGAATGCATTGATGGTTCTGTGCTTGTTCATTGTTGGGAATAATTGGTGTAGATCATGTTAGGATTCATTGCATAATATCATTTGTGTTCATCTAATTTTTGTGCAACTATTGGTTTCATCTTCGTGGGTCTTATTATGATAGCTATCAGATCATTAGTTTTATGGTTAAAACAGAAAATATGGATTTGCAAATACAAGAAAAGAAATTGTTGATCTAATATCTCTGTGTTGTTAAGTCTTCTCTTGTATATGTATATGTTAAGCTTCTGTTTTGTGTGATTGTGAGTTTACAAAGCATGACATGTTTTGGACTTGGTTCCTTCTCATAATTCGGGTTCGGTTATATCCAATCTATCAGTTTGTTCAATTAAAATGATTGTTTCACCTATCTTCTCTCCTTCTCTTCCTTCTCCTTTAGTTTCTTCTTCGACAGTAGAAAAACAATTAGGATATGGATTATCAAGTTTGGAATAAGTAGAGTTAGATTCTTTTTTTGTTAGATGGAACTGGAACTGAGAGTCTTGAAACATGAAGTTGCCGTGCTAAGTGCTTACAACACTATGAGTTACGGCACTACACTGGAATTTCCTTCATAATAATTTGAGCGATTTGGTGCATAGAAGGTGCTTGATAGGATGCCCAAAAGAAGGAAGATGTTTTTTTCCTTTTCAATTTCGATTCTTCACTTGTGGTGTTTTGATATATTTTCTACAAAATCTGCAATTTTCTTTTTATATATTTAATCAATTTATTTTTCAATCGTGAAAAGTAGTTTAACCAAACGAAAAGTTTCATATTGAGTTAGGGTTTAGGCTACAAAATCAATGTGTATAGATGTCTGTTTGTATATGTTCAGTTAGTTTCGGTTAAGATTGGATTTTGGGTAATACCCGATTGGGTTCGGTTATCCGAATTTCTTACAAACCAAAACCGATCGGGTAAAAATCTAGAAATTGTACCCATACCGAACATTTGTTTTTTGGTCGAGTTTGGATTTGGGTTTCGGATACGGGCGTAGGCCTGACCCTGTAGAGATATTGACACTACAATGTACATGGAGTTTCATTTCTGTATCAAGTACAAGAGACATTGATCGAAGCTACGCTCAGTTTCTCAAATAGTATGGGTTTAAAATGTATTTTACACGTTCAGAATTTCGTTTGTCGCATGTGGATTCAGAGTAAAGTAATTTTAGCGATAAACTATTACTTTTATCTGGCTTTTTAGAAATCAAACATTTTGATTGGTTAGCTTAGGGTACATAACATTAAGCCACGATAAGTTGATGGATTAATGAGAGCCTGACGGGTGTAGCCGCAGCAGTTGCGGTTGCGGTTTCAAGCGTTTTTCAGCGATTTGAACGACTGGTGCAGCGGTTTAAAATTGATGCGTTTGCGGGATATGTACGGCTGGTTGACAGCGAGTGCAGTAGCGGTTAAATAATAAATTAACAATATAAATACATTAAAAAATTATTAAAAAATATCAAAAATCATATTATTATAATAAAATATAAAAGTTATTAATTCAATAAATTTAAATACTAGAAAATCATGTATATGATACTTACGTTTATTATTATTATTATTATTATTATTATTATTATTATTATTATGGATGAAAGTTATAAATTTAATAGAGAAATTGTTTCTTTTATAGATTAATGTTATATTTTAAAATTTTAGTTTGTTAGATTTATATAAAATTGTGATCGTAATTTATTATGAGAATTTTGGTGTGAAGATTTTATATATATAAAATTATAATAGGTTACTATATAAAAAAGTCAAATTATTTATATATTTCATAATTATAATATTCAAATCTTGATTTTTTAAAATTTATTATATATTTTCTGATTTTTAAATTGATTTTATTTAATTTTTTAATAAAAAATAAATACAACCGCAACCACCCGCAACCGCAAACGCTCGAGGGAAGCAGCTTTTGGTTTTGAGCGGTACGGAGCGATACAGAGCGGTAGAAAGCGTTTTCCACGATTGTTGTCAAATGCTAGGAACCGCTACCGCCCGCAAACGCAGCGTTTGCGGGTTTGCGTTTGCGGGCGGTAGCGGGTGTACCAATCAAGCTCTGAGTTACTTATAGTATAACCAAAATTCTAAAACTAGGTATCTTCAAATCAAATAAATATCGGTTTGGTTAGTTTAATATAATACATTCGTATTGTGTAACTAGAGTAATCCAATCAAACTCGAGCATATTTACAACCGCCCCATCTTCTTGTTATTTTGTTAAAAGGTTGTATTGAGTTAAAAAGAATGCAGAAATTTTTTTTTTTGGCTAAAAATGCAGGAACATTTCAATTAAAAATAAACACAACACAAGCATAGAAGAACAACGACGAAGGAAGATAAATTGGCTAGTCAGGAAAAACGCAAAAATGGCTAAGATAAATAGAGAAGGATATAAAGGAAGCCGGAAATTGACGAGAATTCTATCGAATTTGGAAGTTTTGAAATCACCGATATGACTAAGAACAAATTAAAAGCATAATTTCGTGACTTGTGTTTGGTAGAATTTACTTAGTTATCCGAGTTTAGGCCAAAATACATGTTATTAAAAGAAGAAGACAAAAACATTCTTCTTAAGGATTTAAATTCAAAATCGAAATGAAGAGTAAATAAGACAAGACATGATGACTTTTATCCACGATCCGAATATGTAAGACCATCTCCAAAATCTCTATATTTTCTTCCAAAATAGAGAAAAATATAGCATTCTCATATTTTCACTCCAATGTACTCTTTTATTTTAGAGAATCTCTATTTTTTTCCTATAATAGGGATATTTTGAATAAGACGAAAAAATCTCTATTTCTATCTCTAATTATAGAGAAAAATGTAGAGATCTCTATTTTAGAGATGAAAATATTGGTGGATTAAAGAGAAAATAAAGAATTATTATTTCTATTTTTATTTTTAGGGAAAAAATAGAGATGGTGATGCTCTCACTCAAGCAAAAACATTTGAGGTGATAGAGAATTTTGGAGGTGAGACTGAGATATCAATGCACCCAATAAAGGCACACAACATTACTGAACTTGACAGGCCGCTAAATTTGACTTCTGACTTTGAGAGCCAATCACAAATAAAATGTTGAGAAACTATACTTGTAAACCAAATATTGCCAAAAACACGAAATATTCATTAATGTGATCTATGATTTTAAACGTCCGCGTTGTGACGCTGTACAAAATCTCAAACTTGCACAGATGAAAATGATAATAAAGCTTTTAGATTAAAATAGAATTAGAGATTGACAGAATTATAAGGAATAGACTAGTTGGAACCAGAGTAGTTTTGAATCATATTTTCTGTAATGTTATTTCCAATATATTCACAATTTTTTGTTATGTGTTCTTTTTTTCTTTCTTTGTAAGGGTTCGTAAACCATGCACGTGATTGATTGCCAGACAATTAAAATCATCATGTTAGCCTACCAAAATGAGAAGCAAATATATTCTGATCAAGACGTTGTTCAGTAAATTAAGTGCATAACTGCATGGACAAACTTACACCAACTCGTCAATTTGGGATATAATTTGGGAATTTTCTTTCGGTTTATACTCCCTCCATTTCAAATTAGTTGTCATTCTACATTTTTCACGCAAATTAAAAAAACAATGAAAAATTCAGTTTTATCCCTATTTAATACATTATTGTACTCCCTCAGTTTCATTTTATAAGATTTTTTTATTTATTTCACGAGAATTAAGAAAATAATAAATATAAACAAAATCTCATTTACTAATTAACTAAAAATATAACTCAACCAATCATATATAAGACTACGGAATTTAAAAGAACAAAACTATCAAATCACATTAAAATCTGCATAGAAACTAGTAAAACATCTTATAAAATGAAACAAAAATATTTCTCTTAAAAATTCTATATAATGAAATAGAGGGAGTAGTTGATATAAGTAATTAATAAGCTTTAAAGTAGGGATAAAGACGAAAATATTGATAAAAAAGATGCATTGATGGAGGGAGTAATAGGTTATAAATGGAGATCGTTTATTAAATTATCAATATGAAGACATATAAATGGAGATCGTTTAACGATCTTGTTGTTATACGTCTAGCTGTAATACATTCTGGTCTAGATTCGATTGACAAAAAAAAAAAAAAGAAAAAAAAATTATCCAAAACAACGGTATATGATAAGTTGGTGTTTCAAAAAGTGTTATTTTACCAATAAACGTTATGTAATATGAAAATATGAATTTTTACCAGTAAAAATATGATTTTTACCAAAATAACGTTTAAGTAACATTGGTAATAACAACACAAATTTTACCAAAAAACGTTGTTTTGGTAATACCAACTTTATTGGTACAATCTCTTACTCTTACTCTTCCTTTTAATTAGACGTAAACAAAAACAGAGTCTAGAGGCTTCACATTTCTTAAGAACAAAAAAAGGGATGGCTGACGTGGAATATTTATGTAATATTAGCCAACAACGTAGCCAAAACGATAAGAGTGTTGCCACGTGGCGGAATTATTACCATGGATACATGGAACTGCATCTCCTGTCCTGTCTTTGTTTGTTCGTTCGTCACCTTAATTTTTTTTTTCTATTGGTGGGCAAACTAAATTTATTTCTTTTTTGTTCCCTTTTCGTTTTCAGTATATTGTCACCAATTTTCAAATTTATATAATTTTGGCTCATATACAATTTTCAATTTTCGCATGGAAATTGGGAAATTAGAAGAAGAGAAAATGCGAATGATTGGTGGGGACCTCAAACGTGGCATTATGTGAGTGGTTGAACGATCTGACGGCTGTGCTGAGCTGGATTTTATCGGAATGGACGGTGAAGATACGTTTGTCGGAGCGACAGGCCGGTTTGTCACGCGTGACACTTTCCCACGTGTCAACCAAAACAACCATGTGATTTTGACCAAAGTGGAATTTGGGACCCCCCAAAACGGCATTGTGTTTTACACCCTGGTTTCTAGAGTGATGTACCAACAATATTAATCATGCATTTCGTTTTATGGTTAGTTCATGTTCCTTGATACCTTAATTCTGTATCCTGACTCAGGCTTTTTGCTCATACTTCCGCGAGTAAGCTTAATAGTCGGTTGAAAATATCCATATTAGATTCATAATAGTTATTTCATTTCTTTTGGGTATAATCAACGATGTATTTTTTTGGGTAAAATAATCGACGATGATAATACGATTAGTTAAAAATTGAAACTATATGTGTTAATTAGTTGCAGGCCCGGCTCAAATCAAATATGGGCCTTGTGCAAAAAAAAAATTTAGAAAAAATTTTGGGTCTTTTTTGTAAGCTTTCTAAAATTTAAGACTTTTTTTACAAGTAATTAAAAAATTTAGGACATTTTTTGCAAAAAATTTCAGCTGAAAATTTGGTTTCCACGGTGGGGCCCTGTGCGCTTGCACAGCTGGCACAGGGCCAGAACCGGGCCTGATTAGTTGTAATATTTTTAGTCAGTAAAATTTTTCGACCGTTTCAATTATTTTATATACGGATACAAATTTGAAGCATCTTTTTTTTTGTCAATAAATTTGAAGCATCTAAAGATTCTACATAATTATTTAGAAAAGCAAACAAAGTAACTTTATAAAAAAAACCAAGTATATATAACACAACAAGTTATGGTTGTAGGCTTGTAGCTCAAAAGTGCATGAATTTCTGGTATGGTCTTTTGTTTTAACTCAAAAGTGCATGGATTTGTGGCATGGTCTATATACAAGTTTAAAGCCTGATTGATGATAAAAATGCGGTATAAACGTTGTAAAAACTAAATATAGTATAGAGAATTCCATGTTGTCCAAAAAAAAAAAAAAGTATAGAGAATTCCTCCATGCATCTCTTACCAGCCACATCTTAATTAGTATAAAAAATTGCATTACTGTTTCTAAACAAGCATACACATTTATGCATATCTAATATAGATACGATGTTTTTTTTTGTTTCCATATATAGAGTAATTTTTTTTTTTAGAATTGGATCAATAGTGTTTAGTTCTGAAAATAATGGAACAGTACTTATAACTTATAACTAGCCACACGCCTAGTTGGAATGAGAAACCTAGCCATGCTTCGTTGGAATCAAAGAAAGTTTTGGAATTTTGTTATCTGTTTACCTCGATTAACTTATAATTTTATATGTGACAAACTAAAACTTATAATTTTATCATGCATTGGCATAAAAAAGTTGCGGCTTTCTTAAATGTGAAAAATGACAGGCCATGGTATTATAAGACAAAAAGAAGAAGAGAGCAAATCATATAGTATATTGGGTCGGTCCAGAAGAAAATGACATTAGGTGATGGGGCGGTGAGGCTAAGTTAAAGTAAACATAAAACGTCCATTATCTTTTATCTACCAGAAAAATAGGAAAATTTAAATGACACAAAACTATTAAATATTTCCAAAGTTGTGGTTCTGATAGCTCTCCACCATCACCACTGATTGCTACTATAACTCGGAAGAAGATAAAACTATACCTTAAACAAGTATATACGAGTGGATATAAAGTTCTTTCTTATGATATCATAAACTAACTAATCCCCCCATTTATGTATCTACAAGATGCATCTTTAATATTTGGATCTAATTTTATTGTTACGGACTTGGGAGTCCCATAAAGTATTTACAAGATGCATGTTAAAAAGATTTGGATAAAATTTTGTTGTTACGGACTTGGTTCAGTGTATAACGAATCGATTATGTAATCCGAGTCTCAATACATAAACTCAAATGAAAAGTTGAACTCTACTTGTTTTGTTGGCTAATTTAGTTACTCAATTATTGGAAAATTGGAACTATATTTCTGACTTTACGTATTAATTACTATTTTAAGCAATGATTTTTTTTTTGACAAATATTTTAAGCAATTATTAACCAGGACAGCTAGCTTATAATTATTTTGTGAAAGCTAATTCCCTCATGATAATCATTTAACCACTCTTACAATATTTCCATATTCATTTATTTTATTGAAGAAAAAAACCTCTCATTCCATTACAAACCCTTCAAGACATACAATAACATAATAA
This sequence comes from Draba incana, assembly GCA_963576765.1. Classification (NCBI taxonomy): domain Eukaryota; kingdom Viridiplantae; phylum Streptophyta; class Magnoliopsida; order Brassicales; family Brassicaceae; genus Draba; species Draba incana. The sequence continues at coordinate 11,572,566 of OY755216.1, forward strand.
CACTATTATTCGTAATATAATAATAAAAAATATTACATACAAAACAACAAAGAGGAACACTCACTATAAAAACAAATCACATGTTCTCACTAACCACACCAACATAGAAGTAAAACAGCCATTTCTTCCCAAGAAACAAGTAGAAGAAGAAGAGATCAAGTATGGCAAAAGACGTCGAAGCTGTTCCCGGAGAAGGTTTTCAGACAAGAGACTATCAAGATCCGCCTCCGGCGCCGTTTTTTGATCCAGCGGAGCTAAAGAAATGGTCTTTTTACAGAGCAGTCATCGCCGAGTTCGTAGCTACTCTCCTCTTCTTATACATCACTGTTTTGACAGTCATCGGTTACAAGATTCAGTCCGATACTACAGCCGGTGGTGTTGATTGTGGAGGTGTTGGAATCCTCGGTATCGCTTGGGCCTTTGGTGGTATGATCTTCATTCTTGTCTACTGCACCGCCGGTATCTCTGGTATGGATCTTTATTCGATCTTGATTTTGGTTCGGTTTAGATTTAGTTTGGTTTTAGAAGAAATTTAGATAAGTAAAAATGAATCGACTTAACTATGGTTTTTTTAGTTTCGTTCGAGTTTTAATCAAGTATACAAATTTTTCATCTTTTTGATTGGGTTTTATGTCAATTCAATTTTCTTGATATAAGAAAGAGACATTTTAACAAGTAAATTGTGACGTTTAAGCTGGTATTTTTCTCGGTTGACATCATATTTTAATCGGTTTAAATGTTAGGTTGCAAGGAAGAAAAACGAGTTATATATTATGTAACATTTATCAAAGTCCCGGAAAAAAAAACATTTATTAAAGTCATGATTAAATCGGTTTAGCTTATCCTTTTAATATTCCTAATCTAAGCGGACTAATTATTTCGAGCCATTGACTAACCAGAACTGAAGCTGGATAATTAACATTTTGATCGTATAACTTTTGGTTGTGTTACTTAGGTGGTCACATCAACCCAGCCGTAACATTCGGGCTATTCTTGGCTCGAAAAGTGTCATTGGTCAGGGCCATATTGTACATTATTGCTCAGTGTTTGGGTGCGATCTGTGGAGTTGGGTTTGTCAAAGCCTTCCAAAGCTCTTACTACGTTCGTTACGGCGGTGGAGCCAACTCTCTAGCCGATGGCTACAGCACAGGGACCGGGCTTGCCGCAGAAATCATTGGTACTTTCGTTCTTGTCTACACCGTCTTTTCCGCCACCGACCCTAAACGTAGCGCCAGAGACTCCCACGTTCCGGTGAGTCACATAAGCTAGCATCTTCGGTTAACCGAATCAAAAAAATCAAACCGAAGAGAAAATAAATCGGACTGAACCAAACCAAAATAAACTAGATGTTCATATAGTATATATAAAAAGATCAAAAACCGAAATTCGATTTGTGTTACATTTCAATCATACTAACAATTTAATTGATTTTGATGAAATGAAAGGTGTTGGCACCACTTCCCATCGGATTCGCGGTGTTCATGGTACACTTAGCCACCATTCCGATCACCGGAACCGGAATTAACCCGGCAAGGAGTTTTGGAGCAGCCGTGATCTTCAACGAGAGCAAGCCATGGGATGACCACGTACGACCTCATTTTTCCCCCCATTATATTTAACTAAACTATACTAATTCTTTATTAGGTAACTAATTAAAAGACATTTTTGAAATATGTAACAGTGGATATTTTGGGTTGGACCATTCATTGGAGCTGCGATTGCTGCATTCTACCACCAATTTGTTCTTAGGGCTTCAGGTTCTAAGTCTCTAGGATCATTCAGAAGTGCTGCAAATGTCTAAAAACCCTCAGCAATCAATCAGATTCTGAATAATAAATAAGAACAGCTTATAGTTGTTATGTTTTCTGTACAAAATCCAAATCGATCACTTGTAGTTTATTTTCTCTTTTGTTTTGTTTTTATGTTTTTCTGCTTGCTCTTTTGTGGATTTTATTTCGGTGTAATTGTTTTTTATTTCGCCATTGCCAAGCTTGTTCAGTGATTGGAATTAAAATCGATAAAAACACTTTTACCCTTTTTAATCTCTAACTATTTTGTTATCTCGTTTAAACACGACTAAGACTAATGGGAATAAGGATATTTGTTAAGTTGTTAATTTTTGGCCTTTGCTTGGACAAGGATGAGTTTGATCGGTAATATTTAACACATCGGTAAAAAAAACCGCGTTGATGGTTATCAATCATAACACATCGGTAAAAAATACCGTTATTTGGTATCATTCTTTAACTTCAAACCGTTTTGTGTTACCAATCGGATTTTGTACTTTTCTATTTTTTAACTGCTATTTGTTCATATTATAGCTCTGTATCACTAAGTAGAAAGGAAAGATAAAAGTCAAGTAAAATAATAATCAACTGTTTATGGCCTTGGCGACTTCCCTGGTTTAACCTTTCCATATTCCAGTTTCCCAAAGCTATCATCTGTTGGAACTCGTTTTTGACAAAATGGTTTATAACCACTTTCCGGTGAGAATTCTGGTGGAGACGTCCATCAGAATGATCGGTTAATAGGCAAGATATAATTGTCGCCGTAAACACTATAACATAGTGTAATCACATGTCAAAATCAGAGTTGATTTGAATAAGAAATGGAGGTCCAAAGTGGATGACTTGAAAAACTAATAAAGCTTCCTAAATTTGACTAAGTTTAAATACTAGCAAATGTCCCACATTGGAAGTTAAGATTAAATTTCTTAAGTATATAAAATGGAGAACGAATATAATTTGGTGTATTAGAGAAAGGAGAAACCAGACCGAACTTTGGTTTTGGGTTTCAGGAATTGGCAAATAGACCAATGGATAAAAAAATTAGTTTTGGACTAAACTCTTTTATTTATAATCTATAATACTCTCCTTTAATTGATTTTGTTTATAACATTAAGACATTCAATTGGAATGAATGCTTATAACGTCAAAGTCAAAATCAATTTGATTCTCATCAAATTGAAGCACGTAATTAAGTGGAAATGAATGTTCACTTGTAACTCCTATTGTATACGTTGGGTTCATGGCTATATATTAAAAGCCTTCCTCCTTCTTCTTACTTGATCGATAGATTATTAATCATTACATGATAGTAATCATGATCAACATGATCAACACAACAAAAGTCTCTCACACTTTATTTTTATTTTATTTTATTTTGAGTCCGAGAGTATAACACAGAATCTAGCGTTTGTGTGATTCCGTTCTTGAGTTGTGCAAACGGAATCGATTACAGTTGTATCCTGGGATTCAGAACGTCATACAACCATCACACTACGGGGCGTTTTTAGAATTAAGGATAAAGATCATATCTCACCTCTGCAAAATTCGTTCTTATCCTAATTCTTGTATCGGTATTGTTATCATAATATCGTATTTATGTATTTCATTTCACAAGTATCAGTTTGCCCATATTGTAGTAAATTTAAGTTCCTACATCATCTTCTATTATGGTTCAACCTCGTTCGTTCTTGCAACAGAGCCACCAGGAATCTTCTTTGCAGCCAAGAAACCTCTTACCAAAGCCATTTTGCGATTTCTCTTACCAAGTCTTGGTATCAATCTCAGTCTCTTACACAGTTGCTAATTAAAATGTTTCCTTTATATATAAACTCAAATTTTATTACCATGAAAGGATTTTATTACAAAGAGATGGAAATTTTAAAAGAAAACTTGATTAATCACTAAAAGTCGAAGAAAAGTACATACATCTCTGCAAGAGTCTTGCATGCATTCATTACATCGCCAAAGCTATATTAGATTAATTAGAAGAAAGCACAAATAGAGAAAAAAATTGGCATTCACCTACTTTCATCTATTTCTTCTCTATTCTCTTGTTCTTCAATGTTGGAGCAGAGGATGCTTGACTTGAGTTTCTTTGAGTGGTTAATGTCAAGATCCTCTACATGGTCCACAAAGAAACGAAGTCTAACTGGGTCAGCTTCATAACCTTGAATTCAACCCTTTGTAGAATTCAACCCTTTGTAGAGTGTTCCTTTCTGGGTTGAAGTAGTAAACATAATATGGCTTATATAAATTGGCCATGGGCAAAACAATCTCACCCGTAGCAGTCACTGCAGCGACAGAAACATAGCGATAATGAACGAGTTTGATCTCCGGCAAAGTGTAGACATACTTGGACCATTCTTGTCTCTCGGCATCCTCTAGCACCCATAAACAAAAATCAAGGATATACGAGCTTTCACCATCGTCAACATACTTGTGACTAATCCCTACCTAACTTGCCCTTATAGTTTATGAGTTTCGTCGTCATTAGATCACAAAAGCATTTTGCTTCAACAAGCTTGAATTCCTCAGACCTCCAATCGAAGCAAACAACCGTACAAGGCAAATCATTGATGCTCCCCAAATTATTTTAATAAGGAGATGATGCAAAAGAGTTTTAAATTTATAAACCCTAATCTGCAAGTGCACAGATTGATATAGCACATTTTTGGCATGTTTGACCCTTGTTTTGTAGGGTTTTATCGAGTCTTTCTCCCTTGTATCGAGTCTTTTCATGTCTAAAAGTGGCTGGAATAAAGAATTGAAGTTTGCTAGGAGGCTTGGTGGAAAAGAAAGGAAAACGCAATTTTTTTGGAGATTTTTGAGTCAAAAAGGATCACCAGCTCTCTGAAACGATGTACCTGCTCCCCATAAGATTTACTTTGAAGATTCTCATTAAAAGTGAATATTCACCAAGAAGATTTACCCTAGATTCACCTTGGATTCACCCAGCCACCGCAACCTTTAAAAAGGAAATACTTTGGAGAATAAAGGACACGCTTTCTTTTGCCTTTTTACACACGTTTTTGGATCGAAAGAACCCTAGGGAGATTTTTGCTTCTTTGCTTTTGGATTTCAAGTCTTGTTCTTCCACTTGTGATTGTAGTTTTCTTGAACCCTTTCTCTTAAATTAATTCCATGAATTCTTTCATCTCTCTCTGTGTTTTTCGTTCCATGATGTGCGAGTAGTCATCTTTGTTAGATTAGGTTTTTCAAAGGGAACTTAGAGATTCATGAACTAAGCATAGATAGGACTTCATACATATTTTGATATCTTCATAAAATGTCGAATTTAATGCCTAGACTAGCTTGATCACCTAGCCTTTGATTTTAGGTTAAATTTACTCATCAAAAGTGTAGTAAATTGCTTGAATAGACTTAGACGGGCGTGTTGATCCTTAGCCAACGACAGTTGAAGTTAAGGCAACCCGTGAACTTATCAATCTTAATCGCTAATGCTTGTTAACCTCTTTAGGCTCAAACGACAGTTTAGGGTGCTAGATTGATTGATAAAGTTGTTGATGCCACGAAAGTGGATCCTCATAAAACCGTGATTGTGTTCTAGATTGGTGCTTGAATTAATATCATGAATAATTGCTTGGTTCTTGATGATCTATCCCCTGAGATAATTACCCTAGTCTAACGTTTTTATCATATTTGTTTACAACCGATTTTTACTTTGTTTTGCTATTTAATTTGTGACACTTAAACCAAACCACTTGAATCACTTAGCTAGAATTGTGTTTAAAGGAATTAAAGTGTATTGCCGGTCCCTGAACGAACCTAAATCTATATCTACATCAGATTAGTAATTTAGGACTTGAGTTCTTAAAAGAGGGAAAAATCCTGTTATCAAATTGGCGCCATTGCGACGGGGACCTACTTCGATACCTTTAGTTTTAAAATACGTTTCTAGACTAAGTACTAATTCGTTCTTTTTGTTTCTCTTGCTTGTGTTTCAGGTGCATGAAACCAAAGTCTACCCGAAAGAGTCGACAAACACCTCTCGTGTATCTGAACAACTGGGAACTTGCAAGACTAGAACGAACGAACCGAAAGACAAAGTCTAATATGGTCAACATGGAGGACCAAACAGACATTGACATGGTAGCCGAGATGAAGAGGCTACAAGATCAGATGGCTCAGCTGCAGCAGCAGCAAAACTGTGACCAGCAGCAAGAACGTGCTATCGGGGATATGGACAATCCCCATGACTTCTACAGAAACCGAGCTGCAATCGTTCCTCCTGGTGTTTTGAGGACCGATTATGAGATCAAGCCTCAGATGATCTCGCTGGTCAAGCAGTACTTGTTCCATGGACTCCCTGCTGAAATTCCGATGGACCATATAGAGAATTTCGAGGAGATTTGCTCCACGACAAGCTCTAATGGGATGAACCCGAATTTCTTAAAGTGCAAGCTTTTCCCCTTCTCGCTCGCGGATAAGGCTTCACGGTGGCTCAAGTCCTCACTGGCTGGATCTATCACGACTTGGCCACAGTGTAGGGCAGCGTTTCAACATGGAGGACCAAACAGACATTGACATGGTAGCCGAGATGAAGAGGCTACAAGATCAGATGGCTCAGCTGCAGCAGCAGCAAAACTGTGACCAGTAGCAAGAACGTGCTATCGGGGATATGGACAATCCCCATGCCTTCTACAGGAACCGAGCTGCAGTCGTTCCTCCTGGTGTTTTGAGGACCGATTATGAGATCAAGCCTCAGATGATCTCGCTGGTCAAGCAGTACTTGTTCCATGGACTCCCTGCTGAAATTCCGATGGACCATATAGAGAATTTCGAGGAGATTTGCTCCACGACAAGCTCTAATGGGATGAACCCGAATTTCTTAAAGTGCAAGCTTTTCCCCTTCTCGCTCGCGGATAAGGCTTCACGGTGGCTCAAGTCCTCACTGGCTGGATCTATCACGACTTGGCCACAGTGTAGGGCAGCGTTTCTGGATCACTTCTACACCAAGGCCAAAACCGTGGGTTTGAGAAACAAGATCTCACGTTTCAGCAACAAACTGGAGAATCTTTCTATGAGGCATGGGAGAGGTTTAAGGAGTACAAGAGGGAGTGTCCACATCATGGATTCACCGATGAGAACTTGCTGGGTATTTTCTACGACGGTGTTGATTGGGACTACCGTAACACGTTGAATGCTGCTAGTGATGGTGACTTCATGACCAAAACGAAGGATAGTGCTTACAAGCTCATCGAGAACCTAGCCGCAAGCTCAAGCAACAAGTCTCAGGAATACGATCGGACTACGAAATCCAATGGAACGGATTCTCGTAAGATTGATGACCTAACGGCTAAGGTCAACTTGCTGCTCAAAGGGAACCAAAGGATGGTTCACTTTGCCGATGAGAGCGGAGAAGCACTAGCTGAGGATATGACCGATGGAGGAGATTGCGATCTGGAGGAGGTAAGTTACGTGAATGGACATGGGTATGTCCGAAACCAGGGGTTTAACCAAAACTACAGGAACCATCCGAATTTCTCTTACATGAGCACAAATGTAGAGAACCCGCAGGATCAGGTCTACCCGCAGCAAACCGGTTATTAGAACCAAAAACCTCAGGATCAGAGTTTCCTGAAAACTGCACCTCAAGGTTTTCAAGGTAAGACATTCGTTCCGTTTCAAGGTCAAAAGCCCAGGTTCAACAACTTTCAAGCTCCTGCGAGCTCCGGTGGTACTTCTCAGGATGAACTTAAGAGCATGATGCAACAATTGATGGAGAACCAGAAGAAGACCGCTGCTGAGATAAACACTAAGGTAGACTCCATGTACTCAGACCTCAACGGTAGACTTGAAACAGTGACTAACCATGTTAAGAAGCTTGATACGCAAGTACCTCAAACCGCATAGGCCATCAAAAGCCCATAAGGAGTGCTGCCAGTTAAACCGATTGCAAACCCCATAGAGTTTGTGAATGCAATCACGTTGCGAAGTGGAAGAAATCTTCCACCGGTTGTAAGGGCAGCAGCTGAGAGCTGCCTATAAACGTCTGAGGAGCAACCACTCCAACAGGGAGCACCTGCTCCAGCTGAGACACAGGGGGAAGCAGTTGTTGGACCGTCTTCTCCTGTGCTTAGACCGAATGAGCTGGTTGATCAGGTTTGGTCTCGTGTCTACAAACCCCCAGTCCCTTACCCAGTACCTCCAAGGAAATCGCAGAAGGATTTAGAGGAGGCAAAGTGTAAGGAGATGTTGGATCAACTTACGGTAAGGCTAACATTGGACCGATGCTATCCAGATGATGCCGGCCATGAAGAAGTATGTTAAGGCTTTGATTACCGGTAAAGGCTCATCAGAGCGAGGTGCCACGTTGGTGTCTAAGGATTGTAGTGCTGTGCTGCAAAACAAGATGCCTAAGAAGCTAGATGACCCTGGGAAATTCATGTTAGCCGTGCATATTGGTTCTATGTATTTCAAGTATTCCTTATGTGATTTGGTTCAAGCGTGAACCTCATGCCCTATTCGGTTGCAAGGAAACTTGGTTATACTAACTTCAAACCAACCTGTATTTCTTTGGTTTTTGCTGACAGGTCGGTGAAGCTACCCGTGGGGATTCTAGAGGACTTACACGTCAGGATTGGCAACACGCTGATCCCAGCTGACTTTGTGGTGCTGGAACTTGATGAAGAACCGAAGGATCCCTTGATTTTGGGGCGTCCTTTCCTGCGGACAGCTGGTGCAATTATCGATGTGAGGAATGGTATAATTGGTCTCTAGCTGGGAGACATTATCATGGAATTTGAGATGGATAGATTTCTCAAAAAGCCAACCATTGATGGGCAAACCTTTGTCATTGAGGGCAACCTCGAGATCTCAGAGGAGGAGATTGAAGAAATCCTAACCGATAATCCGCTTGATGTGGTGCTGACCAAGGCCGGAAGTGAACATGGGTATCTGAGTGAGGATGCAGTCAAGCTAGCCAGGATGTTGGAGTCGAATCAGATGGAAAAGTCTACCGGTTTCTTAATCTCAAACCGGATGATGCTGAAGGAGCACCTGCTCCAGAGGATGAGGCCCCAGCTCCTGGAAACACTGTTGACAACCCTTGGAGCGAGCTGAAGGCTCCAAAACTCGAGCTCAAAACCCTTCCTACCGGGCTAAGGTACGCGTTCCTAGGTCCTAACTCTACTTATCCCGTGATCATTAATGCCGAATTGAATAACGTGGAAACTGCCTTGCTTTTATGGGAACTTAGGAAGTATAGAAAGGCTTTAGGTTATTCGCTAGATGATATCCCTGGAATTTCACCTGAACTTTGCATGCATAGGATACACCTAGAAGATGAGTCTAAGAATTCTATTGAGCATCAGAGGAGGTTAAACCTGAATATGAAGGACATAGTTAAAAAGGAAATCATGAAACTTCTAGAAGCAGGTGTAATTTATGCGATCTCGGATAGTAAGTGGGTTAGCCCAGTTCATGTAGTACCTAAGAAAGGCGGAATAACTGTGATCACTAATGAGAAAAAATGAATTGATACCCACTAGGACAGTCACTGGCCATAGGATGTGTATTGATTATAGGAAGTTGAACGCCGCCACTAGAAAAGATCATTTTCCCCTGCCGTTTATTGATCAAATGCTTGAGAGATTTGTCAACCATCCATATTACTGCTTTTTAGATGGTTATTCATGTTTTTTTTCTGATTCCTATCCACCCGGACGATCAGGAGAAAACAACATTCAAATGTCCATACGGCACATTTGCTTATCGCAGAATGCCGTTTGGCTTGTGCAATGCCCCTGCGACTTTTCAAAGGTGTATGATGTCAATTTTTACTGACTTGATTGAGGACATAATGGAAGTTTTCATGGACGATTTATCCGTCTACGGAAGCTCTTTTTCCATGTGTTTGTCGAATTTGTGCAGGGTGTTGCAGCGATGTGAGGAGAAACATCTCGTGCTCAACTGGGAAAAATGCGATTTCATGGTTCGAGATGGTATTGTGTTGGGTCATCGGATTTCTGCGAAAGGTATAGAGGTTAACCGAGCAAAGGTTGAGGTTATGATGAGTTTGCAACCGCCGGATTCAGTCAAGGGAATAAGGAGTTTCTTAGGTCATGCTGGATTTTACCGCCGGTTCATCAAAGATTTTTCGAAGATAGCAAGGCCACTCACTCAATTCTTGTGTAAGGAGACCAAATTTGTGTTTGATGTAGCATGCCTTGAAGCTTTTCACACGATAAAGGGAGCTCTGGTAAGTGCACCCATTGTCCAACCACCAGACTGGGATCTCCCTTTTGAAGTGATGACGGATGCAAGTGATTATGCTGTGGGGGCTGTTTTGGGTCAGAGAAAAGATAAGAAGCTCCACGTGATATACTATGCAAGCCGAACTTTAGATGAAGCTCAGTGTCGATACGCTACAACCGAGAAGGAACTTCTAGCAGTTGTGTTCGCCTTTGAGAAGTTCAGGACTTATCTTGTCGGTTCCAAGGTGATTGTGCAAACTGACCACGCAGCTTTGAAGTATTTGCTCACCAAAAAGGACGCTAAGCCGAGACTCTTGAGGTGGATTCTTTTAATCCAGGAATTCGATCTTCAGATTGTTGATAGGAAAGGGATAGAGAACGGAGTTGCTGATCACTTGTCACGCATGAGGGTTGATGACGAGGTATTGGTGGCCGACTATGTTCAAGGATGCACAGGATTTCATATCACGGTGTGATACATGCCAACGTCAAGGCAATATCTCTAGAAGGAACGAGATGCCTCAACACTTTATTCTGGAAGTTGAAGTGTTTGACGTATGGGGAATAGACATTATGGGACCCTTTCCATCCTCCTACAGAAACAAGTATATCATGGTGGCAGTTGATTACGTTTCCAAGTGGGTGGAGGCTATTGCGTCCCCAACAAATGACTCCCGCGTTGTGGTGAAGATGTTTAAGTCTATTATATTCCCTAGGTTTTGAGTGCCGCGTGTGGTCATAAGTGATGGAGGCTCCCACTTCATCAACAAGATCTTTGAAGGGTTGTTGAAAAATAACGGTGTAACGCATAAGGTAGCAACGCCATATCATCCACAAACTAGCGGTCAGGTTGAGGTTTCCAACAGGGAAATCAAGAGTATCTTGCAGAAGACCGTGGGAATATCTAGGAAGGACTGGTCCTACAAGTTGGATGATGCATTGTGGGCTTACCGAACTGCGTATAAGACTCCATTAGGGACGACTCCTTTTCACTTGGTCTACGGGAAGAGCTGTCATCTCCCGGTTGAACTCGAGTACAAAGCAGCATGGGCGGTTAAGTTAATAGATTATGACATCAAACCAGCGTTTGACAGAAGGTCCATGCAGCTTCATGAGTTAGATGAGATTAGGCACCTGGCCTATGAGAGTTCTAAGATTTACAAAGAGAGAACCAAGCAATATCATGATAAGAGGATCCTCAACCGATCCTTCCAACCAGACGACAAGGTACTCCTCTTTAACTCTCGTCTTAAGCTTTTCCCTGGAAAATTGAGATCTAGGTGGTCCGGACACTTTGTCATCAAGGAGGTCCGTTCTTATGGAGCTGTGGTGTTGCTGGACACCAATGGAGCCGAGGTCGTGGTCAATGGACAGCGGCTTAAGCCGTATCTTGGCGAGACAAACCAAGCCGAAGGTGGATACATCCCCTTAGGCGTTGCATAAAAAGCCTAAAAGGCTTGTCAAATCAAGCTAATGACTTTAACCAAGCGCTGGGTGGGAGGCAACCCACCATGTATAATTTCTAACCTTTTTCAATTTGATTTCTTTTTCTACTGACTTTGGTTTTTAGCTTTGAATTTTCAGAAAAAAATAAAAAAATAGAAAAAAAGAGAGACAAATGGAGCAATATCGATCGACAGGGAAATGTGTCGATCGACAAGGAGGGCTCTGGATGCTGGGATTCGGATAGAGACCCAGATGACGATCGACAGAGGAAGTTGTCGATCTACAGAGGAGCTTCGGCCAAACTGAGCTTAGAAGAATATATGAGCACCTGCTCTCTCATGCGAGCCGCCTGCTCTCCTGGGTATATTTAATTTTCGAATTTCGAATTTTAAATAAGCCCCACCAAGAGGTAAATCAAAGAGAGAATATTTGTTGGGCCCGCGTATCTATCCAAAAAGGGAATAATTTTTAAATCAGAATATTTTCCAATTTTATGGGGAAATTAACTGATTTGATGAGACCCACATAATAAACCTCCCCCTATATACTAGCGCCCAACATCTCCTCTCCCTTTCTTCCCCACGACTTCTATTCTTCCATTAAAACACTTGAAGCTCTCTCAAAAACACAAATTTGTGAAATCTTCACGGATCTGTGCGGTTTTTAGCTTGTTTCCACTCGATTTTTTGCCCTCTTTCCGAATATCAACTTCGTTTTTGAAGACTCGAAACATATGAACTCGAAATCTCCCTTTTTCAGTCCGATTTTTCAAAGAACAAAGGTGAAATCGATGGTCAAAACTTGTTTAAATCTTCATGGGTTTGCTTTGAACTTGTTTCTTTGCTAATTTTGTCGCCCTAGGTTGTGAATTTGGCTTGAAATTGTTGATTAATGTAAAACCCTAATTTTGAGATGAACGGCTTGAATCTTTGAAGAAGAAGGAGGTAGTTTAGTCTTGGATTCTTGATTATGATAAGCTGGATCTATTATATCTGCTAACCTAAACATGCATTCGTCGATTTTAGGAACCAACTGAGAAATTATTTTTGAGCAATTTTTGATGTTCATGTGTTGATGGTTAGACTCGGGTTCTTGCATGTTGTTTTTGGCTTGTTCTTATTGGTCATTGCATGATGTCAGGACCAAGGACTTCAATCGGTAACCCCAAGAGCAAATCCACCAAGAACAAGGGTATAGCTCTATCGGGTACCGACACACACCCATGGCCTAGACCCGAGGGTACAATGTTCCCCATGCCCGATGATTCTCTCCCCGTTTACTCTGATAACGCGTGGGACCAATCCGACGCGTTCTATTACAACATTTGGATGGAGATTACCATCGAGCCGAATCGTTTTGTTTGCTCCAGCACCTTGAAGGGCTTGGGACTTCATAAAGGTATGACCGACGTCCTTCTCCATACCCAATTATTCAAAGTGGCCTCCAACCCCGAAGTGCTCTACCCCAACTTGGTTCGGCAATGCTTGGCCTCGGCTCAGTTAGCATACGCTAACCCAAAGAAGCCGGTTGCTTCCCAAGGGGTGCTCTCTTTCTTTCTCAACGGGAAGAAGTACTCCATCACCATCCACGAGCTTTGTAACCTTTACGGGTTCACTAAAACCCCGGAGGCAGTCAAGATGCCTCCCCGCCTCACAGTTTGCAATGCTTTTTGGGACTTCATCGCTCACGGTGCTTACTACTCTAGGAGGGGGCCCAATCCTCCATCCGCAACCCATCGCTTCGGATCGCCGCCAAGGCAATCTCAATCCTCTTGTTTGCTCGGGAGGATACTAGCAAAGTAAAGGTGGATGAATTGCTCCTCCTTTATAACTCGGTAAGGGATACCATCGCAAGGGAGCATGGGATGAGTTGTTCATTGGAGCTGGATGTCAACCTGGGAGCATTCTTCGCGGAAGTCATTGCTGAGAAGAGGACCAAGGCTGGTCCTGGTAAGACCGAGAAGATTGGGAGTCTCTTGACCCGGTTATTTGAGTACCTTGGTTGTGACTTGCGCACCTCCACCTGCAATGAGGAAACTCGTGTGATGGACATCAACTTTCTCGTCTCATGTGGGATCTTGGCGGACTCGACTATCTATCGATTTACATCCCGCGACGAACGTAATTTGTTTTGCAGGTTGCCCCAGCCTTCTTTGACCGAGCTTGATGTTCCAGCCAACGTCGGATTCACTCCTAGACCCGCTTATCTCTGCTCCGAAACTAGAGATCCTATCTTTCCAGAGAGCACCCCTGTGGGAGCAGTTGCTCCCGAAGACATCCTTAGTGATGTAGAGATAGAGGACTTGGAGGACGAGACCGCAAATTTGCAGCAATCACGTACAAACTGGCGCAGGCCTTACCATAGCGAGGTCACACTCCGGGACATCCCAGAAAACCCTTCGGACCAGGAGTACCGTAATTGGATGGTGAACTCCACCAAGAAGAACAATGGAATGATGCGTCGCATACTCCACATGCTCCAGAAGAGTTGCAACGGTTCTAAGGCCACTACTACTGCGCCATCTACATCTGCTGCTCCACCGCCTGCCTCTCGACCGTCTGCTCCATCAGCTGCTGCACCATCTCCGTCAGGACGTACGACACGCTCCTCCAAGTGCAAGAAGCCCACCACCGATGAAGATGAAGATGTCGACCAAGATGACATCTATGCTATGAGCGATGATTAGTCGCTCTTCTATCCCACCCTTTGTTATGATAAGACCTTTTTCTTTTCTTGTTCTTTTCTTTTCATTTGGACTTATTTATTTCTCTCTTTCCCTCTTCCGTTTCTTATTTTCACACCGGGACGGTGTGAAGTATGTTTGGGGGGAGATGCTACTGATGCCGTTTATTTTGGATGTTTGCTTTTCTTATGTCATTTTGAGTCGGTTTTTCTTTGTTTGATTTTATCGAGTCAAGACTTTTTAGTTGGGAATTAGGACTTTATTCTATGATGATTTCTGAACAACTTGTGCTAATTAACTCTCTTTCTAGTGACCATTTCTTCAGAGCGTGGATTACAAGGAATAGCTGGAACACTTCAATGCACCATCTTCCAGGTTTCATATTGACCAAAAATTCTCTCGCTATTGACACTAGGTTAGGGAAACAAATCATATTCATGACTTCTTTTTCCTTTTACCACTCTTGTTGTTCCTGAATAGCTAGCTCATTTTTAGCTAGTACCCTCCTTTAGCCTTACCTCTTTTCAAGCCCCTTGCCTTCTTGTTACTTCATTGTCACATGTGCGGCATATGTGCAAAAGGGCCGGAGAGAGATGGGTCGACACAGCCTCTAGATGACTCGTTCTGAAGGACAGAGCACCCGCTTTTATTTATGAGGTTTTGTGGAAGAAGGAGTAGAAGAAACATCATTGAGACTCACTTGTGTATGTACGTGAAAATCTGTAAAAATAAGTGTCTCTCAAGCCCAGCTAGTGTACCCAAGGTGGATATTGGTTTTATGTAGGGAATAATGAAAGAAGGATGGAATGAGTGATTTAGAGAATGTGGAGCATCAAATAGACCCGCTCTCTTTTGCAATTTTTTGCGATATCCTGCATCTTCTATGAGCACCTAGTAACCCTTAAACACTCTAAACACTTTGAACTCCACCTTTAAATAGCCAATACCCTTTAGCGTCGTCTACCCTACGTAGTGTTTTTAGCGAGACCCTCGCACAACTTTGATGTGCGAGTTTGTGTTTGGGAAATGATATTTGGTTGAGAAGTGTGTTGAGGATGTTTTGGCAAAGCTTTGTTGTTCGTAATCTGGATTATGTGGTCTGCAGATTGAAAGCCAAAGGTACGGTTCACTGAGAATAAAAGAGTTCCCACGTTTTTAAACCTTTTTCCTTTACTTAGTTTTGAGTTTGTTTGAGGACAAACAAAGATCTAAGTCTGGGGGAATTGATATAGCATATTTTTGGCATGTTTTGACCCTTGTTTTGTAGGGTTTTATCGAGTCTTTCTCCCTTGTATTGAGTCTTTTCAGGTCTAAAATTGGCTGGAATGAAGAATTGGAGTTTGCTAGGAGGCTTGGTGGAAAAGAAAGGAAAACGCGATCTTTTTGGAGATTTTGGAGTCAAAAAGGATCACCTACTCTTTGAAACGATGTACCTGCTCCCCATAAGATTTACTTTGAAGATTCTCATTAAAAGTGAATATTCACCAAGAAGATTTACCCTAGATTCACCTTGGATTCACCCAGCCGCCGCAGCCTTTAAAAAGGAAATACTTTGGAGAATAAAGGACACGCTTTCTTTTGCCTTTTTACACACGTTTTTGAATCGAAAGAACCCTAGGGAGATTTTTGCTTCTTTGCTTTTGGATTTCAAGTCTTGTTCTTCCACTTGTGATTGAAGTTTTCTTGAACCCTTTCTCTTTAATTAATGCCATGAATTCTTTCATATCTCTCTGTGTTTTTCGTTCCATGATGTGCGAGTAGTCATCTTGTTAGATTAAGGTTTTCAAAGGGAACTTAGAGATTCATGAACTAAGCATAGATAGGACTTCATACATATTTTGATATCTTCATCTAATGTCAAATTTAATGCCTAGACTAGCTTGATCACCTAGCCTTTGATTTTAGGTTAAATTTACTCATCAAAAGTGTAGTAAATTGCTTGAATAGACTTAGACGGGCATGTTGATCCTTAGCCAACGACAGTTGAAGTTAAGGCAACCCGTGAACTTATCAATCTTAATCGCTAATGCTTGTTAACCTCTTTAGGCTCAAACGACAATTTAGGGTTCTAGATTGATTGATAAAGTTGTTGATGCCACGAAAGTGGATCCTCATAAAACCGTGATTGTGTTCTAGATTGGTGCTTGAATTAATATCATGAATAATTGCTTTGTTCTTGATGATCTATCCCCTGAGATAATTACCCCAGTCTAACATTTTTATCATTTTTGTTTACAACCGATTTTTACTTTGTTTTGCTATTTAATTTGTGACACTTAAACCAAACCACTTGAATTGCTTAGCTAGAATTGTGTTTAAAGGAGTTAAATTGTATTGCCGGTCCCTGAACGAACCTAAATCTATATCTACATCGGATTAGTAATTTAGTTATTGAGTTCTTAAAAGAGGGAAAAATTCGGTTATCACAAATGACAATTGTAGTACTTAGGGGTCGATCCACAGGAGACTATGTTGTTTCGCTATAAATCTATATGATGCAAAATTAACTAAGAGAAAACATATTTGGGGGTTTATTGTAAAATAGATATGCAATAAAATAAAAGGATAGATAAATCAAAACACGCAAGATAGAAAAAATTAAAAGGAACTAATGCAACATGAACTACACGGTTTTTAAAGAGATGCAACTAGTGTTCTAGAACTCAAATCACTATGGTAGAATCATTCCCCTTTCGAGGCTCCGAAACCTATAACTCTTACCCCAATAGACTCAGCTTTCACATGTTTATTGCAAGGTTGAATAACGCTCTAAGAATGAGATTCGATCGTTCATTAAACAAACTAACCTTTCGAATTGTTAAGATGCCTAACCTATCAAATACTAGATCCGATCGGTGCAAAAGCTTTTGGAATCGGCACCGATCTATAATCAGTCACTAGGTAGCTAGTCTAGATCACGCCTTGAGCACACATAAAGATAGAGAATCATGCTAGAAACAAACTCAATAAATATGTAGAAGATGCAAGCAAAAGAACTTTAAAATAACTTATTATCAAACATACAACTACTCTACATGGTATGAAACATGGAGCAACTAGAGAAGTTGATAAAACAGTAGATTCGTGCTAAGTAAGGGCTCGACATAGGTGGATCTCTAAGCACAAAGCTTGAGAAGAACACTATGGCCTTCATCGCTCTTTTACAAAGGATAAAGATGAAGATCTAAAGAGAATAACGAAAATACATGTTTATTATTGATTTGTGGTGCCTGGGCTGCTATCCTTCTCTCAAGAGGCTAAAAGAAAGTATATATAGGTGTAGGAAGAGGTCTTTAGTCGGTGGAACTCCTAGGGTTTTGTCTTGGGCAAAAAATGTCTTTTTGTCGATAAGTGCGCAGAAGTGGCCACGGCACCGGACGGTGGCACCACTCACGTGAATCTGTCCGGGATCTGGCCCAAAACCATCTTCTTGTACGTGGATTCAAGTAAATGAGCCGGTCCATGGGTTGGTTCGGTGCTTAGGCCCATCTTGGACTTGATTCTTCTTCTAGGCAGAATGACATGTCTTCAGTAATACTTGAATATCTACCGATCTACAACTCCATTTGAAATAATTCCAACTCCATTAGAAATCTGACTCAAGGGGTTATCTCCATGTGAAATTAAATTGCCGTCCAAGTCGGTTTGGTTGTTCGGCCGTAGCTAGGCCTCTACTGGTTAACTTCTGTCCAACTTGGGAAATTGTGAAATCTTTAACTTGGGTGAGTTAGATAGGATCCTTTGACCTTAGTAAGTTGTTATGGGATGAAGAATACTCATTTTGCTCCATTTTACGCCCTTTTAGATGATTTGACCTATATGACTCTTCAAAACCAAATATACGAGAAAACTAACTCTTTTGATGGATAAGCTTATTTAAATAGGGAAAACAGATAGTAAAAGTGGTAAGATACCGGGTATATCAACTCCCCCAGACTTACCCTTTGCTTGTCCTCAAGCAAACAAAAGGTCAATCAGGAAAGAAGATTTGAAAACATGGGAACTCACATATTCTTTGATCTTGTTTCTTTCTCTAAACCTGTAATCCACATAAAGACAAAGTGAGTTCATGGACGCTTTTCATCATCTCCTATCGTGATTACAAAAGTTTGTCCTAAACTGCTGTCCCTGCAAAATCTCAACTTCAAGTCAATCGATTCTTTTACCCTCTTTGATTCTCAAAAATTTCCGATCAAGGATATTCACAAGGAAGTCGGCTAGGTGTTTAGGGAAGGCTGATTTAGTGGTGAGGGTAAAAGTGTTTAGGGTTAACAAAAACTCTGGGTACGAGACATTATGCAAAATCGCAAGAGAGAGGCGGTCTATTGAAGTCCACAATTTCCCAACCACTTTGTTGTTCGCCTTTCTCCCCCACACTTAGACTTTTCTCTGGGAATCACTTGTGAAAATCTTCTCTCCTTTGTACCATTCATTCCTTGGGTACTCTTTGGCCATTGACTCTTTTTGAAAACTATTCTCCTTTTCCTTTTTTTTTTTTTTTTAGATGGGGGAAAATGGTCTCATAAAGATATGAGTCAAGTAAGGCACGAAATTGTTACCATGATTAAGCATCCAAGGATCGGCCAAGCTTCTTTAGTTTTTCTGAAATTTTGTTGTTTGTACTCCTTCCTTCTATGTTGATCGTCGCATCTTTAAGCGATTGGAAAATTGCGTCGACCCTACTCTCTCCGACGTTATTACACATATCTGCATAGAGGACGTAGCAAAAGAAGTGCACGAGGTCTGAAAGAAAGGTTTAAGGGCTTAGGTAAGGGTACCAACTAAAGGTGAGCTGGCCATCCATGACAACAAAGAGGGGTAAAAAGAGGATAAGATGTCATGAATGTGATTCGTTCCTTGATCTAATATCCTTAACAAGAGATAGTCAAAAATCATGTTAGTAAACCAAATTGAGAATCGAAATTATATCCATCAAAATAGTGTAAGTAGCAATCTCCTTGGACTCCATTCGGTCACTAGGTGTCTGAATCAATTGTCCGGAACAAACCCTGCAATAATGGTCACTTGGTTCTGAAATTAAAACGTTGTTGATCAAAGAAAGGTGTCATCATTCCCAACTGATTTTGACTCAATAAAACGGTTTTTGAAATCGATTTTGAAAACGATTTGAAAACGATTTTGAAAACGGTTTTTGAAAACATAAATATCCAACACGAACAAACGCAATAGTAGCAACAATCCCCCCAGACTTAACTTGCACCGTCCCGGTGTAAATTAAATCAAATTAAGGGTGAAGTGTTGGAAAATAAAAATAAATAATTGAAAAAGGTGGAGAATAGAACGAAGTTACCGAATAGAGAAACTCAATTTCTCCCAAAGTTGAATCGGTAGATGGTGTTTAAAGCAGGGTCTTGAAACTCCCCAAAAATTTCTCTAGGCCAAGAAATAGTACTTCTCAATTTTCCTCACCAATGCATTCCGGCATAATTGAGTTAGTATCCTCCAACAATGATCATAATAGATCACCACAAATTGTAGTTTGAATCGTGGAACTCTTCCCCAAATCGTAATGGAAATTCTTGAATATTGGTAGTTGAACAGCTGCTAGAAGAAGTTGCAAAACTCTTTCCTTAAACGTTGAAGTAGAGGATTCATAAGTTGGTTGAAAAAGGCTTTTTGTTTTCCTCTTTTCTTTGTGCACATCTTTTATGGATAAGGTGGATCATTCTTTAAGAAATTGGAATTTCTAAAGTCAAACCTGTGTAAGAACCAAATATCCTTGCACCTAGGTTCAAACTTGGACCTAGGTTCTAGAATACTGAAGCAACAAACAAAATTATCCAAACTCATTCTAAAGTAGAAGACAAGTAGTGAAAAGAGAAGTGTAAGATGTGAAAATCATTTAAAATTCAAACTTATTTAAACCAATTTTTAAAAATGCAATGTGAAAATTCAAAAAATAAAACAAATTTTATTTAGGAAAAATCACAATTTTAAAAAATTTTGGTTTAAAAGTAGTTAATTTTAATTAAAACCATTTTTGAAGAATTTAAAAAGAAAATTTAAAGGAAACTTACCACGCCGGTTCGGTCCGATTCGGTCCGGTTCGAACCGTGGCTCGTGCGGTGTGGTCCAACTTGGTGGTGGTGCAGGATGGTTGGTGGAGACATGGGTCCGAGAGAGACTCGGGTCGGGGACGTGGGATGGTGGTGCGGGAAGGATGGGATGCGTGACACCGGTCACATACGTGAGTCGGTGGGAGCGTCCGGGGCGTGGTGGATCCGCAGGAGGAGGACTGGGCGAGGCACATGACGGGCTGGCTCCAGGATGGGTTGATCCGCAGGACGAAGGAGCTAGAGGCACGTGACGAGGCATGTATGGGTCGCGGACGCGGGACGAACGGTTCTGGCACCGGTCGGAGTCCCATGTTCGGGGTCTCCGTCCGGGGCCTGGGACCGTGGGACGATCGACCCGCGTGTCGATCCGCGGCACGTCCGGACTAAAGACACTCGGGCACCGGTCGGAACCGCGTGACCTGAAACAACCAAGCCTTTTTTTTACTAACATTTCTACCGCGGAAAACATAATTAAATCATTTAATAAGTAAATAAAATCAACCATCCATTAACGAAATAAATTCCATAAATCCAACAAACCAAATATCATAATTCAGGAATGAATAAATACTAGCAACCTAACTCAACTGGTTCGCTAGACTAAACAACATAAATAAATGATCCTATCATCCTCTTCCCTCGGCCTCGATTCCACCATCACATTTTTTTCTTTACCTACAACTCAAAAAGAACACGGGAGTTGCGTGAGTATTATCATAAATACTCAGTGGAGCGGTCATCCCGCAACAGATTAACATAAATTAACAATTTACAGTTAATACACATTTACCACAATTTACCAATTATACAACTTTAAAATTTTTAATAACATTTACTTAATTAATAAAAGGTGTCGATCGACACACCACGGCGGTGTCGATCGACACTTGATACTCTCGTACAGAAAACTGTACCGAATGTCGATCGCACAACCACTAGGTGTCGCTCGACACTCGCTAACACGAGTATCATTTTCAACTCGGGGTGTTGACCGACACGACCTCTAGGTGTCGATCGACACCCTGTTACAGAAACCAGAGCCGAGACTCTCCTCTCACATCTCAACCCAGAATAGACTTTTTCACACTTTCAGATCGATTAAACAGTAAAACACAAACGATGAACAGCAAAACATCAATCAACAAGCACATTACACGTAAATCCACACACAAACGCAATCATCGCTAATCTACGGCAACCGTTGCAATCACGCACTCACCTCGGTGATTCGAAGGGAAAAGAACGAGGAAGAGGATCACGAACCCTGCTGATCACTGCCTCGACTCTCTGATTCTCACGCTGAAACCACAAGGAACCCCTCACGAAACACCACGGCCACGAAAAGGATGAAGAAGCCTCGAGAACACGAACTAGAACGATCGATCACCACTTCTCGATAATCTCTCTTTTCTCAACTCTCTCTCTAAAATCCCTTACGCCCCCGACGGCTCACTAGAACAGGGATTAAAAAGCTGAGCTTAGGGTTTTTCCTTAACCCGAACCGCGATAAACCGAATCAAAAACGAAACAGAACCGATTAAAATCGATTAGTGTCGATCGACACTGCACCATGGTGTCGATCGACACCCTTACCAAAAATCCATACTTCGGTATGGGATGTTACAATTCTCCCCCACTAACAATGGATTCGTCCTCGAATCCCGACAAAACCGTCTACCAAAGACGCTAAACCCGATCTAACCCGGTCAACTATCCGAGATCAAACCCAATCTCCGAGGCTCCCGTTCAGTCTAATGTTCATACGCCCGTTTTCAGACATATATTACCCTTAACTCATTCCACACCCTTCCCCCTCGCAGGACGCATCCTTTGAGCTATCGATGTCACACCACTCTCACACGCAGGACGCATCCCTTGGCTATCGGTGTCCCGCACCCCTCTCACTCGTTGGACGCATCCTTTAAGCTATCGGTGCATCGTGCCCCTTCCATTCTCAGGACGCATCCATTGAGCTCCGGGTACACAGGGAAAGCCAAACAATCCCTCGAGAGAACGCATCCTCTCTAAACAAAATGAATGAGTTGCTCAGGACCACAACCCCTAGAGTAAGAAATTCTAAAAAGTCTATAAACATCTAACGACTAACTGCCTCTCGTGGTCATACTCCATACTCCCAAACCCAGAATATCACCACCACACGTATAAGAAATAACCATCTTATAAAAACAGATAAATAAGAATAACTTCATCTTATAAATCTCGAAAAGGTATAATCATTACAACACAATGAAAATACCATGATACAAAAGCATCCACATGCTAAACAAACCAAACTGGAGCCACAAAGAGAAATAAAGCTCACATCACGACCTGCTTGTCGAACCACTTCCTGAACTTTAACTTCATCTTTGCCTCGGGCTCCTAAGTCTCCTCCTCAAAACCAGCGCAATCCCAAAGAACTCGCAACAGAGGAATCTTCTTCCGACGCAACTCCTTGACTCTCCTCTCGAGAATCCTCACAGGCTTCGCCGGAACAGTCAAATCAGGGCGAAGATCCGCAGGTATCTCCGGCACTAACTCCTCCGACTCATGCAGGCACTTCCTCAACATCGACACATGGAAAACCTTATGAAATGCCTTCATGATCGGTGGTAACTCAAGCCGATACGCTATTGGCCCAACTCGCTCCACTACCGAAAATGGTTCCATAAACCGCAGACTCAGCTTGTTCTCTACTATGGCTCTGTTAGGACCTCTCAACATAGCCATCTTGAGATACACACAATCTCCTACTGCAAACTCAAGCTCTCGCCGCCTCTTATCCGCATAACTCCTCTGATGATCCTGAGCTTCCTTCATGTTTAGCCTCACAACTTGGACCTTTTTCGTCGTTTCCTGAACAAAAGTAGCTCCATGAATACTCCGCTCCCCCACTTGGGTCCAGCATAGGGGTGCCCTGCATGACCTCCCATACAAAGCCTCGAAAGGAGCCATCCCAATACTCACTTGGATGCTGTTATTATAAGCAAACTCCACTAAGCTCAAATGATCAGCCCAGTGACAACCCCAATCCAATACACACATCCTCAGCAAATCCTCCATAGTCTGAATAGTCCTCTCTGACTGCCCATCAGTCTACGGATGATATGTTGTACTCATATGCACCTTAAGGCCCATCTCTGCCTGAAACGCTCCCCAGAACTCAGATGCAAATCTCGGATCTCGGTCTGACACAATGCTGGCTGGCACTCCATGCAGCCTCACAATCTCCTTCACAAATTTCTTAGCCAAAACAGCTGCGCCGTCTGTCTTCTTGATAGCTAGAAAGTGTGCTGACTTAGTTAACCAATCGACAATCACCCATATAGCATCATACGTCCGCGAAACATGTAATCTCACAACAGAAACCATCATGATCATATCCCACTTCCACTCCAGAATGGGTAAACTCTGCAGAAGACCACTAGGAACCTTATGCTCTGCTTTAACCAGCGAACACGTGTTGCACTTAGAAACATAGGCCGCCACATCTCCCTTTATCCCGACCCAGTGATAATACCGTTTGAGATCACGATACATCTTAGTCGCTCCTGGATGAATCAAAAATTTGCTCGCATGAGCTTCTCGCAGAATCTCCTGCCTCAACTCCTCGACCTTGGATACACAAACCCTACCACAAACAAGAATCGTCCCATTCGATGAGACCTGATACTCAGAACCCGCTGCGGTCGACGCAACCACTAAACCAGAATCACTCGCCTGAACCACAAGAATCCTACTCAACAGATCCGCCTGATCAACTGCCTCTAAGCCCAACGGCTCCTCTGACATAGCACATAATCGCAGGGTGCTAACCTCGCTAATCAGCGAATATCCTGCTCTCGCGCCGAATCTGCCCGACGACGACTCAAAGCATCCGCTACCTAGTTCGCCTTACCCGGATTATAGAAAATATTCAGCTCATAATCTGCTAACAGCTCAACCCAGCGCCTCTGCCTCACATTCAGCAACGGCTGAGTGAAAATATGCTGCATATTCTTATGATCTGTGAAGATCTGAACCTTTCCACCATATAGATAGGATCTCCAAATCTTCAATGCAAACACCACTGCACGCAACTCTAGATCATGCGTAGGGTAATTACGCTCTGCGCCCCTTAGCTGCCTCGAAGCATACGCAATCACTCTACCCTCCTGCATCAACACGCAACCCAGACCAATCCTGGAAGCATCCGTGTACACTACGTAAGGCTTACCCGGCTTGGGTAATGCCAACACCGGTGTACGCATCAACATCTCCTTAAGCCTCGAAAAGCTATCCTCGTACTCCTGAGACCAAACGAACAGAATCTCCTTCCCGGTCAACTTTGTCATCGACTGTGCCATACTCGCAAATCCTTTGACGAACCTCCGAAAATATCCTGCTAAACCCAGAAAACTCCTGATCTCGGTAGCATTGGTCGGTCTAGGCCAATCCCGAATAGACTCTATCTTAGCCAGATCCACAGAAACTCCCTCTGCAGAGACAATGTGACCCAGGAATCCCATCTCTCGCTGCCAAAAACTACACTTGCTCAGCTTAGCATAAAGCTTCTGCTCACGTAGCTTGTCCAGGACTAACCGCAAATGCACCTCATGCTCCTCGGAACTCTTAGAGTAAACCAAGATATCGTCGATAAAGATGAACACGAAGACATCCAGGTACTCCTGAAATATGCCATTCATCAACCGCATGAACGTTGCTGGCGCATTAGTCAAACTAAACGGCATCACCACAAACTCGAAGTTGCTGGCCATACCGTGTCCTGAAAGCAGTCTTCCGAACATCTACCTCGTCGATCGGGATCTGATGGTATCCTGAAGCCAAGTCAATCTTGGAGAACCAAGTAGCACCCCTTAACTGATCTAGCAACTCATCAATCCTCGGGAGAGGGTACTTGTTCTTCACAGTGATCCGGTTAAGTCCCCGGTAATCGATACATAACCGAAAACTACCATCTTTCTTTTTTACGAACAACACCGGTGCTCCCCACGGTGAAGTACTCGGACGGATAAAACCCTTACTAGTCAAATCCTCAACCTGACTCTTCAGCTCTGCCAACTCAGCTGGAGCCATCTTGTAGGGTGCTTTGGAGATAGGCTCTGTCCCGGGCAATAACTCAATCGTAAACGGATCGGATCGAGATGGCGGTAATCCCCGCAACGACTGGAAGACATCCTCAATCTCCCGGACAACCTTAATCTCTCTCACCGCCACCTTACCAATGAACTCTGGCATAGAAATCGTCGCCAAATAAGCCTCGCATCCTCGCTCCAACATCTGCACTGCCTGAACTGCAGAAATCACTAGGCTCCCAGAAGTCGGTCTAACTCCCTGAAATGTCAACTTCTCTGCCTCACGCTCGAAGGACACTCTAACTCGATAACAATCCTGATGGACTCTATAATGAGACAACCAATCCATCCCTAGGATAACGTCATGCAGCTCCACCGGACTGATCACCAAGTCTGCTGGCATTGACTGCCCCGCAATCTGAACATCAACTGCTCTAGCACGGCCCGAAGTAGCCAGGAAACCACATCCAACTACCTTGACCAACCCTGAACGCTCACCAGCGCTGCTACGGATGCCACTGCTCTCGGCATGCTCCGGGGTAATAAAGGAGTTCGGTGCTCCATAATCGAAAAGCACATGGGACTCTAAACCTCCCATTAAAAAGGTCCCTACACAATTCATATGCGTTGAGAACCCTACTAGACTATCATAAGCAAAATAGCAGAGACAAACAACAATTCACCAACTAAGAATTCACGAAGTCTGAGTCTAAGATTTTACCTGTGATCGAAGCGCTGCTATGCTATCCCTAACCCACCTCTCCAGGGGTATAAACTCGCGGTGTTGGCCCAATCTGACCCAACGGCTGCACTGCCGCCAACTGCACCACTGGCAGAATTGGAGCAAGAGTCATCCGCTGCGGTTTAGGACACATTGTCTTGATATGCCCTGGCTCTCGACAGACCCTCATGTCTGACTGTCGCGGCTGCTGCTGCTGCTGCTGCTGCTCACCCTTCCCAGGGCAGCTCGACAACTGATGCTCCAAACTGCCGCATCCAAAACACGCTCTGCCCCTCGAAACCTGACTAGGCTTGGAAGCGCCTTCCCATTTCCGTTTTTGTCCCTGTGCAGGCTTGCCGCCCTTGCCGGAACCAGAACCGGAACCACTCCGCGACTGCTATTGTCTAGGCTACACAATAGGAACAATAGACAAAGGAACCACCGCAGCTGCTTACCCTCTCAGATCTTCCTCGATCCCGCAACAATCTCTACCAACTTCGCCCTGGAGGCGTACTCAGTCACTCTGCACCTGGTCCAAAACTCTGGCTGAAGTCCCCTCAAGAACCTCTGGACCTGCGTCTGCTGATCGACTATGCCCCCTGCATAGGCTAACAAACGACCAAACAGAGCGTCGTACTCACGCACGGTACGATCCCCCTGAACCAGATCCATAAATATCGACGCGAGACGATCTAATGCCTCCTGAGGAAAATATTTGGCGTTGAACTCAGCCACAAATTCTCCCCAGGTCCATACTGCACCAAGCCTCCTGGCCTCAATATCTCTCCACCAAGCGTGCGCATCCTCACCCAGATAGTGGATCGCCAGCTCTACCCGATACTCGTCAGGGTAACGAATCGAACGAAAATTACGCTCTACGTGCATACTCCACTCATCGACTTCCTCGGGACTGACGCCACCCAAAAAGAACACCGTACTCATCTGTCGCATCTGACTCACATCTCCAGGTAAGACAGATGCACTTCTGTAACCGCTGTGGGGGTCGAAACCAACACAATTAGAATTTGTAAGAGTTCGTGAGGGAATTCGGAGATTTCTATGGTAAGCTAGGATTGCTAAGGGTTTGAGAAAGAGATGTTGTTATTGATGAAAAAATTGAGTACAAGGTTTTTCTGTGTAAGAATTCAGATCCCCTTTACAAGAGATGTTTACAAGTATTTATAGTCTATGCTAAGTCGGCCTTGCCTCCTAGGTCTTCGTAGAGTCGGTTGCGCTAATGCGGGCTTCGTATCTTGACCAGGCCATCTTGGTGCTGTTGGGCCGAAGGCGGTGTCACTGGCTGGGCCGGCTGCTGTCGCTCGCGAGGCCGAAGCTGCTGTCGCTCGCGAGGCCAAAGCTGCTGTCACTCACAGCATGGAGAGCACGTGGTCGGCCCATGGCGGAGAGCCTGTACTCGGCTCATGGTGGAGAGCCTGTGCTCGGTCACTGTTCACCGAAGACGAGGTCGGCAGTGTTCACCTCGGCACTGTTCACTGAGATACTGTTCACCGAGCACTGTTCACCGAAGCCGCGGTCGCACTGTTCACCGAGCGGTCGGCACTGTTCACCGAGCGGTCGCACTGTTCATCGAGCGGTCGGCACTGTTCACCGAGCGGTCGGCACTGTTCACCGAGTGGTCGGCACTGTTCACCGAGGTACTGTTCACCGAACACTGTTCACCGAGTACTGTTCACCGAACACTGTTCACCGAAGCCACGGTCGCTCGGCAGGTGACGGGCGAGCGGTCGATCGGTAGGTGATGGGTGAGCACGCGATCGGTCTCTTGACCGATCGCACGGTCGGCTTAGGCGGGACGAAGCCTGCGATCGGTCGGCCTCCTTGCCTTGCCGAGGCCACGGTCGGCCTCCTTGTTTGGAGAGGCCACGGTCGGCCTCTTGGCTTGGAGAGGCCATGGTCGGCCACACACGCCTCCATTAGTCAAGCCTCGACTGACTTTGAGTGTTAACGTTGAGCGGGTGAAATCCGACCCCAACAGTTAGCCCCCCAGCTCGGTAGTGTTAGTGATAAGACTGTCGAGTTAAAGATGCGTTGGATATCGGCGTTACCAATTAAAGTCAAGGTATTCGCCTACTCTTTTCTGCAGTACGCTTAAGTACTCATCTTATTCAATACTCCCCCTCAAGTGTGAACTTGGAAGATACAAGATGATGGCCTCATTAAAACCTTAGTAGGGAAAACCCTTTGGGACAAAACCACTACTAAGGAAAAAGAGTGCCAAGCATAATGATGAGGGGACTTGAACAAGGAACTTGATTCTTCATGGATCGCTTGCCATTGTTCGGCTTTGGTCCATCTTCTTCGAGTTTTGGCGAAGCTCCTCCTCGGGCTTGCTCCGAGTCTGGGCTTGCTCCGAGTCTTTTAAAATTCCGACCTTGGCTTTTCTCTGTTTTGCCTCGGTCTTAGTTGAATTTCTCTTGATGGCCTTGTGTGAATGACACAGCGCAGGAGGTTTTAAGACTCCGCAAGCGTCTCAAAGGTTTTAGGACTTCTTATTCCTTATGGAGGTTTTAAGACTCCTTATTTTCTTACCGAAGCCACTGCGTTGCTGCAGTACAATGAAAATTCTTTGTTTTTTTGCTCATGGATGAGGCTCGTTCTTGGTCAGTTGCTCATGAATGAGGCTTTGCTTGCTCATAAATGAGGCTTTATTTGCTCATGAACGAGGCTTTGTTTGCTCATGAACAAAGCTTTGCTTGCTCATGAATGAGGCTTTGTTTGCTCGTGAATGAGGCTTTGCTGAGGCTGTGAAAACGCAAATGCGCTCACGCTCTTTATCTGCCAACGTTGCTGTTGGGCTTTGCAGAGTGGTGCTGCTCTTCTAGACACGTCTGTCCGAGAGCAAGATCACCTTGACTTAGACCAGCGCCTGTCCTGGGTTTTGGAGTGACACGTTCAAGTATAATCTGAACGGAGGTCACTTGACACGTTCAAGTATAATCTGAACGGAGGTCATTGGAATTTATATAGCGCGCTGTATCCGTTGTGGATGTCATAGTGTTCGTACCTCTGCACTGTTGATGTGGCCAGCAACAACAGATACAGAACGACTCTACTCGAATAAAGCTGTGATCGGTCCAAAAAGGACGAGTTTCCTTAAAAGGAACTAGCTGTTCTCATGATGAGTGCTGTAGCGAGTGTTAGCGATTGACGATAGAGTAGTCAATAATTTTGTTAAGGAGTGGCATACGGGTACCCCACTCCCCCCCCTTTGAGCCGAAATAGGGTAACTGAAGTCGTCTAGAGACTGTGACAGGACTCACTCCCCCCCCTGAAGGTGGAGGAGATCGAGTGAGCTCGTTCGGAGACGAGGCTTGTCAAGCGTATGGTCCCCCCCCCCCCTTTTGATGGAGGGGGGTAACTGAACCCATCCGAGGATAGGCTGCCTACGTACCCTTTGCAGGGATCAAGTCACTCGTAGTTCATTGTGGAAGAGGAGAGTAGTGAAAGTGATGCTTCAGATGGGGAGAGGTGCGGAGGGGTTACTTGAGATTGATCAGGTCCGTCGACTGACTGGAATTGACTCGCGCTTTCTTCTGCGGTCCTTGTGAGATTGAGGTTTCTTTCTTGTCTTCGTGACCTTCTGGGACTGAGCCCTCCTTCGCCTCTTGATTGCGCAACACGTGCTCTGCTAGGAAGCACGCTCGTGAGTCTCTTTGATTACCAAAGATTGTCTTCACGCCTTTATCGGTTGGGAATTTCAAGCATAGGTGGTAAGTCGATGGTACGGCTTGCATCTGACTGAGCCATGGCGTTCCCATGATCAAGTTATAGATGGCGGGATGACCAGAGACCGCGAAATTGACCATCTTCTTCACACCTCCCGCCTGAACTGGGAGACGGATCGTTCCCTCTGTCCATGTTGTCTGTCCGGAGAAGCCCGTTATAGGCTTTGGCTGCCCTGTGATGAGCGACGGGTCAATCTTCATCTTCTCGAGTGTTTCTCTGAAGATAACATCCACTGAGCTTCCGGTGTCGATGAGGACTCGGGCGACATTGAAATCAAAGACGGTAAGGTTAATGACCAGAAGGTCGTTATGCGGATGGTCAATACCCTCAGCATCCTTCTCGCTAAAGGTGACAGGATCACAAGCACGCTTTCTCTTTGGAGATGTAATGATGTTGGCGCAGACCTCGGCTCGCCTCTGGTATGCTTCGATCGCGGTTACATTGTCAGCGCAATACTGGGATCCTCCCATGATCATGTTGATGGTACCTTGAGGATTCTCATGTTCGGGATTGTCTCCGCGGCGTTGTCGTCTGGGGTTCTCAGTCTGGACCTGAGTAGCATCTTGAAATTTCTCCTCTGGCTTGAAGTCCGACAGACTGATGTTACCCTTGAGGGTGCCTTCGGCCAGCCTAGCAGCTAGCTGT
The DNA here is from genome assembly GCA_963576765.1 of Draba incana. NCBI lineage: Eukaryota > Viridiplantae > Streptophyta > Magnoliopsida > Brassicales > Brassicaceae > Draba > Draba incana. Next base: position 11,602,963 of record OY755216.1, read on the forward strand.
CGTCCCAACTCTCGGCATCTTGCAATGGAGTGCCCAGTTGCTTTGTGAAAATCACAATACAACTTCTCATCATACTCCTTCGGGTCTCTTACCCAAGTGAGATTTCCTCTGCCATGTCCCTGACCACGGCCTCGACCTCTGCCGTAGCCAGGTGAATCGATCTGGTAATTGTGAGCTCCGCCTGCTCCCCCTTCAAACTGAACAAAGGCGGGATCACCTTTCTTAGAAGCAGCTGGGGTCGGAACCTGAGAAGGTTCGCTTATCTGCTTTGCTTTGCCGCCTCTCTTGGCGCGGAGCTCTTCTTCGCTTCGGGCAAAATCAGCTGCACGGTGAAGGGCGTCTTGAATCGTCGCTGGCGGATTGATGGTGAGGTCCTGCCAAAACGGAGACGGACACCTCACCGCACCTCTCAACGCTTCCAGAGCGGAAGTGTTACTGATTCCATCCACTTTGGACAGGGTGTTCTTGAACCTTGTCATGAAGGATCGCAAGCTTTCACCTTCTGCTTGCTTGTTGGTCCACAGGTCCGCATCGTATATCTTTCGTTCAGCAAAGATGTTGTAGTGTTGGACGAACATCTCAGAGAGCTGCTGGAAGTTGTGGATAGAATTCTTCTCCAGCTTGTAAAACCACTGGAGAGCGGGCCCTTTCAAGCTTTCCACGAACAGCTTGCAGTATCCGATGTCCTTCTCGGAATCTCTGAAATTTGCCCTTCCTAGGGAAACCTCGAACTCCATTAGGTGGTCAGCGGGATCAGAGGTCCCTTCGTAAGTCGGAAGCCTAATCCTTCCCGGGTCGGAAATCCTAGCCCCTGAGATGTTTTCTGCAAAGGGGGTGTTTCGTGCCTTCTCCAACACGTAAGCGACCCCAGGAGCCTTCCCAGTGCTCCGATACATCTGCAGCTTAGTCGTCCTCAAATCTGAGACGACATGATCCAACTGGGCCTTCAGGGTGGCAACCTCTTCATCACGGGAACCTCTAGGAGCTCTGCGCTCTCGCTCCCTCCTGCGAAGCTCTGCTATGATTGCATCGCCTTCTGCGGCAGCCGCATCGTGGTCAACTTCAGGGTTGACTCGGGTTCGCCTGCAAGGGGGTTGATCGTCGTCTGACCCCTCCATCACTCGCTCCGGAGTTGCATCGGATTCATGAAGAGGCGGCGGCGGAGGCAAATCCTCTGGGGCTGCGTGATCGGTATGAGGCGGCTCCGCGTATCGGCCCCTCCGACTGGCTCGAGGCGTAGCAAAGCTAAGGCGCGTTGGTCGGACACGGGATCGCTTACGCTTCCTTCTCTGAAGCGCTTGTAGCTCGTTCGTCGTGGCCTCCAAGCTTCTCTCTTGGTCTTCGGCTTTCTTCATGAGGGTTTCAAGCATCCGCTTGATCTGTGTGAGATCCGCGGGATTGTTCGTGGCGTGAGGCGCGGTGTTCTCCACGGAGTTGTCTCGCTCTTCGCTGCTCCTCTGAGACGAGGATCCTTCATCGCTTCTGCTGTTGCTTCCTGACATGGCGATGGTGTTGTGAAACCCTAGCTCTTCTGTGTCAGAAATTCTCGAGTTCCCCTTAGTCGGCGCCAAATTGTGGGGGTCGAAACCAACACAATTAGAATTTGTAAGAGTTCGTGAGGGAATTCGGAGATTTCTATGGTAAGCTAGGATTGCTAAGGGTTTGAGAAAGAGATGTTGTTATTGATGAAAAAATTGAGTACAAGGTTTTTCTGTGTAAGAATTCAGATCCCCTTTACAAGAGATGTTTACAAGTATTTATAGTCTATGCTAAGTCGGCCTTGCCTCCTAGGTCTTCGTAGAGTCGGTTGCGCTAATGCGGGCTTCGTATCTTGACCAGGCCATCTTGGTGCTGTTGGGCCGAAGGCGGTGTCACTGGCTGGGCCGAAGCTGCTGTCGCTCGCGAGGCCGAAGCTGCTGTCGCTCGCGAGGCCGAAGCTGCTGTCACTCACAGCATGGAGAGCACGTGGTCGGCCCATGGCGGAGAGCCTGTGCTCGGCTCATGGTGGAGAGCCTGTGCTCGGTCACTGTTCACCGAAGACGAGGTCGGCAGTGTTCACCTCGGCACTGTTCACTGAGGTACTGTTCACCGAGCACTGTTCACCGAAGCCGCGGTCGCACTGTTCACCGAGCGGTCGGCACTGTTCACCGAGCGGTCGCACTGTTCATCGAGCGGTCGGCACTGTTCACCGAGCGGTCGGCACTGTTCACCGAGTGGTCGGCACTGTTCACCGAGGTACTGTTCACCGAACACTGTTCACCGAGTACTGTTCACCGAACACTGTTCACCGAAGCCACGGTCGCTCGGCAGGTGACGGGCGAGCGGTCGATCGGTAGGTGATGGGTGAGCACGCGATCGGTCTCTTGACCGATCGCACGGTCGGCTTAGGCGGGACGAAGCCCGCGATCGGTCGGCCTCCTTGCCTTGCCGAGGCCACGGTCGGCCTCCTTGTTTGGAGAGGCCACGGTCGGCCTCTTGGCTTGGAGAGGCCATGGTCGGCCACACACGCCTCCATTAGTCAAGCCTCGACTGACTTTGAGTGTTAACGTTGAGCGGGTGAAATCCGACCCCAACAACCGCAGCCCTCTGCTGCACCTCCACCACAGGCGGAACCCCTGGAGCCTGAACCGGAGCCGCCGCCAGAAAACGCCCCAGTAACTCTGTCTGAATACCCTCCATGCGATCCATACGATCCTGAGCTGGAACATCACCCACACCCGGGCCCGCACCTCTACTTGCCATCCCGGCGCCTCTCCCGGCACCCACAACACTCACGCTAGCACTAATACTGGTCTCTTTCACAGAACCCGTATGATGCGTAGGAGTCCCTGACGCATGCGTAGCACTCGAAGACGACTCAACCACTGGTCCACGACAACGACGCCCTCTGGCACAACCTCTACCACGACCTCTAGCTCCAGCGTCCATCTCTCTGCAATACTCACAGAACAAGACTATAAGCTATAAGAAGTCACAAGCAAACACAAAACTTACCGTGGAATCATTTTAAAAGGTCGAAGAGGATGATACTAAGACTTTATTAAGTTGACTAAGCACACGAATCAATTTAAACACATAGTCTCAGACATCCAGATTCAATTGTCCTAAAACCGTCTAGGCTCTGATACAAAAATGAAACGACCAAGCCTTTTTTTTTTTTTACTAACATTTCTACCGCGGAAAACATAATTAAATCATTTAATAAGTCAATAAAATCAACCATCCATTAACGAAATAAATTCCATAAATCCAACAAACCAAATATCATAATTCAGGAATGAATAAACAGTAGCAACCTAACTCAACTGGTTCGCTAGACTAAACAACATAAATATAAAACCTTATCATCCTCTTCCCTCGACCTTGATTCCACGATCACATTTTTTCTTTACCTACAACTCAAAAAGAACACGGGAGTTGCGTGAGTATTATCATAAATACTCAGTGGAACGGTCATCCCGCAACAGATTAACATAAATTAACAATTTACAGTTAATACACACTTACCACAATTTACCAATTATACAACTTTTAAATTTTTAATAACATTTACTTAATTAATAAACAGGTGTCGATTGACACACCACGGCGGTGTCGATCGACACTTGATACTCTCGTAGAGAAAACTGTACCGAGTGTCGATCGACACAACCACTAGGTGTCGCTCGACACTCGCTAACACGAGTATCATTTTCAACTCGTGGTGTCGATCGACTCGACCTCTAGGTGTCGATCGACACCCTGTTACAGAAACCAGAGCCGAGACTCTCCTCTCACGTCTCAACCCGGAATCAACGTTTTCACACTTTCAGATCGATTAAACAGTAAAACCCAAACCATCAACAGCAAAACATCAATCAACAAGCACATTACACGTAAATCCACACACAAACACAATCATCGCTAATCTACGGCAACCGTTGCAATCACGCACTCACCTCGGTGATTCGAAGGGAAAAGAACGAGGAAGAGGATCACGAACCCTACTGATCACAGCCTTGACTCTCCGATTCTCACGCTGAAACCACAAGGAACCCCTCACGAAACACCACGGCCACGAAAAGGATGAAGAAGCCTCGAGAACACGAACTAGAACGATCGATCACCACTTCTCGATAATCTCTCTTTTCTCAACTCTCTCTCTGAAATCCCTTCCGCCCCCGACGGCTCACGAGAACAAGGATTAAAAAGGCGAGCTTAGGGTTTTTCCTTAACCCGAACCATGATAAACCGAATCAAAATCGAAACAGAACCGATTAAAGTCGATTGGTGTCGATCGACACTGCACCATGGTGTCGATCGACACCCTTACCAAAAATCCATACTTCGGTTTGGGATGTTACATGACCGGTGCCGTGGTCCGGTGTCTGGGACCTCCGACACACTCTTTTTTTTTTTTTTTTTGGGAAGTTTGAAACTTCGGTTTTCTTCTCCAAAATAAATTTTATAAAATCTGAAAAATTCATAAATAAATAGATTAATTAATTACAAAGTTTATATAATGAAAAATCAAATGAAAAACATAGAATAAAAATTAAAAGAAAAGAAGGACTCGATATATGGGTTGTCTCCCATAAAGCGCTTGTTTAATGTCAATTAGCTCGACTCCTTGGGGTTTTTAGACTTTGGAAGTGTCTTCTAAAGGCTTGAGGCTGCCCTTAGAGTGTGAACAAATGCTTCCATGGTCGTGGTCTTCATCATGTAAATGGAAAGGGTGCATGATTTCAACTTCTATTTTCTCCAAAGGAATGTATCTTGTAACATTGGATAGAAATCCCGGTGGTGCTGCGTAATAAAAGATGTTTCCATCTATCTTAGGAAATGATAACCTATGTAAGGTGTAATGCATGATAGCTCCAGCAGTAGCCTAAAATTGTCTTCCAAGGATGAAAGTTGTTGAGCAATCTTGCATATAGCCACTTCAAAGTCCATCGGAACAATGCAATCACCAATTCTCACGGGGCAATTGAATATTTCACGCAATGAGAGTGTTTATCAAACATTAGCAAGTGAAATTCTCAAGTTTGAAGGATGAAGATTGTTTATCCTCATCTTTCTCACAAGAGATTCCGACAAAACGTTGACTCCGGCTCCCGAATTGATAAGAGCGGTCTCAAAGATATAATCACGAATTGAGCAAGGGATGTTGAAAGAACCTGGATCAAGAGTCATAGGAAGTATCCTTAGGTACCTATAAGGATTCCTAGCTTGGTTGAATAGCTCCTCAATCATAAAGTCTTCTTCCATGCTTTGTCTAAAGCATTGTCGTAATGATGGCTTTGTTCTCCAAGCTTCTCCAAAGGTGAGGGTGGGAGGGAGTTCTCTAACTAGAGAATCGAATATCTCCAACATCTCATCACTTATCCAACGTATTCTCTTGATGGATTGATTAGCTATGCGAATCTCTCTGCATGGTTTTGTTGACATTCTTGCCGTAAGTCTTCGATTCTTCGGTTTGGCCATTAGGAACGGTCTTGGACCGACTTTCTCATCTTGATCAGAGATGGAGAAGTCTTCTTCAAGGGGTGTTATGGTGCATCAATGTACCAAAGGTGTTGGCTCTTCTTCATTCGTACTACATTGGTGTGTTTCCTCCATACGTCTCAAACGTTCATCTATCTTCTCAAGTGTCTTGGACATCTCAATCTCCTTCTTCTTTAGGGCAGAAGACTTCCCCATAAGGTGTTTGAACTTTCCATCTAGAGAGGCTTTAGGGTCTATGATAGCTTGAGTGTGTTTCTTGTGTCCTTTCGCTAAAACAAGGCTTGTAGAATACAAGTCTCGGTGATCATCTTTGGCTTCGTCCAAAGCTTTCGTGGCCTTGTGAGATTTGATTGCTATGATGCCTAGGCCAGTAGTGATCTCCTCAACGTGGTCATTAGTGTTCTTGATCTCTCCTTCAAATTCATCCAAAAGACCATTAAAACTACGCTCAAAACTATGGATTTTTCGAGCGTCGCCTTGAAGATCTAAGGAGTGACGTTTTTGAACTTCTTCGAGGTGGATCAAGCGTGTCTCTAAGTCTTTAAACTTTGTGGTAAGGGCAGTAAGCTTCTCTCTAAGGGACGAATTGATGGTCTCGATCTTTGTTTTGATTCCTTGGACGATATTTTTAGTATCTTCCATGAATCTATGTATCGAGGCTTCGATTAGGTCTCCTTGTGATGTTGAATTGGAACGATCGTGGGGCTATAGAGGTGGATTCGGTTGCACATGATGGTGATGGTCACGTCCTTGAGTCTCCCAAGATGGTTGTTGTTGATACAAGTTGTGATTGTACCAATTGTTGTAAGGAAAATGTTGTTGATGGAATTCATGAGGCATGGGGATGTAATCTCCATTGGAACTCCTTCTTGTCGCCATCTTCCTAGAATTTTTAGGGTTTTTGTTGTGATGTTCCGTTGATAAATCCCTGAAACACGCTTAAATAAAGAAAACAAAAAGGAAAATTAGTAAAAACGAAAAAAGGAAAAACAAGAAAAATAGAAACTTAGACTTATTCTTTATCAAAAATCTATAGGTAAGCGAACTAAGTCCCCGGCAACGGCGCCAAAAACTTGATGCTCGCCAAATTATTTTAATAAGGGGATGATGCAAAAGAGTTTTAAATTTATAAACTCTAATTTGCAAGTGCACAAATGACAATTGTAGTACTTAGGGGTCGATCCACAGGAGACTATGTTGTTTCGCTATAAATCTATATGATGCAAAATAAGCTAAGAGAAAACATATTTTGGGGTCTATTGTAAAATAGATATGCAATAAAATAAAGGGATAGATAAATCAAAACACGCAAGATAGAAAAAATTAAAAGGAACTAATGCAACATGAACTACACGGTTTTTAAAGAGATGCAACTAGTGTTCTAGAACTCAAATCACTATGGTAGAATCATTCCCCTTTCGAGGCTCCGAAACCTATAACTCTTACCCCAATAGACTCAGCTTTCACATGTTTATTGCAAGGTTGAATAACGCTCTAAGAATGAGATTCGATCGTTCATTAAACAAACTAACCTTTCGAATTGTTAAGATGCCTAACCTATCAAATACTAGATCCGATCGGTGCAAAAGCTTTTGGAATCGGCACCGATCTATAATCAGTCACTAGGTAGCTAGTCTAGATCACGCCTTGAGCACACATAAAGATAGAGAATCATGCTAGAAACAAACTCAATAAATATGTAGAAGATGCAAGCAAAAGAACTTTAAAATAACTTATTATCAAACATACAACTACTCTACATGGTATGAAACATGGAGCAACTAGAGAAGTTGATAAAACAGTAGATTCGTGCTAAGTAAGGGCTCGACATAGGTGGATCTCTAAGCACAAAGCTTGAGAAGAGCACCATGGCCTTCATCGCTCTTTTACAAAGGATAAAGATGAAGATCTAAAGAGAATAACGAAAATACATGTTTATTATTGATTTGTGGTGCCTAGGGCTGCTATCCTTCTCTCAAGAGGCTAAAAGAAAGTATATATAGGTGTAGGAAGAGGTCTTTAGTCGGTGGAACTCCTAGGGTTTTGTCTTGGGCAAAAATGTCTTTTTGTCGATAAGTGCGCAGAAGTGGCCACGACACCGGACGGTGGCACCACTCACGTGAATCTGTCCGGGGTCTGGCTCAAAATCATATCCTTGTTCGTGGCTTCAAGTAAATGAGCCGGCCCATGGGTTGGTTCGGTGCTTAGGCCCATCTTGGACTTGATTATTCTTCTAGGCAGAATGACATGTCTTCAGTAAACCTTGAATATCTTCCAAACTACAACTCCATTTGATATAATTCTAACTCCATTGGAAATATGACTCAAAGGGCTATACCCATGTGAAATTTCATTGCCGTCCAAGACGGTTTTGTTTGTCCGGCCGTAGCTAGGCCTCTGCTGGTTAACTTCTGTCCAACTTGGGAAATTGTGAAATCTTCAACTTGGGTGAGTTAGATAGGATCCTTTGACCTTGGTAAGTTGTATTGGGATGAATAATACTCATTTTTCTCCATTTTATGCCCTTTTTGATGATTTGACCTATATGATTCTTCAAAACTAAATATACGAGAAAACTACCTCTTTTGATAGAAAAATTTATTTAAATAGTATATAAAATAGGGAAAACGGATAGTAAAAGTGGTAAGATACCGGGTATATCAATCATCAAGGTTGCGAACTGAGTAATATAAAACCCCATTGATGCAAACCCCATGATACAAAGAAGAAGAGTAAGGAGGACAATCGATCTTCTTTCTATTGACCTTAGTACCAAAATGGGGCTAAGGGAAATAAATAATATTGGGAAAATTTCCCAAGTGGAAAAATCGGGTTGGATCATACGCGGATCGAGTAGTACTCGAGACGCGGAACAGAGAGACTCGATATCGGGTCGATCCGTAGTACGAAAGTGTCTCAGGCATCAGTCCGATACGGAGGAAAGAAGTACTCAGACATCAGGATGAGTGAAGATGACCCGCAAGACAAGCATCCTCGAGGCGCGGATCGAAGGAGTCCGCGTGTTCAAACCATGTCGCATAACCGGTTAACGGATAAACACGCGGACCCTATCCGGGTTAACGGGTCATGTGCTGATCCGCACCTCCAATGTCTGGATAAAGATGCTCAGGACGTATGACACTCGGTCAGGACACGTCCCGCGGATCGGACAAGTGTTCTAGGCACCATTTTCTCTTTTTGTTCAACTTTTACCAACGGTCATGTTGACAAACCTAGTATTTGCTCTTTATGGATCGGTTCTGATCATTGTAATCTTTATCTTGAATAATAAATCAAGTACATATTCTCCAAATTATCCATGGTTACATAATCTTTCTTAATCTCTCTTAATCTCTCTATTTCTGCACTAATTTTTACATGGTATCAGAGTCAGGTTTGATTTGGTGACCCTAATACTCTAAATCTCTCATTAATCTATTCAAAATCTTCTCTCAAATCTCTTGTTCTAAGTTCGGTTCTTTACTCATCCGAAAGTTCAATCTTTGGTACGAATCTTCTTTACTTGAAATCTCTACAAAAGTTTCAAGCTTTCTTATTGATTTAGATCTAAACTCTTGAAAAGCTTAAATCTTTCTTCAAAACCAGTTTCAAAAAAAAACCCTAAAGTTATAATATTTGGTTCGGATTCTTTGGTGAAATCATGAGTTCGATGGAAAATGCTAAACCTTTGGTTGTTCCGGTGATTCTCAAGGGAGAAAATTACTTGTTGTGGTCTAGAACCACGAAGACGGCTCTTTGTGTTCGAGGATTGTGGAACCACATCGATCTTACCCTCAAACCGATTGTTAGTGATAAGGAGAAGGATGATGATGAGACGGTGAAGACACGGGAGGCAAAGTGGTTTCAAGAAGATCAAACCGCGCTGGCCGTTCTTCAAAATGGTATTGATCCTTCTATCCTTGAGGCGTATTCATATTGTCCATAAGTGACTATTGTTTGTGACTGTGAAATCAGTCGCTAATATTTGCGACTAACTTAAGACGGATTTATGACGACTTTGCGACTATGATATTATAAGTCGCAAATCAGTCGCTTATTTGTCACACATTAGCGACCGATTTACGACTCTTTTTCGAAGGTTCCCAGGTAGTAGCAAAGTAGTCACAAATTTAAGACTGCTTTGTGACGTTATAGGTCGTGGCACATTTACGACGCTTTGGTAACGATATATGGAGTCACAATTTAGTTTCTACCAAGATGAAGTCACAAAAGAGTCATAGCATTTATGTTGGCAAACTTTTTTAAAAGTTATAATATTTAGGGGAGGTTATTAGTTGATGGATCCTTAAAGAGTTTTAAATCCTATTCAAAATGTAATATTATTGAAAAAGTTTTGTTTTCAGGGATTTTGTAAATACATAAAACCCTCTTCAATTTGGACATATGTTTTGATTTTAAAAATTCTAAATCTTTAAAACATAATTAATTTCGAAAGGGTATAAATATATTGTAGTAAAACTAAATACTGATTAATTACAATGACACAATGGTTACAGCAAGCAAGCAAAGGGTCCCCTTCCCGAGTTCAAACCCCGGGAATAACAAGTTTTTTTCTCTCTTTTGGGCGTCGCAAAAGAGAGGCAAAGTAGAGGTAAGTTTTTAAAAAATTAAACTGAAAAGAGAACCCGACCCGCGTACCCGACCCGGTCTGTTTTTGAAAACTAACCGTTGTGTTCATCCCCAAATTATAAAAGGAAGAACCCTAATTTCAATTTCTCTAAATTGAGGGCAAAATTTCAGTTCTTCTTCAAATTGAGAAAGTAATAATTAGGGTTTATGATTTCTCTGCGTTTATAGTCGATTTTTGAAAGTAATTATTAAGCTTCAAAATCGATTTCATTAAGTTTGTGAGAATTCTATCTCATATTGAGTTTGTGGGTTTTGTAGGTTATTGGAGATTTGATGGTGGACATGAGCGACGAATCTGGAGCTTCTACAGGAACATCAAATACGAGACGAAGAGGAAGAATTATGGGTGTTCCGAAGAAATGTTGGTGTGGTCAAAGAACCGTAGAATTGATTTCCAAATCCGATGCTAATCCTTACCATATGTATTATTGGTGTGGTTTTGTTGCATCACAAAAGCTTATCAATGACAACCATACATTCAAATAGGTCGATGAAGCATTTCTAGACGAGATAGAAGCATTAAGTGGTCAAATTTCGAGTCTCCAACAATCTGTTAAAGATATGGCTAAAGAAAAGATGGAGCTTGAGAAAATCGTGTTTGATAAGATGCAATTAAAGTTCGAGAATGAGTTATTTGAGAGGATTGAAGATGAATTGGCAGAAGCAAAATCAAATATGAAGAAAATGGTGATTTTTGGAGTATTTGGGTTTATGATAGTGTTTGGTGTGATGAAACAACTAGGTTGATATTGTTTGGTCTTATGAACTAGTTTGTTTGTTTGGTGTTATGAGAATGTTGTGTTGTGTCTATGTTTGCTTTAGTTTGTATGTTAGGTCTTAAGAGAATGTTCCACTTTGTTTTGATTCAATTTGTATCCACATCACAAGTTTTCTTCAATGATTTGTTTGTTATATATTTCTCTAAAATCTTGGTTACAATCGGAAAACATAAACACAGATTGTGGTTTAGGGTGTACAAGTTTTTTTTTATTTTGGTTTCAAAAGAGTGACTAATTAGCCGCGACGCAGAAGCAAATCTGCGACTGATTAGTGACTACTTTGCCACTTCATTTTACATTACTACACATTAAAACAGAAAATGAATGCCTCTATAAATCATAGTTGTACTTAGATTGTACTTAAATCGAAAATTTATTATCCAAGGTGTATAAATATACACTAGTACAACACAATACTGATCAGATAGAAAGGCACAATGGTTTACAACATGCAATCAATGGTTACCCAACTCGAGTTCGAGCCAACGGAATTATAAATATTTTACAATTTGTTTGTATCGCATTATGATGATAAATAAAATTTATTACACATCGTTACCGAATTGTTACCATGGCACATCGGTTAAAACTCTGTAGCAAGTCCGTCTCAACCTAAGTTCGATCCGGGGGAACAACAATGTTTTGTTATTTCAGGATTATCTTTTGTGACTGAATTGTGACTCAGTTGTGACACCATAGGTTTTAGGGTATAGAATCCGAAACCCTAAAAATGTGTCCCAAATTAGTCCCTAATTTACGACTGATTTGCCACACTTTTCCGACGCCGTTTTACAATTGTGACTGCGTTGTGACCTTTTAGCTACTACATAACATTTTAAAACTTTTGAAAATGGTATTAAACAAGCTATCTACGATTCATGTTTGTATTTAGACGGTTCTAGACTCAATGGCAAAGCAAAAATATATGTTAGTAGTGAAAAAATCAAATTAAAGTTTGAAGCTACATTACATTTGTAAGTGTTTTACTTAGTTATAAACTTATATAACTTTCACCTCCTAGCTGTGTAATTTGATGTTTTATGTAAATTACCATTGTTAAGCCTAGTCTATTGGATATATCCATATATTTAGGGTATAGGGTCTAGGGGAAAGGAAGAGGAACATTGGTTGGGGTCAAATTTTTTAGGGTTTAGGGATTTCGTTTGTGACTACCTTAAAAATGTCACAAATTAGTCATAATTTAGTGACTACAAGCCAACATTTTAGTCACTGATATAAGGACATGTTGCCCTAATTAATTGGATTTTTGGGCGGGCTAATTTTCCCATCCAAAACAAAAAATTACCCACTGAATTGGGATGGATTAGCGACGCCTTGGCGAAATAACTTAAACAAAATCGGATCCGAAAAGTCATTTCTTCAGTATCCCTAATTTCTTTCTTTCTCTCTTCTCTCTCGATCCAGTGGCGATTTCGACGCCAATCTCTAAAATCAACTCGATTCTTGCTCGAATCTTGTTATTTCTTCATGCAATCTCTCTTATCTTTCATTTTCAATCCTAATCGAACCCATAAACTCTCTCTGTCGAACCCAGAAATCATCTCTCTCGAACCTAGAAACCCTAAATCTAGATCTTTTCATCTTCTTCTTCTTCTGAGTCTCAATCCTTCTTCTATCTAACTCTCGTTTTCGATTAAAACCTTCAGTTCAAACCCAAATCGAAAACTCTAATATGTTCACAAATCCTAATCGACATGATTAGGTCCAAAGGCGTACAAACCAGATCAGAAGCAAGTAAAGGCAGAGGCGTTAAGGCCCGAGGCGGAGGCGTTAAAACCCGAGGCGGCTGTTTTGGTGGTGGAAGAAGATCGAACGGCGGAAGGTCAAGCGGTGGTGTTCAGAGATCTACTAGTGTGGGAAATCTTGTGATCTCTGCTCCTGGTAGTTCAAACAATCGGCCATCTACAGACCTCTGTGGTAAGGGTTTCGCGGTTGAGAGTGGTAGGAAGGGTGAGGCTATAGAAGTTGGAGGAAGCAGCAATCACAGTGACAACGGCGATGGTACACCACCGGCACCAAAGGCAACTCGCTGTCCTAGCTTGTCCCAATCGTCCAATCATTCCGGTTAGCTTTCGCCGCCTTTTCAAGGGACTCCTCAGTCGGCGGGCAATGTGTCTGTGTCTCGAACCATTCCTCTCCAGTATCCAGCTTCTTCATTCCGGATTGAATCTCCATCCAGTCTTTGAACACCCAATCAGAACCGTCTTCATGTTCAAAATCATGTTCAGGAAGAAGAGAAAGAAGAGGAAGAATCAAACGAAGAAGAAGCCGACGAGGAAGATGATGAAGTCGAAGCTGAGGAAGAAGGTGTTAATGATATGGAAGCCGATCATGGTAATGGAGAAGACGAAGACTACGAGCAGCTACTTGCCGATATAATTACTGATCCTGGACGTCAAAGCCTTCCCTTACACAGTGAGGAACCACATCCAGTGAGAGACTCTCTTTGGTAAGTAACATTTTCTTTCTGCTTCCAATTTGCTTGACTGCTATACATAACTGAATTGGTTAGTTAGATATAAATTTAGATTTAATGTATATGTTGACCACTGATATATTTAGATATAGGTTTATATGCTTGGTTAATTTGATTTAGGTATGTGACATTTATTGTTTACCGTTTAATTTAGGTTTTAGCAACATTCACAATTTAATTAACATCATAAAAACTTGATTATGTTAGGTTTACATACTTTAACCTCTACTCTTATTGCTTTGCAAGGTTTGATCAAGACAAAGGGAAACTAACCCGTACCATAGCTACAATCTTCCGGAGAAAGTTTGACGGCTCTTTCTACAGTTGGACCGTCACTCCAATAGACAAACACGAGTGATACTTCCAAACTTTTGCGGTAAAGTTTTTGTTCTTTTTAATTTTCTTTTCTTTATAACTTCAGTTCTGTTTATGGTTACTTACAATTCTTTCCTGTGTAGGGCAAGTACAATTGGGACGCAGGGATCACTTAGCTTGTTAAGGACCACTTCATGAAAATTGCAACAAAAATAATGCGGGGGACTGTGAGTCAGGTTAGGAAGAAAGGAAAGAGGCCTATCTGGATTGGTGAGAAGCTATGGGAGAGAATGTGTCAATTCTGGGCCACTCTAGAGGCTCAGGAGAAGAGCGCAAAAGCTTCAAACTCTCGCAACTCAGATCAAAACGGACGTAGACCTCATAGGCACAGATCAAGTCAATCCTCGTACTTGACCATCCATCAAGATATGGTAATGTCTTATCTTCCTTCCTTTAATTTGTTCCTTTATATTGACACTGCTTTACATTAATTTGTCTTATCTTGTCTTTTCTTACAGGCAGAGGAATTAGAAAGGCCTGTCTCTATGGGGGTCGAAACCAACACAATTAGATTTTTAAGAGTTCGTGAGGGGAATTTAGAGATTACTATGCTAACTAGGGATCACAAGAGATTGAGAAAGCGTTGTGTTTATTGCTGTTTTTAGTTGAGTACAAAGCTTGTGTATGAAATTGCGGATACCCCCTTAGGGTTTTTACAAGGACGTATATATAGTTTTCTAAGTCGGCTAAACATTCCTAATCCTCTGCGGAGTCGGTTGCATCAACATGGGCTTCGTGTCTGGACCGGGCTTCAGGCTTCCCTCCTGAGGATAAGATCAACGACTGAGGCGAGCCCGTGGTCGCACAGGGGCGAAGCCGTGGTCGTACAAGGGCAAAGCCGTGGGTCGCTCACCTGCGAGCACGCAGTC